>CAVNZL010000020.1:510000-882500 GCA_963693355.1 Pontia daplidice
CCCCTTCCCTTTTTTTCTTTTTTTTTTTTTTTTTTTTTTTTTTTTTTTTTTTTCCTCTTCCCCCCCCCCTTTTTTTTTTTTTTTTTTTTTTTTTTTTTTTTTTTTTTTTTTCCCCCCCCCCCCCCCCCCTTTTTCTCCCCCCCCCCCCCTCTTTTTTTTTTTTTTTTTTTTTTTTTTTTTTTTTTTTTTTTTTTTTTTTTTTTTTTTTTTTTTTTTTTTTTTTTTTTTTTTTTTTTTTTTTTTTTTTTTTTTTTTTTTTTTTTTTTTTTTTTTTCTCCCCCCCCCCCCCCCCCCCCCCCCCCCCCCCCCCCCCCCCCCCCCCCCCCCCCCCCCCCCCCCCCCCCCCCCCCCCCCCCCCCCCCCCCCCCCCCCCCCCCCCCCCCCCCCCACAGCGCGTTATTATAGCTTGAATGTAAGACGTCATCTTTTAGCGAAACATAAAATTGAATCAGTTATACTTTATCTGTGGTCGGATTGATGTCGAAAAATAATTAAAAGTATAAACAAATTTAAACCGTTACAAATAGTTTTTATACAATATTCTATAATACATTAACAGGCAGGATTTAAATCGATAAAGATAGACTAAATTAAAATAGAAAATACTAAAATAATCATAATTCTACAAAAATGTATTCATATTAATTCAAGAAATGGTAAGATATGATAAATTGCACAAATCATAACTATAATTTTATTTTAACAAAACGCAGATAAAATCATTTAATTTTATAAAATGAATTTATAAAGTTGACTGTGCTTATGAGGACTTCCTATCCGAGAGTGCGTTGCGGGATCGCATACATACAGAGAATTCAAAGTCAAACTCAGTCTGTCCGATGAGCCGTAGAGTGGCGGTTCTGCCGCCAAGCTCGCGCTGACCCTCTCGCATCTCTGCGAACCTAGTACTTTCCTCACGCGGTCTTTTGTTTTTGAGCTTTCTTAAAGCTTTCAAAGACAAAGAAAATTTGTGTGCAGTGTTTGTAATGTTTTTGTACTGATCTGTGGACTTGTGTATTTTTTTGTAAATATCGTCCTGATGAAGCGTTCGACGTGGGTTGAGGTGGAAACCGGCGGCCGGTTAGGCTGCAACGGGGAAATTTTCTGGAGCGAATGCCCCGAATGTGATTGCGTTTACTGCAACCCCAACTACGTTTGTGTCTGTAGTGATAAGGTATATTCTCTTTTAATTAAATTTTTGAATAAGTTTTTATCTAAGAACTTTTCGTTGGTTTTATGTTGTCATAATTTGATACTTTTATGAGAGCGTGTACATATTTGATTCTTCGTCTAATTACATTAAATTAAGATTACCTGAGACACATCGATATAGATCTATTTATGATAGGTCCAATTCCTTATCTGTTCAGAATTGATTATCGAGGACATTCAACAGCATTTACTTTCTCCTAACAGTTATAAAAATGTTAAATCCTTTATATTGCATTTACATCGTTTCCCTTTTGTGCGGCCCAAAAACCCCATTTCAGTAAAACCATTCGTGAATAATAATCTACTTTCGCGTTGCACTATTCAATGATATCAGATACTCAATGATGGGATTCTGATTACTGCCAACTAATTTTGCTATGTTAATAGAAAGTCTCATAGAAACTATGTTCAAAGAGTACCTTTATACCTGTAATTATAATAAGCCGTTAAATGCTTTTATGAAGCGAATTTTCTAGAAAAAAATCGGAGTAAACTTTTTAATTTGTATATTGGTTGATGTAAAATATTGAATTAATAAATTAATTAATTTCAAATTCCAAATTGTGAATGTATTGTACAACAATTTAGGAATTAATTAAGATTCGATCTCGAAGCCGGCTCTATGATAGATAAAGGCCCCAACCGCTCATAAATCCTGTCCTACGCAGGTATGGTCAAATATTCAGCCTAGCCAAACCGTAATTCCGCAGCAATAGTTATTTGTTAATCTATTCTATCAAGTTTTCATATTTTAAAATCGTACATAGACTTGTTTGATAAATACTATAAAGTACGGTTAATTATGTGATTTTGAATAAAATACATTTACTTTCTTAAAAGTTATATGATCATCTCTTATATGATAATGCGTAGGCAAGAGTAAGCGTTCAAATTCTTACCTTGAGATTTTATGATACGATAATTATAACCATTTATAGAAACTTACCCATCCCAAAAGTTACTGTTTATTTGTGTGTTTTCAAGGAAAATTGTTTAATATTATTTTTCATTGTATAATATTAAATATAATCTTTGTCCTACAATTCTGTATAGCTGTATAGAAGTCAGGTTACTTTAAAAAGACGGTAGCCATCCCCTGGTAAACCTGCAACGCTTTAGAAATACAGGCCGCTTGGTCTTCATAAATAAAATATACATACTCATACAGCATTCCTGGACAAAGGGATCATCCAATTTTTTTTCTTTTCATACCTTATATTATACGTGTGTTAACCGGTACTTCAACTGTATGTATTATGTATAGATTTACTGCATTGCGACGAAATTGTTATCCACAGTATATAGAGTCTGTTTATATTTTACATACGTTTAACTGAACTACCTCTACATTACCGTAAAATTTCAAACAATGCATGAAATATAGTCGCTTCCATTATGAAAAATTCGTATACCCTAAAAACTGGAAAACTGACGGTTCGCTTTGAAAATAGTTTGCTCAAACTCTTTGTGCTAGGGCACAATAGCTCTTTGACAATGCTCTTGAAAAGTGAAACTTTAGGCTTTTTAGAACACCTTTGTGTATGAATTTTCAGGAATTACTGGCTTTTATCTCAGGGAATTAATTAAAGATTCATTAACAATCGCTCAATGAAGGCTTTTTTTGTTACTGAATATAAGAATTAAGAAATCGTTAATACGGAAGGAAATTATAACTTATATAATTCAAGGTGATTAACAGATAACAACGTTATACGCATTTATTTAAGTTTTAGAAAACACACTTATACAACACTATGTAACTTAACATTCAACCTTGAAACTTCATTCTTTAGAGAGATTTTGTTTTAATAATAATAATAACTGAACTTAATTATCCTCACATAAAAGAAAAAGTCACCAAACTAAAACCGTTTTCGAAACCGTGCATCCAATGCACAGAATTTAATAAAACTAGTGCTTCGACTTAAAGTTCGCTATATTGTAGCGACATTTCGAATCAAATAACCGATTAAAATTAAGATTTTTGAAACCAAAAATTTATTTATTAAATGAAAAAATATAGTTAGTAAACGACGCATCGATGTTTTAATATAGTTTTTAACATGTGACTTATTAAGTAGTGCAAATAAACTGTTTGTATAAAAACTCTTATCAGGCGTGGAAATACCATGTAGTTAATTGTAATGTTTCTCTGAATCTTTGAGCGATAAATATTCTTGGTGTATACGTCCTTTACCAGATTTTATTGCTTGCTTTATTGTGAAATTGTTAATGTGATAATATTGATAAGCAATTTAACAACTGATTAAGCACAATCAAACATTCGTAATATCTTTGACCTTTGACGTGAAACAGGATATCAATGCATTTATTTTCATGTATTAATTATAACTCAGTTTTCCTTCGACGCGACTGAATCGTGCGCGTATTTCGTGTTTTATATAATTAATTAAATTTGATTAATGTGTTGTGTAAAGTGTAAACGTTATAACGTGATAACATATCATTGTCAAATTGATATCTATATTATTTTTGTGATATAAAATACATTTGATTTATGTGAACATCAAATGTATTTTCGTTGCGTTCCCGACCTAAATGTTATTGCTTTGATACAATAAATAGTAGCAGTTCGTTTATTGATATACAATGCACTTGTGATAAAGGAACAATTATTACGTACATTAATTTTAGTTTTTCTTGAATTTCAATTTCCAAGTGAGGTATAAATAATATGACGACTCGTAACTCCCAAGTGACGCATTCCGCAAATATACGCGCCATTTCTTATAGTGTATTTTAAAAATCCTTCCAATTAACAATATATTTTGCTATGAAGTTAAATTTAATTTGATTGTAGAAGTAATTTGGTTAAATAATTGATGCGTTTAGGCCACGCGCTAATCGTGTTTACCGAACAATTGCCTCATTAATGGTCCGATAATACCCAAACATCTTGCTAACTACCGGTATTACATGCTATCGACTATTAATTAATGTTCATGCAATGCAGCTCTGATATGAACACGTATCATTTGTATCGGTGTAACTTAATTCATATACTGAGTAACGTAAATATTATATTACCCTTTTAATAAAAATTTTCACTACACTAAAAGCTTATAAAACTACTTATCTATTTGCTTTCAATGGAAATATTTTATATCTGTGACCAGAGAAACCGAATATTTGACAGGTAAATATTATAAGTGTCTTTATACTGGTAACTTGTTAGTGAATACTTACGTTTTTTAATTTTACTAATTTAAAAAAAAGATAGTAGAAAAACATAGCAGCAACTTACAAAATAAATATTTTACTACTGTATGAGCTAACGTGAATAAATGTCACAAAACATTGCGGTTGTCTGTGACATTTACCAAATTAACAAAATAGTAAGAACTCATTAGTTGTTATAAACTATTAGCGGAATATAAAGTATACAATGAAAAATATTACTAAAAATAAAATATTACTTTTATTTTATTAAGCTAGCCATACCATACACTTACATATATTAGGTACAATCAATTGTTTGTTATAAGAACAACAGCTATAAAATATTTCATTGTTATTTGTTACATTTATTATCTTTTAGTATTATTGTCTATACATAGTCTCTATGTATCTCAATAAAATATAGTATAGGGTAGCCACGTCCTACTATTTATTTAATGTATTACCTACCTTGCAAATATATAAAAAAATATACACCCGGAAATCCAACACTTTCTACTTACTATCTGCATTTCTAATGAAGGTAGTATGGTTTCACATAAGCGATACATCATTACCCTTCTACAATAGGTCGTTGTCCCTTAAGCACTTAACGAGATTACGTTCCCTTTCCGTTGATAACGTATTTGAGATGAAAAGTAGAACGGATCTGTAAGGGTATTAGATATACACTATAAATGGTTAGAATGTAAATCGAACGTAGAATGACGGTGCGTTTTGATTAAATCTGATTGTCGGTGAATGAACGACGGATTGTTGACAAACGATCGAATCGCCGTTTCAGATCACCCATCACTATACAAGAAATATAAGATGTTTTCAGTCTCTCACTGGGGTCTTAAATTGGATGAAATGGGAAGGACAAACTCTTATCAAATACAGAATGTATAAAAGTTTTTTTTTAATCAATTTAAAACACAGTTTTATCTATTTTTCTGTAAGCATACTTTTATTTTGATAAGATAAAAACCAGCCGCTTCGTTTAACGATAAATGTTTATCATCACGTCTTCTTTAAATTCGATGACTTCTCACGAACGCATTTTTGTATTAAAGAATGGTTATTGTGTTAGGAAAAGATCTTATATATTTAGTTATACCTTAGGATTGAACTATCTTTGTATTTAGATTGGAGAGACGAATTTATTCCTTATTAAAAATAATACATAAATATATTACATTTAAAAGTGTCAAAGGTACGGTTGCGGTTTAAATGTATGTTAATAGTAATAATGTAATTTAAAGGTATATTTAAGAAAATATTTTAGTGATATAATTAAAATAGGAAAAACTATTCCGCACTCACTAATGATTTTCCGGTGTGTAATTATTATATGATTATGTATTTAAATTTAATTTTATAGACGTAAAAATATAATTGGATAGATAATTTACCAGAATTATTTTACATGCATAATCACATACATGCAACAGTGTATTGCTACACTGTTTATACGATTTGATAGGTTTATATATGATACAATAAAGTTTTATTGAATTTTTATAATAGTTTTCTTATATTTAAACGCACAAACGTTCACACGTCAGGAGCGATTTCGTTTTGCAAAAAAATCTGAATAAATCTTCATGATTTTATTAATATTTTTGTCGGAGAGTTAAAATTATTTTGAAAATACTAAAACAACGCAACGCTTAGAGAATTAAAATTAACTGTATTTCGTTATAACCTGATAATATAAGGATAAATATGAAACAACGAAAATAAACATATTTTTTAATAGAAAAACACCTACCTTTCGCTTGAAATCCTCTTTGCTATTTAACTAGACTACCGCTACCTATTCGAGGTCTCATCGTGTTCATTTGGCAGATCGTCGTTGCCACAAGGTAGTTGCTGTTCCAATTCTCGTGGAATTCGTAGAATGTAGCAGCACCTTATATAGCGATATGTGCACCTCCTTGATTGAACCGCCTAGTTTGCGCAAATACCACAAATCTCGTTCTATTAGGTTTTGATGTTTGTTTACCTATAGCACCAACTGTTTGATAGTTCATCTAGATATTCGTGTGTGTATGTGTGTATAATACTTTACGTTCGCAACAACCAAATATTAATTTTAGCGACGTGGAAATTGTACCTAAAGCAAATTAGCTAAATCCGAGGATCTTTTTTATATATTTTCGTAAAAAATGTATTTATTATTTATAAATAAAATGAATTATATTCAGGTAATTGAAATGTTCTCTAGTTCAGGGCACCGAATACGGGCAAATTTATGTTTCCATTAAAAAAAATAAAAGACTGTTGAATCTGATTGCAAGCAATCGACACAATTAATAGAATCAGGCGTTACTTTGCGGAAGCCCATAGTACAAAATCCCAATAGACCAATATACAGCGACCTTTACGAACAGCGTTCGATGAGAGACTCATCGAACGCTGCAATATCCTGATGATGCTTCGGTTCGAAGCATCATCAGGAACGTCAAGTGGTTGTGGGTTTTTCGCAGAGTATTGCTTGTATATTGGTGTATTTGGATTTTTTTAGCAATCGACACTCTGTTTAGTTCAGTTTACTAAGGTCTACGTCCGTTAAAAAAAACTATAAAATAATTTTCAAAGTTTAAATTTGGGCGTGCCAAAAATGTGTTAAGTCTTATCAGCTAACATTGCCAGCCTACTTGTTCAGATGTCATTTAACATGGAGCAACTGTAGCTCTCATCACATATTTAAATGCTTATAGGTATAATTATACACATTGACATAAACAATATTGTTGCAACGTCAACCCCTCTTCCTGATCGCAAGGACATTTTCATAACTGTCGTCTGCTAAATCACTATCAATTTTATGAGTCATCGCTCATACTCTTTGACGTATTATATTACCCGGTGGTTCACTCTGAGTTTATTCGCCCTTTATATAGATATCGTTGACCGTTTACACAAAGTATGGGCCTTTGATATACTATTACTGAGATTTTTCGTTCAATCTATCACCAGAATCGTACTAGATAAAAGGTTGAAATTTTCTCAATATGTATAAGTAATAAATAGTAATACATTTGATTATTGAGAAGTGTTTATGTATAATTCAAATGTGATTGGTCGGTCAGTAAAGGGTTGTGATTGGTTTTCTAGTAAATTAAAAAGGAGATCAACGATTTTTCAAAATAGCTATTTTCTTTGAATTGTTTAAATAAATTAACATGTTAAATCCTATTCTAAAATATTAATTGTTTTTATGATTAATTTCATGGCGATTTACAAGCATAAATACTAGCATATAATTTTAAAAAGTAAGTAATCGAATACAGATGTGGATTGATGAAGCAACGAGGGAAAAGAAGAGGCCGCGAAAAAAACGGGCAATTGAAAGAATAAAGTTCATATTTTGTTAGTATTCGATTCGTTCGTTTTGAATATTTCCTATAAAATGAGTTATTCCGTTGCCGCTATTTCTAAAACACTAATGTGCTCACGTCACACACGTGATATTTTCCCTGAAATAACCTTTTTTCTTTAGAGATACAAAATCATCCAAAACTAACGTCATCCAATTAATGTTGTCATCTGCGTACATTTCACTTAATTTCATTATATGTTCGATTGTTAACAGGGTTTCTAACGTGTTAAGAAATCAAATTAATGGTAGAGCAATTTCACCACAACAATGGGTAACTGTCTGGCATACGACTCCCACGTGCTTTACACTTATAGCCCCATTAAATGCGCTTTGTGGAAAACAGTGCCTTCACGGATGTTAAGGACGACAGAATAATGTCCTCTCCCGTTTTAATGAAATATTAATTGTTTAAAAGTTGTTTCCTAATACAGTCAGTCTTCTATCTAATTTAGTGTTGTCAATCCACAAAATCTGAGACGGTTCCGACTTTCCGGTTTAGCTTTAAGGCTTCGTGCCTGACATATTCCATTGAACAAGTACAGACACTTAATTTGTCTCAGTAATTCTCCTTGCTGTCCAGTTTGTGGAAATAGAGGATGTAACTCATATTCTATTTTTTTTTTTTTTTTTTTTTCATCGGCCTACATCCCGGCGACTTTCGCCCCGGGGCCGTGGCTACTCTTTTCCCCTAACTTATGCATATCAGGGTCAGTGGTGTTTCTTTATTTGATAATTTTTGCTACAGTTGTATGTAATAGAAAATTTACAGTTTTGTTACAGCAATATAAATAAATATGATTTTTTGAACAATGGTGCATATGGTAACAATAGATCTTAATATTTCGTGCGATATGAGTAACAATATACTTTTGAACACATCTTAATTTTGCTACAGTTTGTGTTTAATAACGATAATTTACAGTTTTATATACAGGTTTTATAAATATTACATTTTTGAAAATGAATTTAGATTTTATAGAATCTTGAACCTTCCGTTTTCCATCCTACTCACTCCTTGCTTTACACGACAATGTATGAGTTATCATACTATGTCCGTGTAACATCTGACAATTTCCTGCCTTGATCTTGTCCGGGAGATCACCCGCTCGGGAGTTTACGTTGTACATTGGTCCGCGTTCTTCATCATCATTGTGAGTGTACCAATGCCAAGTTGTTGGAGCAGACAATTTTTTATTTTCCCTCCCACTTTCATTTATTTTATTTACCAGTTTTGAAGTTTGTGTGAGTTTTGTAACATAACAACCGGCTTTGCATGAATTTCCAGCCCCAACCCAGTTACTACTAATTTGACTGTTTGTAGACTTATTTTTATTTGCTGGAGTTTGTTGTTTCCTGGGTAGTCTGTGTGTCAAACCAGCAATAGGCCACGGCTGAACGGGCCACTCGTCCCATATTCGTCTCGTAGGGCAGTTTTGGTCGAAACTATTATGCTTGTTCTGCTTGTTTTGCTGTGCTGCGTTTGCTTTGGTGCTATTCCTGAGTAGCTCCCCGTCAGCCCTTAGGTGTTGGCCTCCAATGGCTACATGGTCGGCAGAGTCAGGGCAGAACCGTTTTCCGTTCCAAAACCGAGACTCTTGTGCACTGCAAAAGCGGTGTCTGGTCCTCGATTTTAACCCTCTGCAAATTGCGGGCATAACCTTTGTCATTGCTTTTTGCCAGACTTTTGGTGAGACCGCAATTACTACGTGACCGGCATGAGGATTTCTTGCCTTCTTTCTATACCTAATTGTTACTTTTCCGTCATCGTCTTCCAGAGAGCCAAAAATGTCTCGGTTTTGGTTTCTCAGTGCTTTCTCTATGTCTTCATCAGTATTGATATTTAGCACATCTCTGAGAATTAGTAGTGGGTTTTTGTTCTTAACTTCCTCTACTTTTAGTTCAACGGCCGTATTTTTAATTCTCTCTTTCATTTTTTCCCTCTCTTCCTTGGACCGAAATCCCATGATTACTTTACTGTCTTTTGCCTTCCTAACCCTTTCGACCTTAATCAGCCTTCCTTACGTCCGCCACCTTCCTACTCGCTCTAACACTTCCTCCCCGTTTCCTGGTCATTTTTAGAGGTGACTATTATTGAGTGGAGAGTCACTTGTCTAGGGGTTATTTGTATATCTTGGTCTCGATTGTCTGTCTTCTGTTTAATTTCTAGTGTCTCCTTTAGATCTGCTAATTTTTTACAGCTTTCTTGTATTGTTTTCTGACCGTTTTCTGTTATGCTTGCATATGTATTTATTTGGGTTTCTAATTTATTCTTTAGTTCTGTCATCTTTTCGTTATTTTCCAGCAACAATCTTGAGTTCTCTTCTAATTTGTCTAAAAGTTTGACATTTATTTCACTGGGTTCTGCATAGTTGGGGAGGTTTGAATCTATGTTCTGTGTTGTTTTTTCTATTATACTTTTGTTTCCTGCTTCTTTTCCGATTTTATCGGAAGAACCTTTTTTGTATAGTTTATTCTCGTTTTGTAGCTCTTTTATGATTTCATATATCCTTTTTGCTGCTGCCTTAACCTCAGTTTTTATCTCGGTTTTTAAGTTTCTGACGCTATCCAGTTGAGTATTAATTTTTTGTAGTAGCCCTTTTATTTCGGTATCCCTACATTTATATACTCTACCAGTTGAATTTGCAGTTTCCGGTACGCCAGGTTCGAAGGTCGGGGTATGAGATCTCCCCTTTTCGCTTCTTGTTGACTTTGGCGGGGTGATAGAAAAACGGGCGACCAATGGTTTGACCAGCCCTTGTCTGCCCTGCTTCTGGGTATGATCTTCGCCCTGGTGGTCGTCGGTTGTGGACCTGGTTTTGGTGGTTTCCATAATTGATGAGCTAGTCGTCGGTTTGAGTTTCTTGACAGGTGTTCTGAGGCCAAGGACCATCTGATATAGTAGACCAAAGCTCAATATTGTAACTAATAATGTTATAATATATAAACGATCTGTCACCAATAGGGGTGATAGCCTTAAGGTCTACTCCCAAAAGGGGAGGTAGCCGTGTCAACTTAAATACAGTAGGGTTCCCAAATAGGGGAGACCCTGTCATTAACCAATTACAGCCCTAAGGATACCCTTCGGGAACGGTGGGTCACTTTGTATAAAATATTTGCGCGCGATGGGCCCGCAGTCCCTCGCCTAATGTTGTGTGTGTGTGAGTTATATGTGTGTGTGTGTGCCTTGCACGTGTGCACCTCTTCGAGGAGTCCGCTGCAATCAGCGGAGTCGAATGAGGTGCTACACTTGTGTTTCTGAAATGTTTTTGTAATGTGCGTCTTTGTGTGTGTTTAATCGAAAGTGTGTGTAAACGGCAGCAATCTTCTCCTCAAACCACGAGGATTTGATCGAGCCGTCACACTTGCAATATCTCCCCCAGGGGGTGGGTAACAAGCTGAGGGGGGGGGCTAGAATTGATCGTTAAACAATTTAAAAATTAGAATTCGGTACCCGGAAGGGATCAACCGGGCGGTCAAAACTCAGTATACTATAGTATACTGGTCCGCACTAAACTATCGTTCCCGAGATGTCCCGGACCTTTCCACCTTTTCGTTCCCAACGTCCTAGAACCGTCAATATTGATCAATATTATTAAACGAATATATTAAAATGACGGGCTCGACGAGATCTATATTGTGAGCCGTCCGCGTTGCAAAATATTGACGGGTTCACTGGTCATAAGAAAAACCTTCTAGGATCGCCAATTTTTTGAGGAAAAATCCGAGAAAGGTATCAAAAGAAAGCTCTTACCGAGATCTACAAAAAAATATTCACACATAGGGGTTTCGATCTAGTTTTTAAAATATTTTCACTACAAAGTTTTAAAATTTTTTCGCTTTTGTTTTTCCCTGTAAAAATTTTTCCGGCTGTCAAATTTTCAAGCTTGATACACCGTTTTGCCGCTCTCGTCAAGCCGAATCTAACGATGTACAGCACTATGCATTTCTTCGATTCCTTTTGTGACCTCGTGCCACGTGGTTTTTCAGAATTTCCTTATTATCTTCGTTTTCCCGTTTTGGAAAAATATAAACTTTGTATCTCCGTGTGCAGCTCAAGGAGGCGGACAAACTGACGTTCAAAAACCCACACCTTCTCGCGCAAATTTTGAAGCCGCACGCACTTAAAACTTTTGAAAAGTTTAATTTTTTGGTTTTTAATCACTTTTTCCACACAAATTTTCCGACTTAAGGCACAAGATGTACACCATCAGGACCGGCGTCGCGAGGCACACACAATGATGTATCACTTGTGTCACAACTCGCAAAAAATACCATTTATAGGGATTTTTAACTGCGGAGCTACACGTTTTCACTGCGTTCTTCTAGATACTCATATTCTATTGGAGTGTGTTCGGAATGATATCGGTAGAGGGAAGAATTGTATTGGGTCTGGGTCTAATATTGTATGGTGCAATAATGCGTTGGTTTTTCCATTGTTAACAAATGCCAATATACTTTAGCAAATTGCTGATTTCTTATTAGGCAAGTGAGGTGTACCTTAATGTACGAATGGACCGTCTTAATCGATTAGCGACCAAGGTCCTTAATTAGGAAAAAAAAGTTATTTGCTATCAACAAAAATCCTGCAACCCCTTGTATCTTGGCCGCAATTTTATCAGTTTCTTTGCTTGTATGTTATTTAACTGCGGAGATCCCTCTGTTTATAAGAGCCGCTGTCTTCTAGATTGATTGGACAAAAAACTAAACTAAACAGACGTAGATGTAACAAATTTCAAAATTATTAAAATGAAGATTAAACAAGAATTACATTCCATGAAAAAGATGATTCCATTACTAAATGTGAATGCTTATGGTTTAGAGATACTTATTAAGATTAGGCACATTCTCGTCAGCTTGCGAATTATATAACAGACCTAATCTACATGTATACTCGTTTATGTAAATTTTAATAAAACGGAGAAAAGTATAGTGACGTCACTGACAGACTGTTCTTTGCTCGAGAGAAAGTTGTCATTTGTCAAAACTAATGCGTTCTTTTGTTTTTTAAATAGTTTACTTTTCCAATAAGTGAAGAGGTTATACAAGTGTTTTTGTAAATGTTTGAATAACTGAAATTGTCGTCGTATTTACAATAAGTAAGGCTTATATTTGTAACATCTGATAATTATTATATTCTAAAATATTCGCTATTATAAAAAAATCAAAACAATAACTAAATCGTAACTGAGAAAAAAGAGACTTATACTTTTGCTCAATTGTCCTGGAATAATATTAAAATACTTACACTTTTTTATCATTTTGTATCAAGAACTGTGTAATCGCAATGTTCACAAGTTACTTTCTAACGTGTAGGTATTTCCTGTGTATAATTACTGTGATGAAATAAATTGTTTACATTTTTTTAAAAATTAAAAATATCTCTTTATAATTTAGTTACTATCACGATTTAACTCGAAATATCGGTTAGGGCCTCTGTATAGTTTAAGTCTTTATATTAAACAATAAAGATCGCTAAAACAATTGACAAATGATCAGTATATACAATACGAATATGGACATTCATAAAGTATGAAACACGGCTCTCATAACTAAAGTACAATTTCGTCGCTTTCTATAAAAATTAACGCTATATTTGTCTAAAACAGTCTTAATCAGAGTCTTAATTTTATGCGTAATTGGTATAATCTTCTAGTACTGAATATATTTCCCAATTCTATCGAGCTTTGATTTTATAAATAGGATGAAATGTATTCAGTTAATTCTATTTATAAACAAAACTATTAACGTTTTTAATGTTTTTCCCGCGTATGGAATACCAACTTTCACCGATTCCATATTCGTATCGAGAATTCTGGTTTTGATATGTGCATTAGGAAGCAACCGACTCAATTTATTGAATCTGCCAAAAGCATTATTTTTATTTTAGAATCAGAATTAGGACAAGAAGAAGTGCTTCTTTTTTTAATATACATATAACTGTAATAAAATAATATAATATAATAAATGAACGAGTTGGACGATTTACAATACGGTTTTTATTTAATCAGAAATCTAAAAGTAATCTTTAAACTGAATAACGGAATACATTTCCAATTACAACTCCATGTAACATAAAACAATGTTAATTATTTTAGAATTTAACATATAACATAGCAAGCGGTATAACAGGATGTCATTAATGTGTATTTAATAACCGAGCGGAGTAATACAACGGGCAGGTCGGCGTGACACAGTTAGGCCATGGGGTAGTGGAGTGGGTCGCCTGATCGCCACTTCTTGTCTCACATTCCAGCTAGACAATTCGTCAACATCCCACTACCCTAGCAATAAACCGCTAACCTACTTGAGACTGATTTATGATTAAAGGCTTCTCAATCCATCGTGCAGTAATGCTTTCATGAAAGTCTCTGAATATAATGAAATCTCCTATGCTAGAATAATATTCTAAAATTGAATGCTTTTTGTTTATTTGGTCGAACGCACTGATCTCACGAAGTGGACAGGCTTTGGAGTATGATTTGTTGGTTGCCTAAAACTATATATTTAAACGAATGAGAATTGTAAACAACAAATATAAAAATACCTTTTTTAATCCCGCATTGTTTAAGTGTGATTAGAATCCAATCTACATTGGAATTGGAATTAGATCAATTGGATAACAAAATTAAGTTGACGTCTGTCTGCAAATCCTATCACATGACAGATAATTCGCTTGTGTCATTATCCATGACTATTTAGTTTAAATGTTTTATTCCAGTCGTTTTAAGAATCGCCATTTTAATTTGGAATCCAAGGGTATACTTCATACAACTTTAAAATGGTGTTATAGAATTTTTAAATATACGAGTGTACAAATATAGTAATAATTTTAATAAGACGAAAATGTTTCAAATTCCAACTGATAATAGTTACGTTATTTGCAAAGATATAGTAACAAAAGTAGGAAGTAGGGCCACAGTTCAAAAATCCTCCCACGCTCTGAGGTAATTCACTGAGTGATAATTACTGTAACAATGTGAGTTAATTGGATCTAATCAAAGATATAACGTGAATTACCGTGTTTGATAAGATAGTCATATATTACGTCAGAAGTAAGCTGTTTTTCTTTTCATAGACATTTAAAGTATGTACTTTTTCACTCGCATTGGCTAAAAGACATCTTAAAATGCAAACAGGATTAATTTTATCCGTTTTTTTCCAGTGATTCCTCGCTTCTATTGGAATTCGCTCGTTTTAAGTGTTCTCCATCCTTGATAATTGGAGTATCCATCACAATTTTTTCTCAATTCGAACTATTACTTCTTCCTGTGATTAGCGCGTTCTAAGTAATACGCTTTTCAGCTTTATATTGATTTAAATTTTTTGATAAATTTTGTAGTAGTCTCTCTAGTACGTGAACTTGATTACCTGGCCTAGCTCATTTATGAAAAACAATTTTGTCTTCTAAAACTATATTTCGTTGAAAATGTTGATAAAAAAGTGCATCAAACAACGTATTTCCTACGTACACTTAGAGCATTTATTTTTCCGCACGTAATATAAAGGAAAAGTTATGAACTTTGTGAGTTTATATAGTAGGCTTCGTACGCGATGACTTCTGTTGCCATTCAGGTCAAAGTGATTAAGAATTACACGCCTCGCTATGCCCATAATCGGTTTTCGCTATATCGAAATTCTTATTTAATGCCGCTTCATAAGTAACGTTTCATTTACCTTTGAGTATGTCATAAACTATATGTAGTTGCCCTATGTCTCCTAGCGTCGGATACACTCAATACAAATCTAAAATCTCTCGATATTAATGAATAACAAAAAGACACTATTATAAATATAAACTTAACAGACATTAAGCTTTGCTGAACATATTAAAAAAAAGTTATCTAAAAACATGATATATTTAATAAGATCTGCCGTAAACGTCGCTCGAGATTTAACGAAATCTTTAATATAAAAAATAAATTTGTACAATCAATTTTAAGAATTGCAAACATTGCTCACATCACCATTTTATTTTGCTGATTGCCATAACTAATAGCTCAATGGTTCTAATAAACATTACGTCACAAATTTTACGTAATATAAACGAAATTCTAATAATTATCAAACGGAAGAACAATTCCATATTCAAATTTGACTGCATAGTTTTGTTTAAATATTATCAAGAAAAAATGTTAAGCACTTATTAAAAATGGTCGAAAACACGGAGAAGGAATCCAACTGTGATATGTCGGGAATGTGGAGAGCGATAGATTCTGATGAAGTCGTATTCAGAAGCGATGAAGAGAGGAATTCTAAGCACCTGTGGAAAAGGTCCAAGCAACAGAGGGATAGGATCACTTACCAAATGCAATGGGCTCAAGTGTTAGAAGAAATTTCATGGAAATTGGCTTCTGTAAGTGTGTGTTTTGTGTATTAACCCATATATGTACAATGTCCTCATTTAATGAATACGAGTTTTACGATTTATATTCGAAGCATGTCACATGGACTATTAGGAAATAATTAATTGCTTTGCTTAATCGTTAAACATCTCGGATCGTAGACTCTTACATAATACCTCTATTATAGTTTATAGTTTAGAGGCAATAGGTCAAAAAATCATCGACTCAAAAATATAAATTAATGTATTAGATTATATTTTTTTAAGTCATTTAGCTTCTGAGGTTATACGTTTATTTATTTAAATGTTTATTTCATAAGACGGGAACTTGTTAATATTATTGTTAATGTTAATGTTGTTAATACAAAATATTTCCAAAATCATTCGCAATCCCACAACGCATCAGTATATTTTGCAATATAAACACGGTGTAGAGTAACAGCAAGTTAGCTGAAACGAGTAACCGGTAATAAAAACTGTTTACAGCTATTAAATGACCACTCACAGCAGATTCCCGCCAGGCTATTTATGTCTTAGCCAGAAAAGTACTGCATGATATCAATAAAATTAAAGCGCATCATTCAAAGACAAAGAAAATCATTGATTAAGTTTATATATGTAGATTTGGCGACCTAGATGACGTAATGGTCACCACACTGAACTGTAAGAGAGTTGGTTACGGTTAGGGGCAGGTCAGATCCCGGGTCAGCATAAGTATAGGCTGTGGTCAGTGTATATAAGTATTTATTTATAAAATATTTGCATTATGTTTGTCAGTTATATGTAAGCAAGCTGCCTTAGCTAAGCTAAGAGTAGCCTACCTTGGGGTTCACCGATCGAGTTGAAAATGTATCCCGATTTTATTATCAAGCCTTGACCAAACAAATTTCAATGAAATTTCCAAATAATATTAACCCCATAATAGAGAGTTTTACCTTGAAATAAAACTTACCTATTATCTTCCTACAACATCCGGAATCCATATTGAGTCAAGCAACCACTTTTCGGCCAATCACAAGTCGTTTCCTCTCCGCTTGACGCGCCCTCTTTGGTAGCTATATAGAACTACTTACTGAGCGCGTGAGCGCCGGTGAAGAATCATTATGGCACTCAAGATGCACCAGGTAGCCCTTACCTGGATTCCGGATGTTGTAGGAAGATAATAGGTAAGTTTTATTTCAAGGTAAAACTCTCTATTATCGTTCCGTTACCAACATCCGGAATCCATATTGAGTGATGTGTTTGTTATCACCTGGTGTGTAAACTGCCTATAGATTTTATAGTAAGTTTACTATAGACGCTATAATGTGTAATCGAATAGGAAGACGAAGTCTTAATGACATGAGAAAAATCAAAATATTTTTATAGTATAAATAATTTTATTTAATTGATTCAAAGAAATTAGACAATGATACCGAATCATTATTTGAGCTATTATTATAATCAATTATTTCTTTTTTATAATATTTCTGAAAGGTATGTACAGCCTTCCAGTTACCGGTTTCAAGTATCTTATCAATGGGAAAGTTCTCTATCCAATTTAGTGATGCTACAGCTGATCTTAAGGACCCTGGAGGGGCTTCGATGCCCGCATCTTTTAAGAGAGATTTTATCCAGCCACCTATTATCGTACTGGATGCAGGCTTAGCGTCACCTCTAGTTGTAATAAATAAACTTTTGATGTCATTCCTACGTTGCAGTGTAACCTTTAATAATTGCCTTATCCAAAACACGGGATTTAAACTTTTATTTGGGTGTTCTTTAGGCCTCCAACCAGACTGTCTATGGGTGAAGCTATCCGTTTTTGAACCAAAAACAGGCCATAAAATAATGGACCTATCTTCATCAATCAAATTATTACTATCTATTCTAAGCAACGTTAAATCGTGAACTCGTCTACCTGACGCCAATAACAATAAAGTGGCTGTAACCCTTGAAACTTGAAATATATTACTTTCATCAACAGAGTGAGTAGATATATAGTTTAACAATAATTTAGGGTTCTAAATAGGCGGTTTCACAGGCTTATCTCGCGCTACCGATATAGCTTTTAGCATGTGTCTTACAAAAAAATTTGAGGACAGATCTATGTTAGAAGAAATATGAGTAAATGTTGAAACAACTGATTTATGAACTAAAATAGTTCTGTAAGCAAGACCAATATCACAATGCAGATGTGCTAGATAACGAGCCACTTGTACAGCACTAGGGAACTTAAAGTTGACTGAATGTGACTCACACCAACGTTTCCACCTGTTCCAGGCTGGTTTGTAAGTGTTCAATGTTGAGACGCGCCAACTTGAAATGAAAAGCTTTTGTTCCTTATCTGTCCATCCACTTAACATATCTTGCCACCCACAATCAACCATGCATCCAAGTGGAGTTCTTGTATTTTCGGCGGGTGGCAACCTGTGGTCGTGTCTATTAGCACTTTCGACAAGTTTGGGATTCTGTAAGGCGGGTAAAGGGCTCTGTGCTGAATATCTGCTCTCCAAAAAGCTTTTTTCCATTGCGGGGCAATCAGTATGTACCTGCCGCGAGCTTGATTCAAATGGTTCAATACAATCGGAATTAGGTTGGGTGGAGGGAATAGCCACGCCAGTTTGTAATTCCATTGATGACAGAATGCGTTGTGAAGTATCGCTTGGTGATCCTCCACATCCATTGATACATATTCCTTTACCACATGTGCACTCCTGGAGGCGAAAAGATCTACTTCTGGAGTGCCCCATCTCTGAAATATTTTTTCCGTCGCTTTTACGGTGAGATGCCACTCGGGACAAATCTTTTTGCGTGAAAGAGCATCTACTTCGATGTTGTATCTGCCCGGTAAATAATGTGCCACAAGATGAATGTTCAATTTGTCCAAAATTGAAAGGAGCTGTCGTGTTTGTTCCAGAAGCCTCTTTGATTTGGTTCCGCCTTCCTTGTTTATGTAGGAGACGACGGTTTTGTTGTCGGTCTGGAGAAGGATCTGCGCTCCTTCGAGGTGATGGTTCTCTTGTAGTATAGAAGCGTAGACTGCAAACATTTCTTTTTGGTTTACATGCCAGGACAGCTGAGAATTTGTCCAAGTCCCCGAAATGTTTTTGTCGTTTAGCCGAGCACCCCAGCCTATGTCTGACGCGTCTGTTGTGAGGAGCATGGACGTTTGTCTCAGATGTATTGGTGACGATCTGTCTATAGCTCGCTCCCACCACCTCAAATCCCTCATCACAGGTTGCGGAATTCGTACCTTGTGGTAGGGACGGGTCGTTGACAACTGTCGACTGAAGATTTGCAGTGAACGACAGTGAAGGCGACCCCTCTTTATTACAAAGGCGGCAAAGTTGAGTCTCCCCGATAGGCATTGATATTGTTTGAGAGACCAACTGCCTGCTTTGATCTGTTTCTGTAGTGCACTGCGAAGCGTTGCGCACTTCGGCACCGACAGGGACTTTGCGTTGCGTTTTGTGTCCCAAGTTATGCCGAGAAACTCGAGGCATTGTGTCGGCACCAACACAGATTTGTCTAAATTGACTGTCCAGCCGAGCTGCCTCATTATTTTGATTGTGAAGGCTACATCTTCGGACAGTTGATGAGCAGCCTGGCTGACTAATAAGAAATCGTCGAGGTATACCACACACCTTATTCCATGGTTCCGGAGAAGTTCTGCTACCCAATTGGTTAAAGATGCGAAGGTTTTGGGTGCTGAAGCAAGTCCGAAAGGCAGACAGGTCATTTGTAGTAGCTTGTGTTGACCTTGCTTGCGATGATAATTGAGTCTCAGGAACCTGCGGTGATTTTTGGAAATCGGGACGTGAAAGTACGCCTGGCTCAAATCTATTTTTACCATCCAATCCCGTTCCTGTAGAAATGCCTGATTATATTTAACTTTTCATATAATCAATCAATCATTAACTGTATTAAAAATCGATGACATCCGGTTGACATACTATAAAATATTTGTATGAAAGTCTAATTGCGTAAACAAGAGTATTACATAATATTGTCTTTTATTTACATAATAATTATTATTATTATACTTAAATTTTGTAAAAATTTAAGTTTATTCCATTATTATAAATTCCGACGACGTTATTTTACGACGTTTCGCGTGCTTTACAGCGTGCGTGGTCACAGTAGACTGAAGGCAACAGGTGTTAATTGTCAAAATAAGTGTCACAGCTGCAGAGAGGTTATGCGTTATCTGTATTTATTGACCCGGAGTTGGTATCGACTAAAACCGGAAGGATTTTTACAAAACTGGCTCACGCTGTCCTCCATTTTCCCGGATTGTTATTTTTGTAAAAATACATAACTTAATCCGTTAACAAAGTGTTTTCTTTAAAAGAGTATTTCACACAAATACACTTGTGATACTTTGTTATTTAGTCTGTAGAGTCTGGTATTTCATTGCATCTCCATAGATAATTCATTCAGTACCGTACTGATTGATTTAAGCCTTATAATTTGCAGTAGGATATAAGATGTATTAGTGTAACGGGCGGGTTAACGGAGTATCCCGGTTCAATCAGTTACGCAACTGTTTACCTGTTTTTGCTTCGCGTTACGACATTGTTTGGTTCATAGTTCGCGGTATCAAATCGCACAGATAACATAACAGTTCAAGCCATGAGAATTTCTTCTTCATATGTTATTTATAGGGTCGAGCTAATATGTAACTAAATAGTTACTTAAACAACCATTTATAGACTTTATATTATGTATATCATTATGTTTATAGTAATGTAATATAGAACACAAATTCCGTTCAGCAAAGTGTTTCTATTTTAGTGGTATTCTAATATAGCTGATACAGAAGAATATAAAAATCCCAAAGCTATTTGATTGGTTTTGAGATACGTTGAGTTTTTTATGAGTGACAAAGTACGTTATAAATAAATACGTCTTTTGTTCAAACAATAATAATATTTCTGTAAAAACTTCTTAAAGAAATGTTATCACAAAAATTGCTCACAAAATTATTCGATTATTTGAGGAGCTTTATCAAGATGAATAATCAAATTTTAATTAAGTAATAATTTGTTAGTGAGCGGATGTTGTGATCTCTATAGTGTAGGCAATTAAATCGGGAAGTGCTCTTAAGGTTTGGAGGGCGAAGTTCCCGGATGTGGGCGTCCTCGCTTCAATTCCGACACGGCTTCACTTTAAGGTGGTCTTATCTATATAGATTACATGCCTTGTATATGAAGGGAAAGTAAATATTTCTTTCAAATTAGATTAATACATCTGAACGACAACATTAATTAATTTCTCTAGGCGAACGTATATTTAAAATCTTGTTTACACATATAATAAACAAAGTCATAGTCATGACCAAGGGATAAAATCTTTTTGTGAAAAAAATATAACTAGCTGGTTGCTTGAATTATTTCAAATACGACAAAGTATTTTACGTGAGAGATCCTATCAATAATGCTTATAAATTTATGAACCATATATTAAGAGTAAATATTTACTACTTAGTCAAACTTCGCGATAATGTTAGATTGTTGTAGAAGTATTCCTTTTGTCAAGAATAATAATCGTAAAAAGATTTGGTTATTATGGTCATGGTATCAGTTTAAATAAACTATATTAACTATATATTGTGTCGAGGCGCGGAAAGAAAAGTGCGTGCGTTGCGTGCCCAATGCCTTCATTTATATTTATGAGACCGACAAACAGGTTGCTACAAAATTAAGAAAAAGTTTCACTTGATAAATATTTCTGTTTTACTTCCTTGGTAACGAGTTCTAGGTAACTTTTTAACTAAGTAAAATCGATATTTGTTACAACTACAATTTATCAATGTACCCTAGGGATTGCCGCAAAATTTTTATATCGCTTTATTATTTAAATCGGCCAGTGTAGAAAAAAATACTTTACAGGTTTCCATAATCTCAGTTTCACCTTGCGACCATATGGTCCATTCATGTTACTCATTAATTTAAAACACAATTCTGATATATACCGTCGTTGTTTCAGTCAAAATTCGAATGATAAGCTTAAAGATTCTAATTTGCACATATTACAATGGATTTTCATATATCAAATATTCTGGTAATAATCTATTCACACTTACATTTTATTAATAGTGTTTTACGGTCAAGTAACTTTTAGCAAGATAATATATAAAAAGATAATAAAGATATAAGATAAAACTATACAATTCACACATGAAAGTAATTGAGGACGCTCAATAAGGACATTGTACAATCAGTTCAAGTGCGCAAGCAGAGCTTCAGAGGTCAGGGACTTTATACGAATGTTGCTTTATTTGTTTAACTATAAAATTTAACTGTTATACCGCCTCTTCTAAGAAAAAAACATTAGCTCGTTCTTTTTTACCATACCATATCTGGATCTGTAATATCAGTGGTATACTATTTTCTAAAATACGACTTGAAGTGAATAAATCCTATTCACATAGAAGACGACTATCATCATACACCTGGAATATATAATTTTAGTGTCCAAATATATATAAGATGTAAATGGCCTCTTTATGCCTATACACATTTTGTATTTGTAATAATTTCTTTCGCATATAATCATTTACTCAATCGCGCATCAAAACTAGTAGAGTAGTAACTATATTTTTATAAATTTGGGTATAAAGTCACTGAAGTCACTAGTCTATCACTCTTTAGAGCCATTATGCGTTGGTATCTATCTATATCATTTATTGTTAACAATATTGTTCTCTTTATAAATACTTTAATCTTTTGCCAAGCTTTGTACGATACGAAAACCAGCGACAACTTTCTTCCACTACTCGACAACTTGATTCATAATTATTTACGATTATTTTATTTTATCCCGAATATTCCCACCAAGACCGAAGCACGTGCTGCATATGCTCCAAACAAAATCGCTTACAGCTGTGACGAGATACAAAAAACAAACAATAACATTCGACAGTCGAGATCCAATGCTTTGGTCGTTCAATAGCGCGTTCCCCGAAACATCCCTTCCATTGTTGATGTGAAGAAAACGGATAATCGAGTTCAAAGAAATCGTGAAGTGATTCGCAAAATCCTACAACAACGAAATTATTTCGTACTATATTTTAGTATTTAAATCTGAATTTAGTATTTTAGTTAACGAAAAAAAGATAATATCGTATATAGCCTTTAGCTGTTCCACAGATACATACTCTTGAAATCGTATAGTTATTTTATCCCAATTATCAAAGGCATCTATAATTTGTGATAGGCCCCAGGCGGACACGTTCTTTAAGGCTCTCCAAGGCTTGGTCTACACTCAAATAATAATTGTTCAGTAGTCGGCAGGTGTGTACCAACACTAGTACACTCACACACACAGGTTCTGTAACGAGCCGATAGCACGTTCTTTGTATTTGTTTGAATATGTTGCTCTACTTAAATTAAATTTCTGTTAGCTATTTAAGTCTTGATCAAAATAGAGCATTCATTTTGTATCACTTTTCTATGACGGCTCTTTACTAATGCACTTCATTACCTGAAAAGCATGATCTACTTGTAACGTATTTTCAATTTTAAAATCGTGGGACACGCTTATTAAATTCAATTAATTTTAGAGATAAATACAAATTATTAATATGCATTTTTATTGCGTAATATATGAAAATATATTATTAATACAAGTCAAAATCTTACTTAAGTAGAGCAACATGTCGGCCTGTTAACAGGGCACGGGTGGTAACCACTTTTTTTACAATCCCAACGTATTCCCGCGCCCCTTACATCCCAGCCATCAGTTCCTTATTCTTACTACAGTCGCCATGAGCGCTTGCATTCTGATTTTAAATAATTCACTATAGTTTATTTAGTGCAATGTGCTTAGTGCGCAAAAATGGATACACTAAACGTTGTATTGAAAACTGGATACAAAATTGTTAAGGATTTTTCGGAACAACATATTCATGTGAGTAAGCCTTTTGCAAAAATGAAGAAATGAGGTTCATTACGCTGAAATTCATACATTCAACGAATGTAGGTTTCTAAACTTTTGTAAGTAAATGTTTTTATACACTTCAAAAGCATCGTAAAAGCTTAATTATAAGATGACTTTATTCACATAACAGTAATAAAAATAATTTCATGAATTGGAGATTGAAAAAGCCAACAATAAGACAATTTGACCTCAACATTTTGTAATAATAAAACCTTAAATACTCCTTAGAAATTATTTACTAATATCCTATTAAAAATTACAAAACGCAAAAATGTGCGAACTGACATCGTGTCCTCAAGATTTCTTCAAGAAAAACTTGAATCGTTTTTATTGACTTCGGATCTTACAACCCACATACCTAAATCTGTTTTTAACTATTGCATGTCTACAGCATATAATACGGGTTAACGGAATAACGGAAATTACAAGCAAACGTACTCGATTACATGTTACTAGATCTAAACTTGACCGTATGCAATTTCTGAACATGTGTGCCCACTCAATCTAGGTGAAGCTTAACACTTTCACAAGTCAGCGCTAACTTGTTTCAAATTATTAAAAATCGTCTCATATATCATAGAGTACCAGCCACCAGGATCCTTTTTAGTATCGGTTTAGATCTGTGTAATGTTTAACTTCATGTTCTAATATGTCAATGTCAAATGAATTTTGGGTTGTTGTCTGTAAGTTAAAATATATATATACATATATAGTATTCATAAAAACGGATAACAGGAAGTTGGGATACAAATTCAAGGGCTCGGCACCCGGTCAGGTTTTGATTATACATGATTTTATAACTTGTCATTTTTTCAACAGATGGAAACGTCTGGAGGGTCAGAAAGTTCAGGAGGAGAAGACTCAGAAGCTCGGCGGTTACGGAGAGGACACGTCCTTGCGGAACTATTGCAAACTGAAAGAATCTACGTACAAGAAATGGGCTCCATTCTCACCGTAAGATTTTTTCCTGCTCCATTTCGTAATTTACTAACTATCGACACAGTCCATTAAACACTCCGATATCTCTTGTGCGTTACGCGCTCTAAAAATTATATATGCCATTGTATTCACATAGTAGTGCTACGCACAGTGGCCTGATATGGACCATCTGACATCTCACCATTTATCTGATGTACTCCCAAGTCCAAAGCATGCACGCGACGACCGCTCAGGCGAGGCGGACTCACTCAATGGAACGCTAACACTACACTTTTAGCACATTCGCAAAGCATACCTCGTTGATAACTCGTCGCGTGTGTATTTGTATAGTTTAATATGAAATATGGAAAATACGACCTTCACAAGTCTTCCGCTGATCTGAGCATTGGCACTTCCTACTCTTGGTACTACAGAAAAAATGACAGCATGACCACGCGAAAGAAAAAACGAATTTCGAGAACCGCTTCCGACTCGACTCTTTTCAGTGACTATGCAAATCAAATAGCGCTCTTTGATAAAACAAATAAAAGGAATAAAAATTCTAGTGAAGTACCAAATAGAATTAAATTCCCGAAAAAGAATTTAAAACCAGTGTACCTATTACCGTTTATTGGAAACTTTTATTACGGCGAAATCCTACCTGGTTATGAAAATGCACCAAAGACAGAAGAAAAAATTGTTTACCTACCGGATTCCGATGTTGTTACAATATCTGAGCGATATGACACTGAGTTGGCGTCTTTGACAAGCAAGAATTCTACTATTGTTTCTTCTGAGAACATTGTGAAAAATCCCATCTTCGGCTTCAAAGAAACAGATGTACACGTATCGACTACAGAGTATTCAAGTGATTCCTCAATTACTAAAGATTCCCAATTACAAACAAACAGTTGTACAGAAATACGAAATACAATGGAAAGCAGCAAGACTTCAAATGACGTTTTTACGAACATAATGAAAGATTATAAAAGGATAATGAAAGAATGGAACAACACTATAATAGACCACTATTCTCTGGACTCCCACTCTAAACGCTCTACAATGTGTTCCAAAAGCAATACGGAGAGCTACGTGCGCAGTTTGCATTCAACATTATCGTATAGAAAGAAAAGGCGCGAAAAATCATCAATTTATCATAAACAAATATACAGTCACAAATGCAAACAATATCAAAGTAAACATAGCAAAAAATCTCGAAGTCTAAGTAAGAACCAAACGTTCAGTAACTGGTCAGCGACGTTGCAGAATTTTAAGAACATCTTCCAAAAACACGATGAAAATATATCCCATCGCGATTGTTTGGAAGCAATTTACGATGATTACGATAGGCGCCTTCAACAGTGGTGCGATGCCATCAGTGAATACACGTCTTCGCTTGACTCGGTACAATTTCACCATGTAAAATCTTACAGCATTAATATGTGCTTCGGTTTGCTATTTTACTTAAAATATGACAAAAATATAATTAATAGAATCAGAATACCTTGCGAAAGTACTATCTTCCTCATGTGCGTCGAGTGGTTGTGGGTTTTTTCGCGGAGCATTACTTACATATTGGTCTATTAGGGTTTTATAAGACAAAAGTATTCCACGCCTAATTCCCAAATCCTAGCGATTTATTTGTGACAAAGCTGATTCAAAGTATTTCATTAGGATTCAGTAACATCCCTTATTCTGGATTTAAATTCTTGAATTTATTTTTGTGATGGCTTTCCTTATATAGAAAAATGTCCTTTTTTATCTTACCGTGCACATTTACTAAGAATTGCAAGATTCTAAGTAAATAAATTGTGACTTTATCTCCTGCAGCCTAAACCAATTATTTTCTATTATTCAGGGATACAAAGAGGAAATTGAAAAAGCTGAAAACCAACACGTCCTACCATCAGGACTCGCTGGGCAGGCAGATGTTTTATTTGGAAATCTTCACGAACTCTTCACATTCCATCAGGAAATATTTCTTAAGGACTTAGAGAAATCGATCTCAGCGACAGAACTTGTTGCACTCTGTTTTGTTGAAAAGGTAATTCAGCGCCAAAATCTGTTTGAAATAAGTTTAGTATTTGATATTATCATTAACTGAAATCAACTTTCATGCAGTCCACTGGACCACAAATATTGGTTTATATGATTATATCTACTAAATCAGAGTTAATTATTTAATGTAATATTAATGTCTAGATAGATACTTCTCAGAGACTTGAAGATTATATAGCAGCATTTTATTATTTGCAATCCATTGAAAACACAACTCATCAATGTATCAAGCTGAACTACGCAGATTGATTTAATTCAAGGTGGAAACTGCTTTTATAAGACATTAAATAGAAGTCTAAAATAAGTTTTTTTTATTAATTTATTACCTTAATAATATGAATTTCAGAGAGAAACATTCTTCCGCCTATACAGCTACTACTGCCAAAACATACCTCGTTCAGAAAGACTGCGAGAGACACTGGTGGACACACATCTATTTCTGCAGGCATGCCAACAACGTCTTGGTCACAAGCTGCCCTTAGCTGCTTATTTGCTCAAGCCAGTTCAAAGGATTACTAAATATCAACTACTACTAAAAGTGAGTTTCCGAAAATTAACACAATATGATCCTGTAGCTAATATAAAATACTTTATTTATAATCTTAAAAAACTGTATTTTTTTCATAGTGTTAAACAATACACCATCAATTCTCCATGATATTTAGTAGTTAGTAGTTTTGATCATTGTATTTAGCCGCTAAAATATTTTTCAACACGTAAACAATCGGGCCTTTTTCTGTGCCTACCCTCTTATTTATCTTTTTTTTTATACTACTTATCCGAAATAAAAATAAAATAGTGAATATATAAATATAAATGTAATTTAGAGTAAAAAAAACAGCTATTATTACTTTTGAGTATTCTTACAATATGTGTATTTTGTAGGATTTGCTTCGGTACAGCGAGTGTGGGTCGATGAGCGCTGGTCTCCAACAGGCGCTCGACTGTATGCTGGTGGTGCTCAAATGTGTGAATGACTCCATGCACCAGATAGCTATCACTGGAGTACCGGTCAGTAAGAAAAAAATCTTTTATACATACATAAAATGTTCTGTATTGTTTTCCCCGCTCCCATAGCACACCTATCACTGAGACTTGGCCGTCCGTAATTAGGCTGTATCTCGTGAACCATCATAGATGTATTTCTGAACAACTCCTGCTCGCGTTATCGTCTCAAAGGCCGGCAACGCGCCGGTGAGCCCTTTAAATCACTTAACATCAGGTGAGCCTCCCCCTCCTTAGCCCCCCTTAAAAAAAACATTTTTCTAAACCGTTATATCTTCTATAAGTCTTTCTCCATTAAGCTGTCACCAAATTCGCAGGTCGATCTCAGCCAACAAGGCGAACTCCTACTGCAAGGCTCCTTCCTCGTTACGTCTGAAAACAAACGCGATCTGCGACTGCGCATACGCCCGCGCCGCAGACATATTTTCCTCTACGAAAAGGCCATGCTGTTCTGCAAACCGGCTGCCAAGAATAGTCACAATAAGGCCACGTACCACTTCAAACATGATTTGCAGGTCAGTAATAATAATGTAATATTTTGTACAAAATCCCAATAGCCAATATAGCAATACTCCGCGAAAAACCAACAACCACTCGACGCACGTTACGCTCCGATAACATGATCAGGATATTGCCTCTACGAACAGCGGCCTATAATCAGTTTATTTCATCCATTTGTGTCTTACAAGTTAATTTAACTTTTCGAAATGATCGCTAATAACTTCCAGATGTCGCAAGTCGGTCTAACCGAGTCGGTGAAGGGCGATTCGCGCAAGTTCGAAGTGTGGCGCCAAGGCCGGGCCGAGGTGCATACGATAACCGCGCCCACGGCTGACGTCAAGCGAGCCTGGGTCGAGAGGATCAAGCGGGTGCTGCTCGACCAGCTTAAAGAGCTCAAGGGAGAACGGGTCAGACAATATGCCCAGCATCATAGGTAGGTTCCTATATATATCATTACAAAGTAGTCCCTTGTTAAGTATCACAAAAACCATTAATAACTTCAGTGTCCTATTATAGTTAAAACGTTTGTGAGATTAAACGATATATTATGTGACCGAATTGTTTTTAAAAGGATGTCGTAATAAAAAATTCCAGAACCCTAATCCAGACCAGCTCGTGGGATCTGGGTCCGCAAAAGGAGCGCCCACCGCCGCCCCCGAACCCCTCCCGGACGGGCTCCTGCGACACCCACGAAGAGCCCTGCTGGTCCACGGACCCCTCCGAGGACGAAGACGACGAGCCCGAGCACGCACCCGTACGTATACGTGCACGTGCACTTAAATTAACTGACAATTGAGACTATTCATGATTATTTAGGCTCTTAAGGACATCTATTGATTTCACTAAACATATTATCGTTAAGACTGTGTTTCTAAATTTTTTGAGTTAATTCCTTGATTATTTTAGCGACCCGACTAATTATAATTTTATATCTAAACACCAGCCGTATATTTTAAATTACGCTTGGTTCTGATATGAAATCTGACTAATATTAGGGTATCAGTGGTAATAATGGTGACTAATTTTGGGTTTACAGCGTGAGTGAAGTGCTCGATGTAAGTGTAAAGTGTTTTATACGAAGGGTTAGCCGGGTAGCGCATGACTAGGCCTTTCTGACGCACTGACACTCGCTGGACTAAACAATTAATCGACCTTAAAGGGCTCGAGTAAACAAACGGAACAGATTTTGACAGCTCCTAAACAAAGTTATAACTTTAGAGTGAGAAATTGTCTATATAACTGGGTTGCCTGGAAGAGATCGCTTAGTAGCGAATAAGGCCGCCCTTTACACATTTTCATTTGTTAATGTATCATATAACTATTTATTATATATTATGTTAATGTGCGATAAAGAATTAAATATAAATACAAATTCCGTTCCGCTTCGTTACCAACGAGCTCACAAACGCTGCTGCATTTTTGTTAGGCACAGTCATCGCTTTTAGTTGGACGCACCGGTCACACGGTATTAGCCTAGGGAGCAATGTATGTTGTGTTTTCAACAGGTGACGGAGGCCGTCGGTCTCAACGGTACAATACACAGAATGGTTCAGTTCTTTTCTGTATCGGGCTCGACACAAGCCAACTCCACGTTTTACGTGTCCCAATACTAGCCCAATCCGGGCCTTGTACATACTGGTTTAGATTTATTTTATACCAAAGACGTCATAGTCGCTGGTTAACATTGTGTAAGTGTTTTGTTTGTACTCATTGTCGTGTGCTTACGATTCTGTGCGCTTCGCTTATCGATGTTTCATTTAAAGCTATAGACAATAGACACTTCATTGGATTATTTCAGTATATCTTAAACGAAGCTGACCCACAGCACACCTTCACACACACTTCGGTCTACGTGACGACTTCTGTAAATATATTTACGTTTATATACACTATTTGACTCAAATATTAGGTTCTAAACAATAAAAGTATTGGGTGTATGTGTATGTCGATTGAAGATCAATGAAATATATATTATGAATAAAAATCATATTGATTTCGTATTATAACGTACAATAATATATATAAATAACTCTTATCTATAATAATTACTATTATCTATTTTGGGTAATATTTTCTGAACAATGCGTACGTCACACTTGCATGGCTTCGCGATACCAAAATGGCGTCGTGCTATAAAAAAAATTCAGTATTTTAACTGTACTGTACTTATGAATAACGCAGTTAAGATATTGTTGATATGAAAGTTTACTAACAGCCCGCATGAAATTAACATTTTACACGCGAGGTGATAATTTGGTCACGCATGAAGTGGACATTACTGGAAGATTCAGGTGCATGAATGTGTTATAGATTAAAATTAACACAACTACAAGCAAGTTACATAGAGTTCGCATAGTTTAGCCACGAAATAGACTCGTCGTAACAGGTTTCATTAGACATAAATTGACATAACCTACGCTAGCCAACAATTATTATAGAACTCTTCAACCCAGATTTAAATTATTCATTATAGAATCTGAAATCAAAAGCAAAACAAAAGACAACGATTTTGTTTGTCATTTGACAAATGACAGACGAAATATTTTAAACACGAGAGAGTGCATTGTGTTAACCGGTCATTTCATCTTACTAAACGCCCAGTTACTGAACAGCTGATCTGCGTTAAAATTTACATGTCAATTGTCAAATCTGTGATAACGTGTAAATTCAGTTCTTAAAAAAATTGTCGACGACTGTTTTTTTTTTCTTTGAACATTTTATGAGCAGTTAAACTTAAAATAGTGTATTGAGACGGAATAAAAATAGATTCATCAAAATTATGTTCAGATTACCTCTTCAAATTTATACAAATATGTATTTTCTCCATATGTAATTTTACCTTTTTTTTACATTCAACAATTTCTTTTAATAGTAACATTTATATGTCATTAATTATTCAAAAAGTGATCACTTTCGTTGGAAAACAACTTTTTAATAGCTTGCCAGCAGTATAAAGATTAATTCGCCAAATGTCTTTAAGAAATTTCTGAAGCAATACGTATTATCTAAATATTGAGCGTATTTGACAACTGCACTCAGACACCCCGCAAACATAGAAAAATAATGAAAAATTAAACTTGTGAATAAGATCTTATTTCCTATTTCTGTAATCAGAAAAAAAAGTCAGTAAAATTCAGATCTCTTTTTTGAGAAATAAATATCTATAACCTTCATATTAATTATCAAGGTTGTGAATGTCTAAGGCCGTAATGCCATTAAACAACAAAGTCTACGTTCTAGCAACTCGACTGATTTGACAATTAACTTACACCAATCAGCTGATATAATTGACACTCCAGAAACTGGGCGTGTGTTAAAAAAAAATCGAAACGGTCGTTTTGGCCCATCATATTTCACGAACGCATCAAATACACAAGACATCTTTATATTATGTTAGATTAATGTTGGTTCTGATAGGCGGTGGGTTGCGCGCTGATAGCCCTGTCGGACTACACCGCGGTGGGAGGCAGCGAGGTGTCCCTTCGGGAAGGACAACACGCGGAACTACTTAAGGTGGGCTGCGCGGGGTGGTGGTACGTGCGACTTACAGGTACCTCTATTTAATTGCTCATTAAAACATTCAAAATCCTCCAAGAAAATTATGCATATAATTTCGTGTTTAAAATGTACATACCATTTTTTAATTGATCGCTGCAATAAGTATCTTTGTTCACGACGCACTATCTAGGTGGCTGAAGTTATAATTTATAGAATAATAGCTTACCCGGCAAACGTTGTTTTGCCATACATGTGATTTATAGATTGTATTGACATCTATTAGAATTTTTGAAGTTAACAGATAATTGTGACTGTCAATTAATTATAGACAAATATTTTGCAATAAAATAAAATGGGGACTGTAATAAAGATTTAAGCTATCCTATCTCTTAAGTTGGAGCAGACAGCTCACGGTGTGCCAATTTAATTGAAAATCGGTTCAATAGTTTAGGAATAAATCGCGGACAAACATCGTGACCGAAGATTTATATATATTAAGATTTTTTAAATAAAGTTAACTCCAAACAGGACAATTTTAGAAGATACCCCTCGATTTCTCTCTACCATAAGCAAATATGGTGGTGAAATAGGTAATGTTGCTTCACAGGTGGTCAGGGCGAAGGCTGGGCGCCGGCCGCGTATCTCGACCAGCGTAAGACGTCACGCTCGTCGAGTCGTTCTCACGACCGATTGCACGACCACTGAATTCGATAAAATGGCGTCAACTCGCAATTCAGTTATGCGTCTACAAGGTTCTTTGCCAAGGCACGATATGGCTATTGATGATTACCCTTGTCAACAGCCATGAAAGTCTTAGGCATCGTTTTGTTATATTTTTTTTTCTAAATTGTAAATATGTTATTGGTTCTAGAAGTTTTTCTACCTGAGTGTTAATTTTTGGAAAGTGCACTAATTGTTTGCCTTTACGTAGTTTTATATAACTGTTTCTTTCAAGAACTTGACCATAACTAAAATTAACCGCACAATATGTGGATAAACTTTCAGTTTTGCGCCTTAACGCTTGTATTATATCATCGTTATATGTAAATGTTATTAAAGCTTTACTGTATTATTATCCCCTTACGGATTAACCGCTTAAGTAATGTATTTATTACTTGAAAACGTTTATTTAAGTAAGGGGAAGTGTTAGATGTATGTGTATCCAAAGTGTAGTGGCGTAGAAAAATATTTTTAGAGATTGCGGTTCTTATTTGGCTTTTGAAATCAATTTGGAGATTCAAAACCCTTTGAAAGAGCCAAATATATAGTTTAACTGTGCGTTATCTCTGTAATACCATCAGAATGTTACAAGTTATCAAAAAGTTTACACACTAAATTTTCAAATTCATGGGACAATGGTCCAGAAGATTGGTTTTATTAAGGCCATTTTGTTAGTCAATAAATCGTTTTGTCAATGCGGCGTACATAAATAAGACTTGAGAAAAAAATCAATATGACATTGGTTGTATAACCTACAATTTCCATACTCTATGGTTAACCTGAACCAAATAAACGCTATCTCTGACTTCAGCACTTGTAAATATTTAGTTTTAATTATTTATTTAAAATGAGTTAGTCTCGAACGTCCATGACAAATATAGATTTTACATTACATTTCATGATGCCACATCCAAATTATAGACCATAGCAGATTAAGCATAATTTAACAGTTTGAGACAATAATTATATCGTGAAATGTTACTTAAGGTTGTAAGATAAAGCTATCAAAGTATCATATCCATGTAATCATATCATTGTCGCTTTGCGTTTGATATTAAAACGCCGTATAACAAAAACTCACAAGTAATTCTCTAAATAAATCTTATTGCCATTGATACCTAGAGAAATTAATTAATAGACAGATAATCTCGAATACCATTAATAATAATGAAGATTTTTCAAAAGGAAGTCGGGATTTTGTTATACGCTGTATTTTGAAAGTATTTGTGAGTGAGCTGGTGCCTATTTGCTTTTTGGTGTTATAAATACCTAGGTGTCTACTAGTCTACGTTTTTATGTCTGTGTTGTTGGTATATATTTGAGATGTCAATGTCAAATGCATTTTGTTACGAATCATGCAAATAAACATTACATGGATTTTTCCCATTTCGTTTGTTTTATTTTTATCTGTTTGCTCAGTTTCATATACTACTTATTTCCTTACAATTTATTTAATACTAGAAAATTAATTTTCGCGCTTGTAATAAGTTATACTAAATAAGATTTTATATAGTGACAATACAATGTAGAAGTTAATGTTATATTCAATAGTGTTGAAAGTGCAAATAAAATTAGTATGGCTGTGATCCCCAGGAACTAGAATTACATATTCTATTTAGAATAAATTTCAGAACTTTTCGAGATATATATCCTCTATGGTAGTTATGTTTCTCTGTAAGTCTTAAATGCGTACATTTACGTATATATTAAATCACTTATTCATCTTGAAACAAACAATACGGCTTCTGTGTTTTTGTTTTAGGCTTTTTTATATACAATTGTAACCCTGTTGTAGCTATAGTAATAGCATTTAAATTTTAAACTGTGTTTAATAACTTTTGGGTTAATAAATAAATAAATACCTATAAAGGTTTAGCCCGCTACTATAGAAGAGTATGTGAAAAAAACCGGTAAAACATCAGCCTCGAGCCCTCTTGGCGTGAGTCTGATAGACCTTTATAACGAATTCATACTGAAATATCTTGCTGTTTTTTAATCTTTGGATGTTTTCGGCATTAAAATGGAGCCTGTTTTAGAAAACTTGAGAATGATGCTTTTTACCGGTTTCATTGACAGTTTGATACTTCGTCGTGATACCAAAAGCGGCTGACATACTGTAAGCCTCAACTCCCAAGGGTCGTCCTCCTATGCGTGTTTAAAATGGAAATTTGATCAATGTTAAAAATAAGGCTTGCCACTTAAATCTAATTTATTAAAATTATTTATTATATTAACAATTTTGATTTAACGTTTTTCCACTTACCTCTCTTGCTTACTGTTATGATTTGTGTACAAATGAACAATGACTTTTAAGATTTGGAATATCTATCTTAATCTACTTTATTTGACTTGCAGAGAAGAGCATTTATATACACTAAGACTATCATAAACACACCAAATATGTACTATAATATACAAAATATTATAGAAATTTGGTGGGAAGCCGGTGGTTAGGGTGCTTATTTAAAAAAATCTGCTTTTTGCCACAATTTAATTCATTATTAATTTTAAATACATTTAAGAATTATTGTTGTAGAAGGTAATTGTAAAAGTAATTTTGGAAAATATAATGAATACATTCCTGACCTTGTGTGAGCTTCAAATATCTTCAAACCAATATTGAAAAATATTCTACATTTAAATATGATATTGAGCATTAAATACATTCTTGATTAAAACTGCTTTTTTATTTAAAATTTTCTATATATATTATAAATTTGAATTTTGTACTTTGAACACTCTAATCTCAAGATCAACTGACTGGATTAAATTTAACACACTTTTTGTGTTTGATAGTTATCTATGGATGAAAATTTTAAGCAGGTACCAGCATTGTTTTCATAATTTATATTATCAACAATTTCGTAAAAAAACAAATTCAACCTAAAAGGGTTTTCAAATAAAAAATAATATTTTCCAATATTCACTGTATTTGTACAAGAAAACAATCTCTAAAATAGATTTAACTATGATTATTAAAGACAGTAAATATATAGACAGACACCAAATGAATTATATTAATTGTAAAAGTTTGTACAAATCATTTCACTTATTCATAAACTTTATAATGCTGCTCTAGCTCTGCTGAAAATACGGGTCTTAAAGATGTTATCAATTTTGCTGAACACATCTTCAGCAGACTTAGATGCATCCACTCTATGATGTAGGCCTTGCCTCATGTAGTAGTCTACTAAAGGAACTGTCTGTTGGTGATATGTTGCTAACCGTTTCTTAAGTGCATCTACATTGTCATCTGACCGCTTCACTAAAGGTTCCCCAGTAATGTCATCAGTCATAGCCTTCTTGGGAGGGTGAAACTCTTCATGGTAACTCCGACCACTTGAAGGGTGAATCAATCGACCAGTGATTCTACGCACCAGTAAGCTGTCCTCAATTCCAAATTCAATAACTGCATCTAATGCAGTCTTTCTCTTAGCTAACAGGTCATCAAGCTAAAAGGAATTATTATTTATAAATTATTACTTCCCTTTTTACTAAAGCAAAGAGCTTTGTTATGTGTTTTTCTCTTTAAGTGTAAAATTAATGTGTGTGAAAATATGAGACACAGTTACAAAAGATTTTTTTTTTAATAAAGTTGTGCCAATAGAAATAATTTTGTTTAAAATTTTAACCTTTTCAGCCTGTGGAACGCTTCTGGGGAAACCATCCAGCAAGAAACCATTCTTACACTCAGGTTTGTCCAAATTTTTATCAATCATGTCCACAACCATATCATCTGATACTAGTTTTCCTTCATCCATAACTTTCTTTAGGCGACGTCCTAGCTCTGAACCAGAGCCTACCTCTGCTCTAAGCATATCACCAGTAGACAAATGGCATACACAGTATTTCTCTTTCAATCGAGGCGCCTAAAATTAAAATATCATGGGACTTTAATACTTATCAATATAATAATTACATAATGATGTTGTGGAATTTGAACAACAACAATGACAAGATAAGAGGTTACTAAATTATCTTGAATGGAAGTTTTTGTAACTTTACTAAAGTAAAGACAACAACATTTATTTTAAACTCACTTGGGTCCCTTTTCCCGAGCCTGGCGGTCCCAATAATACGGCTCTAATACCCGTAGGATCTTCATCAGGTTTAGGTCGTATAGAAGCGGCTGTCGGTGCCATAGTATCTGTAATGAACGCTAGATTCTAATTAATACTAGAACTTAAGGGAATTGTTATACAGCCGCAATCGTGATTACTTATTTATGCCTGGTTAGCTGTAACTACTTCAACTCATTTAAGCTTAAGTGACAGATTCACACGTATTAAGAATTAAACTTTTAAAAATTGTTGTCCTACCTTCTTAATTAAATCAAAGATGATAGTGGTAAATCTCGTGGCCAATTTAAATAATGCCGTGGTCTACAGTAGGAACTAGCAAGTCCACCTGACACCTGTTTTGTTATGTCAACGTCAAAAAATAACGACAAATGAATGACGTGTCCTGACTTTTTATGAAAGATACGTTGACAGATCACGAATACAAATTCGCTGCTAGTTACAGACATAGTAAATCTAACACTTGTAAGTTTTTATTATATAAGCCAAGCTACAGTAACGGTACGGTTTTTTAGAATATATTTAATATTAGTACGGAACGAGAACTAGCGTTGCTTATTAACCTAAACATCAAAATTAGTACGAGATTTTTTTTGATCATTCACCTTAGATATACTTTCGGGAACATTAAAATGAGTTAGACTAAAGCCTCTTAGTGAAAAAATATTATTTTATTTTTTGATAATATTACAATTCAGTTTGACAGACATAAAGAAAAACAACAGACATAAAATGGAAATAATCTTCATCATTGTTGATCTGCACCTCTGTTAGATTCGAGTACGCAGTTCCGATTTCTTGCAACGACGTATCTAGTATTTCATCGCTATCTCTCGTAGTTTCAGCCCAAGAGACACGTTTAAGGCTTCTAGAACTATCTCTCTTTTTGTCCGATGCTGGCGTTGAGTGTGACACTGGGGTCGGTGGTTCTTTCGTGGGCGTTTGAGCGCATTTGTCTAAGAAATGTTTGCGTAATATGAACTCTCGCATGGAGTCTTGTGAAGCGCGCTTAGGTGGTGGAGGTGGAGGCAAAGATCTCTGATCTTCGGGAGATGGGTTTCTTTCGTTCCTTGCTTCTTCGATTCTCTTGGTTTCCTCTTCATCAGCTCCAAGGGGCCAGGCGCCAAGTTTGTTCCGCACTAGATGGGGGCGAGCGTGCGCAGCGCACAGAATTCGTTTTCGTACGAAATCATGATATACTGTTAGTTCCGATGCTAACTCGCGTCTGACCAGCTGTTTGTGACGGATTGGAACACTTGGGTCACGGACTGCTAAGAGGGCCTGTAACAAAGGACGAGTCATCTTGGATATTAATAATAATAACTTAATTAATAAAATAAAAGCCATTAATAATAATACAATCCTACATTCCGTTTAATTTCACTGGATTTCAATTATCATATATTCTGATTGGGCCTTAAAATACTGACTGGTGAAGGTGAATCTTATCAGATACAATAGTGAAACATTTGTACAGGATACAATATAAACTATAGGTCAACGTTGTAACGATGAAATAAAGAATACCTGCGAAGCAAGCAGCGTAAGCGTAGCGTGTAGCGCTCCAACCAACAACCTCTCGTCAGTGGGGGGCAAAGCACTAGCCGCCGAAGACACGCTCGCAACGGACTCGCTGCGATTGAGTCGTCGATCGCCGGGAGAATTGTACGAGCACGAGCACGCCCTGCGTCGCCCTCCGCTGCCAGAGCCGCGGGGCGAGCGGGACCCGCTTGTTTCCTCCGTGTGGTATGTCTGCAGGGAAAATTCATTTTCAATTCCTTGGATTGGCGCGTTCATACAAACACCTTCCAGTTTTATAATACTTGCATAGATGACGGCTGTTGTAATGTACTCTAAATCAAACACTTTTAACATTCAACTAGCTGATCTGGCAAAGTTCTTTTGCCATAAATGTGATATCTAGCAATCATTTTTTTTGTTCAATAAAAATAATTATCAGCTTTAAGTGTGCGCGGATATGTTTATTAATCGAAAGCATTTTAAACAATAAAATATGCTTTATTTAGATTAATAAATTAATCTTTAACATTTGTAAAGACACATGACACGTTTGTCGGTTTACCAGAGCAGTGCCATCTATTGATAACTTACTCAATCCAGTCGAAAAGTATCGACAACTGTTAGAATCTTTTGGAGTTAACAGATAACTGTGTCTGACAATTATCATACACAAATAATTTGCAATAAAATAAAATTGCGACTACAATTAAAGATCTAAGCTATCCTATCTCTTAAGTTAGACCAGACCGCTCACGCTGTGCCAATTTAATTTAAAATCGGTTAAATAGTTTAGGAGTCCATCGCGGAAAAACATCGTGACAGGAGATTTATATATATGAAGATTTAATTAAATAAGATTAACTTACGTGATTCAAAGAGCGAGTTAGCAAGCAAATAGCCGAAAGTATTGTTCCAAACGTTAATTGTGGAAAGTGTTCATATGTGATTTTGGGAGCTCCAAAGTGCAGCTCTACCAGGGGTTGCCATCGTTCTAAATCCAAAGCGGGTTCTGCGAGTAGAGACAGCAAGTCCGGACTAAATGACAGAAGGCACAGTGTTGCCATATGCAAGATTTCAAGTACCCTGAAAAGACAGACCTTTATGTCATTTGGAAATATAATCCGATAAGCTTAAAAGACATAAATTAAATTTGTTCCTTGTTGAATATATCTTATTGTTAAAGCAATAATAACTTAATTATCATTGTTAAGAATGAAATATATATAAAACTGAACTGATTGTTTGACGCTAGAAATAAAATATACTTAATACAATTAATACTAAATATATTAATACTAATGTCTTAATTGAAAATATTTACATATAACATCAAAAGTGCATTCTTAATACATTTTGAATATTTTAAAATTATAATTAAAATACAATAAAATATTTAATTGTCAGTGTCAAATAATTTAATAGTGAAAAATGAGCTCTGTTAAGTGGTTTTAACAGTTTTTGATTATTCAATGCATAAATTGGGTATTATACCTATGCAGTGCGTTAGCCGATGGTTGCGTGACGTCATCAGACTGTAGTCCGGCATCGGACGGACGACGCGCACGTAACATTAACATTACGCACTGATATACGCACGCACTTATACTGCGCTGTGGGGAAAAAATTTATTGAAAAAAAAAAGCAAAATTAAATTAAGTCTAATTTTATACTTGTTACATAATAATTCATAATTTAACTAACTTGTATCTGACACAAAAAAAAACTTTAAAAAATTGAGAATAATCAACAACAAACAATACTCACCATAATACATATCAACGAATTAATATTCAAAATCCGCCACCTCGCCTCAAATTTCACCAGCTGAACAATTAAACTCAACGTCGACGCGCACAAATTCAGGGCCTCAATACTGTACAACTGTCGCGGAAGCAATATCGCTTCGACAAGATGCTCCAGATGCACACCAACAAATGTGATCGCATCTCCAACAAAAAATTGACCATGCTTCATAACCATCGTGGCAATAAAATCCAGACTGTATCCATAAACTTTCCACCATTGCTGGGGCGTCCAGGATTTCCCGTTTGAATTAGCCTCAATTTTTGGCGGAAGCAATTGCAGCCATAGGAACTGGTCCACGTCGCTCAATAGCAGGTCTTTGGAGAAAGGTCCCCTCGCGTACGCAGTCAAACACCGCAGGGCGGCTAATGAAGTGTGCTGGTGCTGTTTGTTCTGGAGGCTGATTTGAAGGCAACACAGCAGCTTGTTGATGAACTTCGTCGATTGGAACCACTGGGACAACCCGGAAAACAGATCGTCGTACAGTTCAAGGCACTGCTCGAGCATGGCCAGTGCAATCACAATGGGCGGTATTTCATTCTCCTCTTCAATTTTGTTCTCATCTTTGAAATCATCGAAAAGCTTCTGGAGCTCCAGGCTGTTTATGTTCGTGACTGAGCGTATAATGCTTTGAGCCAAAATGCTGTTAGCTTTGATTTCGTAATCCAAGCTGCTTATTGCGACTGTTCCTATAGATAGGATAGCTCGAACAGCTCTGAGATGTAAGTGCTCATAAACAGCTGCCCCGCTGGAAAGTAAGCTATCTACTTGTTTGGCACTTGTTTTCCTGTTATCGAAGCAATCGTCTTTCCAGTTGGCGAGCATAATCACATACAATTCTGCTAGAATGACAACGAGGCGGCCATCTTTGAAATCGTCCATTTCGTGCAAGAGCGCGTTCATACACGGCGCGACCATTTTGGCTTTGTGCGCTATGTTTAAACTGAAGGGAAGGCATTTGCAGAAAATTGTGGTGAAATCTTTCCAGGATGTGAGCAGACTTAACCAGACCGGCACTTTATCAGTCACTTCATCGGAGGTTCGACCTTTGAAGGAAAATATATAGTCTATCCATTTATCTAGATGTTTTTTGTTGGTGTCGAAGAATCGTTCGAGCACCTCTTGGAAATTAGGTTCAAGCTTCTCCCTGGAAACAAATAGTTCTATTCCAAGAACGTTGAAAATTTGACTGTAAGTTCTTAAATCAGGCTGGATTTCGCTGAACAAAGGGCTGGTCATATGATCCCAAAAACTAGGATGCTCTTGTAGCTTTTTAACAAGTATTTGCATGTTATTTTTCCAAAGTGCGTGGAATAAAGCCATTATACAACCAAGTAGTGGACTTTGGAGTAATTTAACATCCTAAAAGAATAAAGAATTTACTTATAACACATATAGGCGTTTAAAATTTCCTAAAATAATTTTCTTGCAATTTGTACACAGTTGTATTCTTTTGTTGGCTTATTTTCCAATAGTATATTTTTTAGATCATACTTACTGATTTGATAGTCCCCAAGTAATCGGCCATGTAGCCCAATATTCCCTCGAATCTGTCATCTTCAGTCTGCTCCTTTACGTCTTTCTCCTTCTGATTCTCGTCGGCTTTAGCTCGCTCGTGGTTCATCATGAAGAAGGCTTCAGTCAATCCAGGCTGTTTCCCCACACATGTTGTAACAAAGTCTAAAATGGCTACTTTCAGTTCCAAGCTTTCGTATTCATCCCGCAATCGGTCCAGGAATATGACTCGGACCTGATGCGCTGTCATATCTAATAAAGCGAAAAGGGACATCTGGAAGCCCTGGAAAATGTTTGCATTTGAGAAACCATAACCTGCACGTAATTGATGAGAGATAATCAAAATCTTATATTATTTATCATTCGAGGGAAAGTTATATCAGAGGCTTCGAGTATTCAGTAAGAACTGCATTATAAATGTGGTCATCACCAATTAAGAACCATGGTTTACTTCCAATTTAACTTAAAGATTTAAAAAAAAACACTTTTTTAAGGTTAAGTTATGTTTTTTCAAAACTTTACACACATTATTATTTATACATTACATTATTTTAAAATTTTCCAACTTTTCGCGTGCTTTACAGCGTGCGTGGTCACGGTAGACAAAGTGTTTTTCTTTAAATGAGTAATAGTTATAATAAAAGACAAACTTAAAGATGTTCCTACTGTATTGTAATAACTGTTAGACTGATCAGATTTTGTAGTAAAACTACTACCTATACCAGTACAAAATATTTTTAATTAACTATCCGTTTTTAAAGGCCTAGTTGTTGCAAATTATAAGTGTCAAGTTATTTTTCCTAACGAAGGTTGCCTGGCAGAGATCGCTTAATAGCTATGGGGCTGCTGCCTCTTAATTAAATGTTTTGTAATGTTTCAAATGTAAATAAACATTAATAAAATATTGTTTGTCCCGTTCAATTGCGTGTACTTACATCAGCGAACTTCCTAAGTAATCGACAGCCGAGAACTGCGAGGCCCCGATTGAAGGCGTTGTGTATGTATCCGGTGACATTTGGAACCACCTTCAGACTGTCCACTTGCTTGTTCTGGGCGAAGATGAGCTGTTCCAATGGTGTCACCGGTGCACCGCTAACAAAATATTTAAAAAAAATTGGATTATGTATTTATTTTTTCTTACTCAAGTGAATTTTAGTAAATTTCTACTTTCACTGTAAGTGCTCGTTAACATATACAGTGCAACCTCGATATAAAAAATCGGAGGCGAACAAAAAAATATTTTTTAAATAAAAATATTTTTTGGAAAGGGGGTTTTTTTTCTCAGATTAGATTGGTCTTAAAATTCGTTATAAAGAGGTCTTTACAAACAAAAGCGTGTCGAAACATGTCGAGGCATGAATCACATTATAAGATTAAGAGTTATATTATTGGTGGAAACTTTAAGGTTTTGGGTTGGCAAAATTCGTTAATTAGAGGCATGAATACTTTTTCTTGATAGTTGAAAATTCGTTATAAAGAAGTTGTACGCAAAGAATGTTCCCAATGTAAAGGTATATTTTATATTGACTCTTATGGACAATTCAAGGGGATTACGAAGAATATTTTGTTAAATGGAGGAAGTCGTTTTATAATACGTTATATTAAGGTTGCACTGTATTATTAAAATTGGTTTACCCAAATTACTAACTTTAAGTTTTCGAGATCGCAGTATATTGTATATGTAGTGTTTTATTTGAAAATATAAAAATAACGGGCTCAATCATGAATATTTAGCTACATGTGAAGGTATCATGATGTATAAGGAATACCTACTCGTACCTCAAAAAGTACATCTAATATATTAAATTCTCGTGTCGCGGTGTTTGTGGTTAAAGTCCTCCGAAACGGCTTTCCCGATTCTCATGAAATTTTAATCGGACATCCATTTTTCATCCCCCTAAATGATAAGGGTGGTTCACCCCTAATTTTTTTGGACAAAATTTCTTATTTTTTTTATTTTTCTATGATATAGGATACAAAAATACATACAACCCTAAATTTTTACCCCTCTACGATCATCCCTATTTTTATAATTAATTGAAAATTGAAATCACATGTATGGCAAAACAACGTTTGCTGGATCAGCTAGTATATATATCATATGGTTCGAATTACAGTTCTAGGTATTTTCTAAACAAGACTTCATAAGAACTAAAAATACTTACCCAATAAGAGCTTTTTCCCGCAGAGCGAATATTATTATGGCAACACATCTTTGTAATGTAAACGTATACTGATAAGCCGAACCGGAGATCCAGTTTGATTCCTCGTAGATTAAGCGTTCCACAGTTTCATTGCCTGAAATTTTTATTTATATAGAAGCGGGTTCGAGTAAGAACCGAATTTCCAAGTTATTAAATTTATAAAATTAAGCTGCACGACTTGTAGGCACTGGTTCGACTGATTTAAAACATACAACAATTATGTTCAATTGCAACTTCATATTTAAAATTTTGTTTGTTTGATTGAACGGGCCAATCTCAGGAACTACTGATTCGAATTGATTTATTTTTGTGTCTTAATGTATCAAGTAACAATAGACTATAATATAACATCGCGCTGAAAACGGGTTTTTTCCTTTTCTGGCATAAACTAGCATATACAATGTTTACTTGTTTGTTTTTTTTTTTTTTTTTTTTTACTATTAAATCATCACATACCAATAGACACAATTTTCAGCAATTCCAGAGCGTTCTCCGTGAACAGTAGACCATAGACACAAGTCTTTTTCAACATGGCAACACTGGGACTGGAGTTCGTCTGTTGTAACACCATAGTAAAGAAATCCGCACACTTTAGTATAAGTGATCTTCTCTCCATTACTGTTCGGTATCTCCATCCATACACATTGGGGAATACCTCTCGCAAAAGCAAGACAAGACCTGGCAGAAGGAGTTCTGTTACCATACGGTCTTCTGTTGTCACCTGGAAGATAAAAAAACATTAGATGCCAAAAAAAAAAATTGTCAAATATGTTTTTGCTGAGAGGTCTATATAAACAAAACTGTACCTTATGAAAAGCGCATAACATATCTATATAAGCCGTAAGGAAGCTGTAAGTTCCGCTGGGCTGCTCCAAGGTGACCAGATATGCGCCAACAGCACCAGAATCCAGTGAAGCGCCAGTGGCGTACTCCGCGTGAGATAGCTGCTGCTTGGTCACGCGAGGTAGAAGACCAGTATTTATTAATCTAAAAAGATGAAAACAAGAGACTACATAATTTTGATAGTTTTGACAAGTAACAATCAAGAACTCATAGACATCATATAAATGTGTAGATAATAAACAGATAATTTAAATATAAATACCTAGTTTAATAAACAATTCTTTGGCTGATATTAGTAGATTTTTGTTTATTACAGCAATTGAAACAAAAAAAAAAACTTTAATAAGATATAATTTGAAAATGTTTCATAACAAAATAACCAGTCTTTTTCTACTTCTTTAACTATTTATTGTCCATTAAATTATATCAATGCTGTTAAAATTATACAAAGTGTTTGAGTTGAAATGATGCAATTGGATTGTAAGATTTATAATATATTTAATATAATAATACCTTAAAGGACAGAAATAAAAGTTTACATAACAAACTTCAAAAATTAAATCCTTTATATATGTTGCGGATAAGTGACATAGTATGTAATTGAAACTCACCTTAAATAAATCTCCTTTGAAAATAGCGGTATCAATACAGTGCACACATCCAAACATTCCACCAACAGAGGCAAAGGTGGATTTTCAGCTCTCATATACCGCACCAAGATATCAAATACTCCTTCACTTGGGGCAACCAGGCTTTTGGGAATTTCTTTATCCTTGACCAGAGCTTTCAGGATAGCTTTCAGTAACCTTGTCCCTTCATACACCCTTTCTAAAGTAACATTTATATCTTGATGCCTTTGCTTGCGATCTAATGCTTTTTCAATTTCACTATTTAACACAGTCCAATATGAGTATGGTGTACGGAAGTGAATCATTGTGCCTTCTTTCCGTTCCATTATGGTTGCTTTAGAGCCAGCTTCTATGGTATATGATGGGTCTCCGAGTGGGCAGTAATCCCTACCAATGATCGCATCCTCAGCTTGGAGTGCAGTTATTAACACTGATTGTGGGTTGTATAATTCAGTAAAGACAGGTAAATTTTTTAGTTCTCCTAAAAGCTGTAAGTTTACATAGTTGTAAGATTTACAATATACATTAAGAATAGACTTTTAGGCAATGTATATTATTAAGATGGCTTAATGATGGCTTAGATATATACCATGTGAACGACTAAGGCGTTGGGTTCAATTCTGATATGTCTGCGGCTTCACCAGGGTTAACAGCGATACCCGTGCACTTACTTGATATTTAGGATGTGTCTTTTTTAGTTTCATTAAAATCCATTCAGTAGTTTTTTCCAACAAACACTTCACACTCTTTACAAACACATTTATAATATAAGAAGGATAGTAGGATAGTAATAATGAAAGTTGATAAACTCATAAATCAATGAGTGAAAGATGTTAAGATTAATGACAAATATAACACAGTTACTTATATATATATATATACTTAACTTACATTTCGAACACTGTCCTTCCCAGCTTCAGCTAAGCTAGTAGAGAGTACTGACAAGGCCTTCATGTTGTATGGAAAATATTCTAAAGCTGTATTCCATAATGACCCAATACCGGAGCTATTCTCATTTTGCAAGTGCCAGAACTCCTTCGCTATGCTTGGTTGTTTGATCAAATCTGCACATAGTGGCATGATACCAGGCTGACAGCTTATAGTACTATCACCATCAAATTTATCACAAATTTCATTCAATAGGCGAAAAATTCTATATCTCACAATTTCAGCACATGTTGACTCATCCTAAAAAAATAAAAATGCCTTTTTATGAGATATAGAAAGATTTTTATATATAGAATTAGTAAAGGAACGTACATTAAATATTGGGCTACTAATCATCTGTTGCATAAATTCAAAGACTCTCATCCTCAATGCTGTGGCTCCATAATGTTGGTACTGAGTCTCAAATAATCTTGCATGTTGTTCACTCTTTAAAAAAAGGATTTAATGTTAGAAACATCTAGTCTTTTATTATAAAAAAGTAGGCAGACAGATTAGTACTAAAAAATGGTAGTTAGTAAGTATAATTGGACATAAAAAAATTGTGTCAAATTTTCTATATATTTTTATCTATACTAAATTAAACTCAATTGTATAATTAACACACTATAAAAATTACAACAATGTGGATACTTATGTGATATAATTATTATCACCAATACTATAAATATGGTTCTTTTAATTATAAAGGAATTACCTGCAACATTATCATCATCCATGTCATCAGCATGGAGCTTTGTTCAGCACAAGGTTGTAATTTCAGAAATTCAGACTCTACTGTGGTTTTTGTACTTTCTATCCATGATGACAAATTTTCACTAAAATATAAATCAGACTAACATTAATATTGTCTTTTATTAACATTTCTGTTACTCATTTAAAGAAAAATACTTTATTAAAGGATTTAAGTTGTATATTTTTTTTTTAATTTAAATATATTTACATTATTTAAAAAACTTCTGACGTTTCGCGTACTTTACAGCGAGCGTGGTCATGGTAGTCTACTGAAATATATATATATATAATATATTGAAATTTTGCAAAAATATATAACTTAAATCCGTTAGTAAAGTGTTTTTCTTCAAACAGACTAACATTGATATAAATGTCTCTTCAACAGGAAATTAATAAATTAAAGAAATAAAGGCTATTTAAAATTGTCCTGGTTTTTAATATTAATTAGTTTTAACAATATGGTGATAAAAGTTAAAATACCAAAAATCATACACTTACATTTTCTTACTATCGCATATTACCATAAATAGACCAATCTCCATATACATAACTTTAAGACAAGTCTCTTTATGTCTTTCCTCCAAGAGATCATTGAAACCTTGATTCTTACCAAAATCATGTTTTTTAAATAACTTGAACAATCTTATAAATTCATTTTCAGAAATTCCAGAGACACTCGCAATCATAGTTAAAATCTGGAGAATTGCGATTTCTTCCCTAATATTTGATTTAGCCCAGTCCTGTCTCACAGTATCACTGTTAAAATCATTTTGAATTTTCCTTGATGGGGGTGGCGTTGATAGAAGTTTCTCAAATTGGTTTATAAGTGAAGTTTTTAAATTATTTAATCCTATTTCATTAATAATCTTACTAAATACTTCATGATACTTATGATTATTATCAGACTTGAACTGAATCATATACTGTATTAGTTTCAAAAGAAATAATCTTTCAGCATAATAAAAATGCCAAACATTTGGAGATAAAAATGATGGCCGGGTATCAACAAAGGTAACATTTTTCAAAGCATTTGCTACAGTTCCATATGAGACATCACAAAGGTAGTGATTTATCAAATCCCATATTTGATAACAGTCAACATCCTGAAAAATATATAGTATTTTAAATGCTGTGAAATCATCTATGAAAATTGATCTATAGGTATAAATTGCTATGATATATATCAATTTTATATATTGCATGCTATAAGACATACCACAATACTTACTAAGTAATGCTGCAAAGTTTGGACGACGTTTAATAGTCTTGAATGATCACTATACTTTGATTGTAGTTGTGAGAATTTTTCTGCTCTCAATGGCTTATAACAAGCTAAACCTTCCTTTAAACAATTAATAACATCATTTTTTTCTAGGACTCCCTGTAGTTCTTCTTTTGAAAGACTTTGTGATGTAGTCCAACGCCATAACTGTTTCCAATAACTAAAAAAAATATGTTTAAGATGTAAATATACCTAAATTAAATAAAATTATATATTTACTTTGAACTTAAAAACTTACGGAGTTTTTGGCTCCGACATATTAGAATATTTAAAACTGTTCGTTCTTAGAATAACATAATAGAGAAGCTGATACTTTATTTAGGCTTAATTATAATATAGTAATCAGTTTAATTTATATTTTTAAACAAAATTATTATCAGTAAGAAAGTTAGGTTATAAGACACAATTAAGACTAGTATCTCGCTAACCGCTTCCGTTAAAAATAAACAAAGTTATATGTCAAAGTAACACATTTAAACTGTCAACACAATGTCATCATTCAACGGGATTTTTAGTTTTTCTAGTTCTTAGTTCACAAATTTGTAAATACAGAAATTTACATCTTTTTAACTTAATTTTTCTTTTTAATTAAGTTTCAATATGTCTATACATTTTAATAGATCTAAAATATATACTCTGGACAAGTATATTACTCATTCAGACAACTCCTATGTCCTAACTATATTCTATACTATCATACTCATTACTCTTTGCTTTTAAACATGGCCGCATGTTGAATGAAACGATTTTCTTTACTGTTTGCCAAATAAACTTTTAGTTATAGATTAGTTTGGGTGCGAAGTGTATACAATTTTATCGGCGTATTGAAGTATAAAAACATTATACGACTAGACGGTAAGGTTAACGAAGAGATTATTCAAAAACAGAGTTTTAAGTGTCTAATGCCGAAATTGTTTGTGTCTCGGCAGTGATTACAAAGATGATGCATCATCCGAATATGCACCATCAACCGATGTCGGGACATCCGCCCCAACATCTTCCGACCCACCAAGGCATGCCTGCACATCATCAAATGCCGCCGCATCAAATACACAGAGAGAACAGGCACGTAACGTTAACTAGGTAACGATCGGCTTTTTTACTATTTTTTTGCGTATCATCTTTAGCTTCTCAAATTTTGCATTATTTAGGTAGGTAGTAAATTAATTAGTTTTATTAGCGTAATAGTAGGCTTTCTTTAATTTACCTATATATATCTTATAGACTACTTAGGTTATTTCCATAGTGATCAATTGTGTAGTTAAATTAATGTCCAATGAAAAACATCTGGTTTTTTTAATATTAACATTTAAAGATAAACTTTTAATAAATTTAATGGATTTATCAGATTTAAACTTTTATGTTTGCACTCACCATAATTTTAAGATTCTGGCACCTGTTGCCTGTGGTTTTCCAGATACATTATTTAGTGCCAGTCAGGTATTCTTATTTATAAACCGTCATCATTGTAATGAACCAACCTCTGTAAACCCTATTTTGTTAATTCTAAGATAGTTGAGACTTTCTTTTGTTGCTTATAAGTTGTTTGCTTGGGGTTACAATTTTCAGATGCATATTTAATAATTATGGAAGGAACATACACTTTTAAATATAATTTCAAATGTAAATGTATGAAAGTAAAAAACCATTATGATGATTCTTCTATTGGGGAAAAATAAAGTTAAAGGAGGTTTTAATTATGATTCTTTATATTAAGCAACTTTTATACCACTAGAAGACTAAACTTATTAATCAAATATGAACCATATAAATATAAATAGAAGAAACATAATTCTAAATTAATTCATTGTAAATAGTTGGCTATATTCAACAGTGGGTATCCTAGAAAGCCACTTTGATTAGCAATCTTTTTAACAAACATTACCATAAAACATATTGTATTTTATCTTGCTTTATAATTTACTTCAGCAAAGAATGCCTCACTCAAACATTGACACTGTTCAATAAAAATAAAATCCCTCTGTTTTACCCTGTCTATAGACTGGCGGCAGTATTCATATGCAAATAATGTGTAATTTGTTGATATGTGGAGGGTTCTTTGCGGCTCTCATTGTTACTTAAACTGGTCATGAATGGAACATATGACGGTGGCTTTGATACCAACTGATCTAGTACTGAATGTAAGTTTTGTGCTCAGCCTGATATATCACATTTATTGAATAAAAGGCAGTTGAAATAACAGTGCAGCAGCGAGCAGCTTGCTAAATGGACCCCAAGAAAGTCTTACTCATTTCTCATGTACTGTGTTAGTGTGGTGTGAAAGTTTAGGATTTTGTATTGTTTTACTTTAAGTCTATTGTTAAAGTTGTTTTTCATTTGTTGTTTATCTTTACAAATATGTGGTTTGGATAATGTATTTGAGTTTTTGCATCAAGTAATTGGGAGTAACATGTGTGTTAATTATGACTGTAACTTCTTTATTGTCTGAAAAGGTAAAGTTGTTTTTTTTTTAATTAATTCATGGGTGATCCAGAACATTACCATATAAAATTAAATCATAAAGAAATATATTTTGCGAGCCATTTAAACACGAAAAATTTTCTATATAGGGTTACACTGGGTCCGTCAGCGGCGGGCGGTAGCATGGGTGGACATGGTCAGATGAGTGGCATGGGAACCATGCCTGTGGCACCGCATCATGCTCCCGGTCAGAGACCGCCTCATGCTATTCGCGCCATGCACCATCCACCCTCACAACATCATAATATGCCACCGGTAAGGAGATTCCATTTTTTATAAAAGATTTATAAGTTAGAGTTTAAAAATAATACGGGAGAAGACAAATACGAGGCACACAATTTTTTGTCTAATCCCTGATGCAATAGATTTCCTCCAGTCATATATTGCAGAAGTTGTTTGTTACATTTAACAGGTATTTGAAAAAGAAATAGTGTAGGGTAAAGTTTACCATCTTATTGTTGTTAGTCAGGCACTTATAAATGGTTAAACAAAAACATATTTTACCGAAATATCCAATTATGGGTTCTTAAATTTGTTACGGTTCAATGTTTGACGCAAAAGATTTCGTCTATGTTAAGTTTTATCTGTTTTAAATGAAAATAGGGTAGTTGTGAATTGTAAATAAAAATGACCTACAACTGTATGTCAATTGTCAAACTGTTTTCAACAAAATGCTCGCTGCCCTCGGTGAAGTACAGAAAATGATAATTCGCAGCTACAGTACCTATTTCCAAAATTGCTTTTCTTTTGCCGAAGGGGTTAATCCTCCCAATCTGGAAAATTTCGGGGGGCAAAAAAAAAATTCCCCCCCCCCCAAAAAAAAAAAGGTTTTTTTTTTTTTTTTTTTTTTTTTTTTTTTTTTTTACCCCCCCCCCCGGGGGGGGGAAAAAGGGGGGGGGGAATTTTTTTGGGGGGGGGGGGGGGGGGGGGGGGGGGGGGGGGGGGGTTTTCCCCAAAAAAAAGACCCCCCCCCCCCCCCCCCCCCCCCAAAAAAAAAAATTTTGGGGGGGGGGGGGGGGGGGGGGGGGGGGGGGCCCCCCCGGGGGGGGGCCCCCCCCCCCCCTTTTTTTACCTCCCCCCCCCCCCCGCATCCAACGCTGAATAACGTAATACCCTTACCTTTCAACAAGACAGGGGTACACTGCGAGAATAACTAAGCTAGATTAACTAAAAAGAGATTACTACAGATGCTGCCCAGTTATCCAAGGTATAAAAGCTGTCTAAAAGAGCAAATTAAATCTGTTTGCGGTTCAATAACTCCATAAAAATATAAAGAATTGGTAGCAAAGATGTCACGGAGAATAAGGGCCGTGATCGATGCTAAAGGTGACACTAATAAGCTAGCTTTTCTGCACTGTAGACTGCGATGGGCGAAATTAATTGCTGGTTTCCTGAAGATTTTTCTTAAATACTTTTTCAAATAAAAATATGTAATTGTTTAAGTTTTTATTTAACAGATAAAAAATATGAAATTTTTATCTTTTTTATTAGAGATCAGGCCAGTATTTTGGATAACGTATGGTTGGTTACTAGATTTGTTGAATTGCAGCCCCAAAGTCGAACGCTCCGTAGGCCCTACATGAACAGCGGGTACAGCGGCGTGCCCGGGTATGGGCCGCCGCCGCCGCACGCGCACGCGGAACACAACGCTCACAACACACATCAGACTCCTGGTAAATTTATAAATATTTAATCCTATTTTTATTATTTTATCTTTTTTGATATTATTTAAGAAGGTGGCTAACTGAGGCGTGGAAGGATTTAGGTTGTTATTGGCTTATCATTGTGAGCCACATTTTATAATGATAATAAATCGAAATAATTGGTTTAATTTTTTGTTTTAACTTTAACATACATGTAAGAACAAATCATTTTAAAAGAAATGTGTAGGAGGATTGATATTTGTGCGTATGTCATAAAACAATGTTATAATTATACTTTGTAAAATTTAGTGCACCTTAAAATATAATTGAAACTCTTTGTCTATATTAAAAATAGTAAATCGAAACTATTTATTTAGTATGTAAATATATCCATAAGTTTTTAATACTATGGATTGTATAGGTCTGTGCAGGCCACCTTCTCCTATTCGGCCGATGCAGCCAAAGCTAAGTTCAGATTTTGGTCAGTTGTGTTTATAGTAGTTACTATAAATTGTTTTCGCTTATTACAATTGGATTTTTATTTGCTGGAGTTTACTGACAGAAATAGTTATAATTGACCGTAGTAAGAAAAATATTTGATAGAATATTTTAGGCACCTAATGAAAAAACCTATTACTGTTGAATGAAAGATTTGCCGAATTGAATTGTATAGAAGAGATGTATAATATAATTTGTTATTATAATTAACTAGTGACGACAATAAGTGCGTCGGCTAGCGCGTCAGTGAGCACGGAACAGTCGAAGGAAGAGAGCGTGAGCGCGAGCGCGAGCGGGACGGAAGCGGAAAGCGACAAGGAGCCGGCGGCGGGCGAATGCGAGGCGGCCCGCCCGTCGCCTGCGCAGGCCAACAGTAAAGAGAAGACGCCAATGTGCCTGGTCAATGAGTTGGCCAGGTACAACAAGGTGAGCTTCCTTCGACTCAAATATACTCTGTGGTAAGCTCACACGCTATACATAGAAATAGCAGGTTTTCATGGTTGAGGTCGTTATGCGATACGGAGGACCGTTTTGGGCAAAACGCTTTAATATACAAATATATTATATTTTTAATATAAAATATTTGTATATAATTATAATAATAAATATAAAATATTCGTATATTATTTTTTAATTCATATTTCAATACGCTTTTAGATAAAACATCAATATCGCCTCACATCAGAGACAGGACCCGCTCACAAGAAAGTATTCACAGTAACACTTCGCTTGGGTGATACTGAAGAATACACCGCTGAGGTAAGACTGGAAAAAAATTATGTATATCTCTATTTCTCTATTAATGATTAATTTACTCTTTATATTTGTAGTAGTTGTATATAATTCTTCATTTGATATTGAATATACGTTTTCCTGCAAGGCTTTGTTCCAACAAATGGAATGTAGGAATGTGTACATAACAAGAGCCGGCTCGAAGGACCAAAATCGTGTTACAGGGGTCCTCCATTAAGCGAGCGCAGCACGCAGCAGCAAGCGCTGCCTTGAGCGGAACTCGCTTCCCGCCGCCACCGCCCAGGGCCGCACCCGCCCACGCTACTCATTCGCACCATCACAGGCATGCTGGTAAGTCTTAACCAGGTGCAAAATTTCATTACAGGGATAACAGCCTACCTATGCCATTTGTATATTGTTGAATTATACATAATAAGCTTTATACGCAAACCCACGTTAAAAGATTTGGTTGTTGTCCAAATCCAGTTTGACCTACATGGGTGAGGTATCTGCACGTTTATCGAAAGTCATGAAAGATAACGACATACATGTCGCCTTCAGAACGAATAATTCGTTAAAAAATAAATTGTGTAATAATAAAGATAAAATCAATACAAAATATCAGTCCGGGATTTATAAACTCCAATGTCCTGAATGTGACGGTGTTTACTTAGGCCAGACTGGACGCAACTTTGAGACTCGACATAAGGAACAAATTGCTGCCTATAGGAATGGTCATCCGGAGAAATCCCATTTTGCCAAACACCTTTTAGAAAGTGGACATAGGGTGTCTAATGACCATTCCTATGAGGTATTACATAAATGTGACAAAGGCTTCCGATTGAGCGTATTGGAGCAATTTAAAAAATACTTAAAAATTATCAAAGAGCCATAATAGATATGCATTGTTGAATGACCAAACTTGTTTGACGACGTCACCGTTGATAAGTTTGTTCGGTGGGGGGTTTGGTGGGGGTAGTAGTGTATAAAAAGGGAGGGTTTGGTTAGCAGCGTTCACTCATCGAACGCTGTTCGTAGAGGCAACATCCTGATGATGCTCCGGTGTCGGAGCGAAACGTGCGTCGAGTGGTTGTGGGTTTTTCGTGGAGTATTGCTTGTTTATTGGTATATTGGGATTTTATAATAAGAGCTGTCGAACAATGTCCAAAATTTATATATAACTATAGGCTATAGCATTGCTAGCGTCGAGTCCGGTCTAATCAAGACGTCGAGTTATATTTTTATTACTATTATATGTATGGATTTGTTCCTTGAATTGCAGGCGCCGTGATGCCCACCGTGGAGCTGAACGCCCTGGCCATGAAGCTGTGCAAGCCCGCCGTGTACACGTCGGTGCCGCCCGTGCCCGCCCCCCGGCCCAGGGCGCGCCTGCCCCCGCCCTACCGCCTGCCCTTCCTGCCGCCCTACCCGCATCCGCCCAGGCTCATGGAGCCAGGCCCGCAGCTGCTCTACAGGTGACGAAAACTTGAAGAAAACATATGCATTTCAAGCCTTAGTGGATAATATCAAGATTATTATTGTTAATAATTATTTGTCAGATTCCGCGTATGCGTGGGTGAACGAGCATGGTTAGGCGAAGGCAGTACGCCTCAAGCAGCCAGACATGATGCAGCTGCGAGGGCATTGGTTGACCTTCGACCCCAGCATCACGATACACCGCCGCAGCATCCGGAAACGCCCGGTATTTTCTTTTACATTTCTTTGCATTAACATTAAAGGCTTTAAGGAGAAAATTTTAAATAAAAGTAGATATTTATTAAAAGTATTAATGTAAAATTTATGTTTGTGTAACATAATTTAACGTTATTTTATTAATTATATAATTTTAAGTAACACTTTATAATACAATGTTTGATATTTTTTTTTTATTTTTGTCTTACTAAGAACTTTAACCATTAGGAGACAGCGAAGCAGACCTGCTAAATTCGGACGTGAAGTCTCCAGTGTCTTTGGTTCACGAGCTGGCTCTCAAACGGAATCTCAACGTCACATTCTCTGTTAAGTCGGAGCGCGGCCCACCACATATGAGGGTATTGTATTTATTTGTTCTATTTTTTACAAATTTATTATATCTAAATTTTTTTACACTATAACTTCAATGTATGTGTTACACTAAACTTAAAGAGAAAAACTAGGCAAGTGCGAGACGGAATCATGCACGAAGGGTTCCGTACCATTATTAAAGAAACTGAAAAGTCGTGCGTTTCCTCTGCGCACCGATAGTTTTTTTGGTTCTATATACGCAATTTCACATTCATTCATACGCGAAGCAAAATATCGTGTGACAGAGAGTGTCAGTCCACGAAAATGATCCTTTTATTTTTAAATTGTACGTTACTTGATGTAGCAGATGATTGTTCCAGGTGTTCATAACGGTTTGCAAAGTCGGTGAAATGGAAACAGAGGGCGAGGGCAACGGGAAAAAGGTGTCGAAGCGTCGCGCGGCCGAGCGGATGCTGGAGGAGATGCGCCGACGCTGGCCCGCAGCCGCCTTACGCACCAGGCCGACGCTGGAGAAGCGACGGCATCCCCCCGCTAAGAAGAAGCCTCGGAACTTGATCAAGGAGGGCGCCACGGGCGACACGGCGGAGGCGGGCGGCGGCGGCGCGCCCGACAACCCCATCTCCCGCCTGGCCGTGGCGAGGCACGCCGTGAGGGCGCGCTCGCCGCAGTACCGCGTGCTGGAGGAGCGCGGCGCGGCCAGGCGGCGCGAGTTCCTGGTGCAGTGCGACGCGCCGCCGCACAGCGCCACGGGCCTGGGCCCCAACAAGAAGACGGCCAAGCGCCGCGCCGCGCACAACGTGCTCTTGGCGATGGAGATGGCGAACGGCGCTGAGCCGGGGTCGTTGACCTCTACTAACACGGAGCCTGCGACCAATGGTGATGTGAAACCTACCGCTGATGGAAAACGAAAGGTATTTTGTTAGTTTGTTGTATGTATCAATCGATTAACCGAACAGTTTGTGGACTTTATAGTGTAATTAAATTTGTCTTTTACTTTTACAAATCAGAGTGTATAGTCAAAGTAATGGGTTTTCAAATTGAACTAAGTTGACTAAATATTTGCATACAGCTACTTATCAGTATTAAATAAATTTATATATCATTTAATAGAAATTTATTCTTATTACTTATTTTGCTATGTATGGTACACAATTTAACAGATAGAGACGAGACTATGTTTTACTTAAATGGATGTACTATTTTGAAGGAAACAATAATTGAATATAATTTAAAATGTTACAGGAGAACGAATCTAGTGGTGACATGCGACAACCAGTCCCAGGAGTTTTAATGGTGGACTACCACGCCAGGTCTGGACAGCCAGTGCAGACTAATGGTGATTCATAATTTTTGATTATGAAGTTATTTTACTTCCCATGGATTTTTTTTTGTTTATAATTATAATATTAACAGTGGTTCTGTATTGAAAGCGAACAAATAGAATGATTCGAAAAATAATTTTCCAGGAACAAAGGCGAGCGAGAATAGTGCTCTGGGCGGAAGTGGGGGAAACACGCCCGGCGCCAAAGATCAGCTCATGTATCTGGCGCAGCTGTTAGGCTTCACTGTTCAATTCTCCGACTTCCCGAAGGTACATTTATTTACATATTTTCGACTGTCGTTACTACAAAATATTGTTGCTCAAACTGATAATATTATTAGTTATGAAAAGTTAATCATTGTTAAACATCAATAAATATATAATATACTTATTTTATCTGAGTCTACTTGCGATGTTGATATCTTTTGCACTTCGATACATTCAGCGAGGCGTACACTTTCCACTTTATATTTTAATGTTAAATAGTTTATTACATACTTAAGTGTAGTAGGAATTAATCATTTATGTCTTATATTCAGTCGTTTCGTGTGCATGAAGTTCCTGTTTCTATATATGAAAACTAGTCATTAGCATTGTTCCTATGTGATTTCTATATTGTCTATGAAGCTGTAAGTTTTAACATTAGTACGGGCAACTTCCAGCGCAACCACGGCGAGTTCCTGTCGCTGGTGTCGCTGTCGACGGAGCCGCCGGTGATGTGCCACGGCGGCGGCGCCTCCACGGCGCACTCGCACGAGCAGTGCGCGCTCGCCGCTCTGCGCGCGCTCGCCGGCATGGGCCTCGACGCACCCGCGCAGTCAGTACCCACCTACCGCTGACACTTCTCGCCTGCTCACTACTCACACTCTCTCCGTTCTCAGGTTGCAGAACAGCGGCATATCCAACGCCAAAGGCAGCGCGATCAACGGCTTGGCCGAGTGACCCTTGCACCTGACGATACAAATCTCTTACGGCCCACGCAATATTAACATGTGAATATTCACTCTAATTTCCAGATATTCACGGAATTTTTGATCTCGGGTCAAATTAATCATTATGTTTTGTAAAGAATGGAATCTCCCGTGGGTGAGGAGCTGCTGCCATGTGAAACTGTAAATCGTTATTAGCATTATGTGACAATTTTATGTAGCTGGAGAAATTTGTGAGGTCATTTGAAACCAGAGATATTAAGGTTCGAATGTGGACTACATCAGTAAATAAAATCGTGTTTAATGGAATAAAACGCGTTCTATAAAACTTATACTAAGAAGTATCCGAAATTTTAAATCGCGTTGTAAAGCGTTATACAAACTTTTGAGTTTCCTCAGCCACGACATTATAAAAGTTTGCGTCGTTTGACAGTTTCATGTGACACGTTTTGACAGCGCACTCCATTCTATGTCGTTAATTATGTATTTATTTTCGAATAAGTGAATCTTTGTTAACCGATTATTGCACGCTGTGGTTAAGGTGAATCAGAATATATTAGAAATTAATTAGATGAAATTCAGCCAAAGCGGCTCAGCAGGAAGCTGGTAGTTAAGGTAATGTAGATTAAAACGCTTAGAGCGGTCACTTCGTTTGCACCTTGGAGAATTGCCGTTTAGCAGGAATTGTGATTAGGATAGAATTATTTATTTTCTGGCTTATACCGTCTTTGGAAGGACTAGTAGAGTCTAGATAGAGAGTGGGCCAGCTCTAAAGCTTTTCTAAACTTTCTCATCTCAACTCTTCCTCCTACATATCTTGGCTACTTTATGTTTCATATTACAAGTTTAATAAAACTCTCTTTACGTTTTGTAGCAACTTTTTGTTTAAATTCTACCCTCTGTAATAGTATTTTCCCTAAACGGTTTAGCAGAAAAAGGTGCTAATTCTTATACACAACTAAAACAAAATACATCGTAAATTCCAAATATTCAAATGTGCGATATTTTCAAAATTAAGAAGTGACAATACTCGATTTATTGGTGGAGTTAAAATCCAAGCCCATTTATAAATAACCGATGCACAATTAGTGATTTAAGCTTAAGTTGTGAGTGGGTCAGAATTAGCGCTGGCAAGGCGTGAAGTGTCCGCTCTGAAAGTGTGGCATCATGCGGCCATGATGACATCGCTTGCATCGCCCCACTTCACGAGATGTGCATCTTATTTACACGTCTTTATATCAACATTATCTATAGTTATTTATGAGGCATGAGAGTGCGTGCTTTGTAATCGTACGAATTTTCATAAAATTTCTGAGTGGTTGGATGCAATATAAATTGATATTGGCATTCAAACTCTAAGGGCTCTCGGCAACTGATAACTCTTGCAGACGTGAAGTGCGGCGATTTGTTTGGCCTCGATTTTTATCCTTGACCCTACGCTATGAAATGTGTAATTTTAGATGTAAGTAATCCTTAATAAACACTTAATTTACGCCCCTCGTCTTAGGAAAGCTTGGTTAATCGTCACACATTGTGAACACTAGATATCAAAGGCGAGTAATGAACTGTTCCTATTTGGCCCGCTTTCTAGGTTTGCCCCCAACATTTGAGACTTTCGCATCAAAGACACCTCAATGTAATTTGGACGATTCTCCAAGCGCGTTTTGGATAAGGTAACTTGCTTAACCGTATGTGTAGCCATTGCTGTTTAGTGTAAACGGACTATTTGACGCGTAAATATGTGCTTTATCAGTACAATTGATCGGTAATGTTATAGTTATTTATTTAGATTTAATGCTGTTAGCCCGAAGGGACCCGATCATTTGTAGGATACCGATTGTACATTTCATTGTAATGGGTCCGAACGATTTGTTAATTTAAGTTCCGTTACGAAGATTGTGCGACTTTAAATCGAGGCCATTGGTTCAATTTCTTCATGTTGAATGTTGCACAAGTAACAAAACATTAAGAAATTCAATTGTTTTATTTAACTGAGACGCCATAGGGGCATTTATTATTTATTTTTGTCCTAAGTGATTAATATTTTATATACACCAGGAACATGTCCCAAATTAATTTGCTGTTTCATTAAACAAAATAAACGAATATAATTACAATTCGTGTTTTATTTGTAGATTATATGGATATGGACTATTTATCCTGTTTGAATACCATCATCAAACAATGTGCATCTCATAAATATAATATGAACGAACCGATCAAAATTACACTTAAACAGGGAAAGTTATACAACCATTTTTTTCCTCAATTAATAATCTCTCAAACATTCGACGCATGTTTCGCCTCGACACCGTCGGCATCAGGATTTTCAAATTTCAAATGATCTCTTGAATTCTAATGAACGCTGTTCGTAGAGACAACGTATAAGAATTTTATATTTTAAATAAATATAAAATGCTTCATTTCGTATTTCTTATATATTCGATAAAGTGTATTGTTTATTATAAAAAAGCAATAAATTATGAGAAGTTTCTATTAAATAATTTCCTACAGTATTTTGTATTATAGGAAAATATTTATTGATAGTATTTTCGCACTTTCAACTCAACATACATTTAACAGTTAACATAAACGGAAACCTTTTAAATATGAATATAGACACTCGGTTCTTAAATAGCTTTTCGATTTGAATATTTTTCTAGTGTAATTCCAGGACCTCCACTTTTTGTGATCTTTATCAACGATTTAGGGGACCTTATCCAATTATCCGAAATTTTATTAGTCTCCGATGACGTTAAAATATTTAAAAGCTAGCGAAGATCATGAATATTTTAAGCTGAAAAATGACTTAGATTACGGATTCTACATATAAGCGGTTGAGGCTTGTTACCGTAAAAGCCACGAGCTAACTAATCAAAGCAATCCAAACTCTATATGCGACATTGATACGGAGTGTATTGAAATCGAACTCCTTACGACATAAATTTCAAGCTTATGGTTAAGCTACAAAAAAAGTTCCTTTCCCTAATTTCTTCCATCATTAGGATACCTTTATTAATAAATTTCCTTTGAATGTTGTTTACTTTATTTATATTAATGTGGTTTACTTCAAATGTTTGCTTCGATTATATGCTCCTGGCAATTACTCCCAGACGAGGAAGCATTCATTGATTGCAAAAGTTCGCTCTTGAACTAGCCTTCGGTATCAAATCCCAGTTCCACGTACAAACAACAGACAACAAAAAGAGGATACATGTTAATCTCAAGTTTAGGTATGCTAGTGGATATATGTTATATGTATTATGGTATATATATTATATACCATAAATTTCTAGATCAATTGTTTGTGGTAATAATATAATAAAAATTGTATAATTGTTACATTATTTAATCTGTATATCTTGTATTGTTTTTTTAGCCTTAGGTGTAATAAATAAATAAAAAAACACTGTTAAAGGAATTGATTTCATGAAATTAAAACACATAATTAAAAACAAAGTTTTTTTTATAAAAATAGGTAATGCGTAACAATATCACCAGTCAAAGACCCGAGGTAATCAATGGGTGCACTCTATTTACATAATACTATTAAGATCTTGTGGAATACTTTGTTTTTATGGCAGCTCACTTCTCAAACTTAAGACCGAGCGTCAACGTCATGAAGCTCAGAATATCTGTGTGCTCCTCGATCTGAAAAAAAGAGGAATTATTAGACAGGAAAGTAAGAAAAAAATGTTTTACATAAGTACCAAATTTAATTATATCACTATCATCATATATATTCTATTCAAGTACTTGTACGCTGTACTAATAGGCAGCATATAATAAAAATAATTTAATACATATTATTATAAAATAAAAGTTCGTTTATTAATATAACGCGAATGTACTTCAGTCAATTCACGAAACTTATAAAGTAACAGGAGGTATATATATCTCCTGTCACGATGTTTGTCCGTGATGGACTCCTAAACTACTTAACCAATTTTAAATTAAATTGGCACACCGTGAGTAATTTTATTTAATTGACAGTCACAATTATCTGTTAACTCCAAAAGATTTTAACAGATGTCGATACTTTTCGACTGGATTGAGTAAGTTATCAATAGATGGCACTGCACATGATAAACCGACGAACGTGTCATATAAAGATTAATTAATTACCTAAATAAAGCATACTTTTATTGTTTAAAACGCTTTCGATTATAAAAAAATGATTGCTAGAAATCACATTTATGGCAAAACAACGTTTGCCGGATGAGCTATTTTTATAATAAATGTATTTACTCCGTGTTTGGCTTAGTCTTTATTAAGTAACGCAATAATTAGAATGAGACACTTACAATTTTGGCGGTGGGTTTTCCTCCGCCGTGTCCCGCCTTAGTGTCGATGCGGGCTAGAAGCGGTCTGCGTTGTAACGTCCCGTTGACGGAGTGTTGTAACGCCGCGATGTACTTCAGGGAGTGGAGAGGGACCACTCGGTCGTCGTGGTCGGCCGTTAGCACGAGGGTAGCGGGGTACTCCGCTCGACTCACTGGAAAAATAATTTCGCACATTGGATTAGCACTAATACTTTCTGTTACTATTTTAAATAAATTGACATCTTATAAATTTGGCTCCATAATTACCAAATAAACCTATAAAAACTATTTTGGTTGGATAAGGAGAGATCTTTTTAATATTATAATATTATTTTTTTATTATTTTAATTTACTAGTCTTAAACCTTGTGACTTCATGTTTTCAGAAAAATATATTTTATTTTTATTTTATATATTTTAAACGATTATATATTATATTTATATATATTTTCTGGTTTCGTCTATACAACAGGAGCAGGCTGAAAAACAGCTTAAGCTGAGTCTGGTCCTGATTGCCCGCCTTTAGATCTAAAAATATATTCTTTCCCCTATTTTTAATTCTATTTATCTATTCTTAAATTCCAATTTTTTTTTCCCTATAAAATTGTGTACTTCAGTGTTTTCAGACATAACTGATTCTGATATAGAGGTAACTAAAATGACATTGATCAGGTAAGTGGGTGTTGGTAAAGGCCTATGTTCATCTTTGTATTTTCAAGAAATATTTTATTTTTTAACTTATATAGTTAAATACAAAGGACTCATTAAGGCTTTCATAATTTTCAAGAATTCAGATAGCCGTTGATAAAATTACCATTATCCGGTGCTTGAATGTTGTGCAGCGGTGAATACTTAAGCAGGTTGTCAAAGTGTGTCTTGTTGTCAGAACTGCCGTAGTCGGACACCCACGCGTGACCAATTGTGAACTTTTGGAAACGGAGCATGTCCAGCACTCTGAAATTGTTTACGAATATATTTATATATACCCTATATGGTTGTAATTTAATTAAATTAAATGTTTTAAAAAATTCTTTCAATTGAATTCATGAAAAACACAGTAAACGATTTGTTGGCTGTATTTAAAATGTTCAGTATACTTTCAGTATTCTATGTATTTATCGATATATCCATACATTTAAAGGGAAAATACCATTTTTTTTAAAGAAAATTAAAAAAAAAAACGGTTTACGTGAACGGATATTAAGTTATGTATCTATGCAAAAATTTAAATATATTTTACATTAATTTAAAATTTTTCCGACGTTTCGCGTACCATACAGCGTGCGTGGTCACGGTAGACAATGGAAAAAAATATTTAAATTTTTACAAAAACACATAACTTATATCCGTTCATAAAGTGTTTTTGTTTTAATTAGTAATAGTTACGTTAATAAAAGACAATATTAAAAGTATTTTTCTTGGTCACTCACCCCACTTGCACGATAGCAGCTCCATACAAATCCGGTCGTTGGTTGATGCACGCCGCAACCAGAAGACCGCCGTTGGAGCCTCCCTGGGCGGTGGTCAAGGCGGGTTTCGTATACCCGTTGGCCTGGAGATACTCAGCCGCAGCTTGGAAGTCATCGAATACGTTCTGTTTGTTCAACAGACGACCCGCGTTGTGCCAACGCTCGCCGTATTCACTGAAGTGTCATTGTTCAAATTAATTCACCTTAATTGGTGAGCATATTTGCTTTAGGTCGTCTTTACGATATGACTATTTCAATACGTCAAAATCTGGTAAGTACGTCATTATTTTAACATTACCGTACCAATGGTTTATTACTTAATTACTTCAAGATCGGAAGCTTGCCGTACTAATTCTTTTTCTTTAGGTAAACTGTACACTTATGAATCAGTTAAAAGTTTATTAAACAAATAAATCGTAAATTTACATTTACCACCAGTTCAAATCAAGGGCGTAGAGCGGGTAAGAAGAACTGGTAAAATCTTTCCGCCACTCTTTTCAATCGCCAAGTTTTTAATACAAATTGTTTGAACTGGAGCAAATCAATCCCGAGGATTAGGATCATTTAAGTATTCGTCACATTTATAAAAGGCTTTATTAATTAATTTACTTTTAACAAGGGCTTTGAATTTATTTAGTGACAGTTCTCTAATTGGTATACTTAACAAAATACTGTTTTTTTTTTTTGTTGAATACTGTTATGTGGAAATTGTATAAATGATACCAACCCGCCTCCTCGAATATTAGGAATAGCGAGGACGCCATTAAAATGCTGCATGAAGACAAGCCGTGTGACGCTGAAGCTTGGCTGCACGTTTATATTGAAGCCTCCATAGCCATACACTAAGGCTGGATTGTTACCATCTTGAGGTAATCCCTGAGAACAAAAAACTATAAATAAACAACAAAGCTTTTAGAATAAAAACTGGAGTACGTAGACGTCAACGTGGACGCGTACGTGTACTTAGACTAAGTATTAAAATAGCAAAATTCAAATAAATATCAACAAAAAACAACTGTTCTCTCTCTTCAAAGTGTAAGCTAATTTTACAGAAATAGTACTTAATTAATAATTAAAGCTGATATAACTGCTGTCATATCTGTACATACCTTTTTATGTACAATAAACATAGGAACTTTAGTGCCATCTTTACTTGAGTAGAATACTTGTTTAGCCTCATATTGGGACGGATCGAATCCTTTTACGCTCACTTCTCTAAATACCTGAAAACGTGAAGATATTGGATATTTTAAATGCAAATCTTTTAATTTTAAAAACAGCATTTTTACTTTACACTAAATTCTACACGTATGTAGTAAAATTGCTTTAAGTAGAACATTTGCATTGAGACCCCAATAGAAAGACAAATTTAAAAAATGGAAATTTTTAAAACTAAGGATATTCTTTAACTAATTCATGCTTATAGTACTTTTTTGAAAACCTTAGGTGACTATAACTATTATGAAGAAAAAGATTTTTTTGTGTATTTGATTGGTTGAATGCGCTAATCACACATGCTGGTTCTAATGAAAAGGAGGTCTAAATAACATCTCGGCACTATCAATAAGAGAATAAAAATTTTAGTGAACATCTGCTAAATTGTTTATTATTTATGTTCACGGTTATATTAAAAAATACTGGTGACGTCTTAGTTAGGTATAAAACAAACATTCACTTACTGTTGGCTCATAGGGTTTCTTCTTGAAATCAACATGGTAGATGATACCAGGAGTTAGAAATGACATGAAATGGTAGAAAATCTCGCTTTGCTCCTTCTTTCCAGAGAAACCAACCACTGAGCCTACGTCCAATTTGAATTCTTGGATCAGCTGGCCATCTTCCATGTTATGCAGTTGCAGGACGCTCTGGAAATGCATGTTCTTAATGAGCACACTATATCAAACTCTGACTAAATTTCTTATAGTCATATAACATTTTTCATATAGTTTATTTAAGATTTAAATGAAAATAGGTTTTTATTCAGAAATAGAGGTGATTACAAAAAATATTAAGACCTTTTCACGAATACATTACAATAAATTTTAGATTAAAATGATACTTATATTGGGGTCACCAAAATTGAAGTAGAAATTACAAAACCTTAACAAAGTCAACACATTACAACAGTGTAAATAAAAAAGGTAAAATTTTGATAGTAATTGTTATTGTTACCTTAACATCCCTGACGTAGTGAATTACTAGTTTGTCATTGTCCACAGCCGAGGCCCAGTCCAACACATCAGTGGGATGTTCCTGGAGTTACAATTGTTATTAATAAATTATAGAAATTTAGTGTCAAAAGCCATACTATACGGACAATTTGGCTTGCATTAAATTCATTAATTAAAAGGTATACTTACTGAAAATTAAAAAAAATTATAATAAATACAGAAACGCATGAATTCATGTTAAATTATGTTTCAATCAGTTTTTATGTCTCAATATTGATGTCTAGGGTCTTGTAAATGGTTCATAGAATGAGTTTTAAATAAAAACTTATAAGAGATGACTCACAGGTATTAGCGTCTGCCACTTGTCCTCAGCTGGATCGTTGAGATCGATCTTGATCAGTCTGTAGTTAGGTGCGTTTTTGTTTGTACGGAAGATGCATACGGAGCCTTCGTTTGTGACGTACTGGAAAAAAAAATTATAATTTTTTCCTTTTATACTAAAATAATTACTATAACAAACATCAAATGTATGTGCTAATCTTCGGCTTTGACGTTGTATATAAAGTTTTGGCCGTGGACATACAATATATATACAAATTATTAATTTAAAAAAATCCGTTTATTTCAATTACGTAGTTTATTAAAATATAGTTATTTTATGTAGCGATACCTCGTAATCCGCCTCGAACTTGTGCACGATCTGTGTGAGTGGCAGCTTCCCATCGATCTCTGGGTGTTTGTGCAAATCGGCGAAGAAGAGCAGGTTGTCCCGACAATCCCTGACTGGGCTGACGAGGAGATAGCGGCCGCAGTCGCTCACTTCGGCACCACTGAAAAATATAAGACATATTTATATTAAACATATAAAATACATTATGTTTCGTGATTTGAATCAATAAAATTTGATTATATACTTCAATGCTTTGGCGTTCATTTTGTATACAGAATATATTATAGAAACAGCAGCAGTTTCGGATAAATATATATACAGATAGCCATATATTTGAGTAAAATATTACTAAAAGCATTGCTAAAAGTTTACGAATTACTACTAGGAATGTAAATATATTTGAGTAACAAAGAACTCGAATACTACGTAGTTAAACTACTATAAGAAGTGACCTACGCACGCTTATCTTCGTTGGTACTCCGCGTATTAATGTCACTGTTAACGGAGAAAGGGTTACTCAATGGTAAAATAGTGACCTACGAACTAATGTTTACTTCAAACACCTGTTTTAATATGTAATATATATTTTAGGCTTGGTATAAGCTTTTGAAGAGGAAGATCAAATTAGCAAAATGTGATAAGGGAGACTTTGAAGGTATAAGAATGTACTTCTAGTACGGTGTATTTATTACAATTTTTTATTTTTTGACTATATCAAATGTTCTGTTGACATATAGTATCTCATAGGCTTATTTTTGTTTGAAAGAGAGTTTGCAAGAGAAATTTTCTGGCTAACAAACGCACGATTTTACTGGCCAATACTACAAATGAAGGAAAGTCGCCATGAAAACGCTTTACATCATCTTTCACCCTACAGAGGTCAACAACCTAAAGCACTCTTCCATCAAGCATCTCTTTCCATCACAAGGTGAACAAGAGTCAGAAAGAGACAACACTACATTCAAGAGCTACATACATCCTCCACAGTGGCTCCTCGGGAAACTCGACGACGACGACATCGCTCTCCTGCGGGGTGTTGAGCCGATGGAAGCACAGCTTCTGGTCTCTGTTCACTTCCGTTTCTGAGCCGTCAGTCTTTCCGGTCTGTTCTGGATAACGCTGCAAATCAACTTCATTAGTGGCGAACAAACTCTCTGCACTATAAGGGTAACTTACGAGAAGAAGGGCAGAGTATTCTGTTTGTATGTTTTAAAACCAAGCGATTTATAAAATTCTGTATCAGGAAGTTGTGACAATAAATCCTTTGAAATATGAGATTTTTCAGTTAGCACTAACTCGCAGAGGTTAAATATTAAGCAATACACGTTAAACATCAAAACTTAATGCTTAGCCTAAGCTTAAACCTTACAATAATCACTTTGCCATGACTTACAGAATAAAATAGTCCTTTGTGATCTTTAGTCCATGACATAGACGCGAATTTCACCTTCTTCAGTACTTCTGGATAATCCTCACCTGTAATTCATTCATTTTTTATATAATTTTTATATATATATTATTACATGTTTCTATCATCTTTGAAAACGGAATAATAAACAAAAGATAACAATTTATACTCCAAATGGTACAAATGGTTTCCGGTAAAGAAAACCTTCAATATAGTCGGTAAACAAGTAAGATAACAGGAATCGCAAGTTTATGTAATAATCAATATTATTAAACTATGAAGTAATTTAAGAAATCGTGTTTGAAATTGTTCCAATAGTTTTCGATTTTATTTCTTCAAACATAAACATATATAAAGCTTAGAGTCAAAGTATTTTAAAATAACGTGCATTATAGGTTCATTCAAATGTGTTGGACGAATACACAAATGTACGATGAGACAAACCTTATTTTTTTTTTTTACATGAGAACATTAACCAATAACGCAAAACCTGCAAAGTAACATGTTGAGACTCGCGTTGATATTTCTAATATAGATAAAATTATGAATATAGAGCTTCATACGATAGTAAGACATACGACTGACGTAATCCAAAACGTTATCAATTCTATATTTATACTGATTTATTAGGAACCGAGACATTATATGTTTTGATATTAAATGCTATCTAGGATAATATTCACAACAGTTCAAATACAATCAATTACTCATGATTTATATTAACGAAGTACATACAAAAACGTTTAAATATATGTGTATGTGTGTTGTTGTGACCATTGCTTATTAACTATGGATTGATTTAATGACTCAAAAAATAATTTAATAAACTTTAAAAAAATAATTTTAATCTGTCTTTTTCATTTGAATGTATTTTCATTCTGAAATATGCTTGATAGCAGATAATTAAATATTGTCTATTAAATAAATGTTTTTACTAGAGTTGTATGTTGTCGCAATTTTTCTTTTTACCTGTAGCAACATCCTTGATATGTATGGTTATCCAATCAGAGCCACTAGCCGATAGACCGTACGCGAAAGTGTTACCATCCTCCGTGAAACGACTACCAGATAGTGCCACTGTACCATCCTCTGACAGTTTATTGGGATCCAGAAACACCCTCGGTTCACCATCTAGGCTATCTTGTACGTATAGGACACTGAAAATACAATAATTATTTAAATGTTTGTATGGGAACTGTTGTGTTATTTATACACATAAACAACCAGTTCAACCATAAACAAACAGTTATGGCAATCAACAGTTTGCCATACATGTGATTTCAATTTTCAATAAATGAATAAAGAATAGGGGTTGATTGTAGAGGGTTAAAAATAGTTTATATTTTGTATGTTGAACATAAAAAAAGGAAACTAAAAAATTTGTCCAAAAAAATTAAAAAAAAATAGGGGTGGACACTACCCCTAACTTAGGGGGATAAATAATAGATGTTAGCCGATTCTCAGACCTACTCAATACGCTCACAAAGTTTCATGAGAATCAGTCAAGCCGTTTCGGAGGAGTATAGGAACGAAAACTGTGACACGAGAATTTTATATATAAGATTATTATTCTGACAAAATACTGTACGTATATCTTACTATTTGTAGTTATGGTTACATAGAAAGTTGAAATATGAAGAAAAAAAACTTACTTCTGATTTTGAAGACCTGTATTTTTGAAGAAAAAGTATCTATCCCCTCTTCTAAACGGGCACGAATATTTTGGATAGTTCCACAATTCCGTAAGGCGTTCGTTGATATCCTTTTTCACTGGACACGAATCCAGGAACGGGCGGGTTATGTTATTTTCAGCTTCTATAAATGCTTTAGTATCATCAGAGTCAGGGTCTTCCAACCAACGATAAGGATCTATTATCTGAAAGTTCAAACTGCTTGTGAAGCCAAGGCGCATCAAATTAAGCTAAAAATTATTTGGTACTGACTGATTCTATTACGTATTGGAACATTTTTATCTCTTTCTGTTTATTTTAATGTTTTGAGATGAAGAATAAGACGAGGTGCGAAGCTTCAAAATGAAACGGTTGTGTTCATATGTTTGTCAACAACAGGTAATTTTTCGAGATACAGTGTAATTAAAATTGACCTCACTGAACTATCGTAGACGCTACAAATCCATATAATTTTAATGTATCCATTTCCTAATATACTTAATTGATTTCCGTATACTACAATTGAACTTTGTTGGTGGTAGGTAAATTTCAACAGCGCTGCGCAAAAAATTTTATTAAGCCAGTAACCGTACGAATAACTGTTATAACGGAATTGAATTGATAAATGTGAAACAATCATTGACGGCATTAGAATAATTTTGAACAAAAAACATCGATTGAGTCCTACTTTTTAAATTCACGTTTGTTGATATGACAAAGAGCATTCTTTTCGCACTCCTATAGAGCACAAATCTGGGACAAAAGTTCGTATTTTTACGTTTCTGACTCAGGTTTAATATTAAAAGAATAGGTTTAAATACCTATCACTACTGGTAAATCGTAATGCAACTACGTTTTCCAATTAGGGCATTTCGTGTCAGTATTACATAACAATTTTCCTAGAGATTTTACCTTGCGGTAAATTAGAACGTGACTTAACCGTCGAGCACGTCTTATAACTTTTTATAGATTTATTTATCATGTTTCTCGTTCAAATTGAAAGTAGTTGACATATACTAGATTTCCCTTAGTTCAAACGCATTAAAAACAATTATTTAAAGTAATAATGTGAAAATTTCTAATTATGAAATAATTTTTGTTTTTTTTTTTTTTTTTTTTTTTTTTTTTTTTTTTGTTTTGTATCTCATATTTGGATGGGTCAATGTATTATTAATATATTAGATACTTTAATCTGCTCCAATTTGACAAACATATTTGTATGTTTCCAAATATACACGCGACCTCTGACAAGTGACCCATTACGATCTAAATAGTTAATTGTATTATTGGTCATAATACATTGAAAATATAAAAATCTTAAATGTATGAAATTATTACACGCGCCTCTTGACTTATTCAGGTATAGCAGACGTGCTCAAGATTCTCTATCTATATCAATCAGTTATTCATGTAAGACAATAATAAAAATATATAATTTTATTCATCTTTTTGTTTAATTTATTTTTCTTTATTGTTCAAAGCCTATATCAGCATCACTAAAAGCAAATTTCAAATGACTTTTGAAACTTGATTAACTGCTGTTAAATTGAAATTAATTATTTCTTTAACTAACTATATGATGGCTTAATACAATAAATAGTGATTATTTAAAAATACCTTAGTTCCATGATAGTCATCCACCACTGTCTCATCCCTTCTCACCTCCGGGTATACAAAGCTCATGTTCTGCGTCGTTGACGATGCGCGAGCGCACTGTAAGAACGCAAGCACTGATAAAACACATTCGGCACGCATTACTTACAACTGGTAACAACTAACTGATCGATTCAGTATTCAAACCATACTTTATATTCAAAACAACGCTCAAAAACGGTAAAAAGCGCGATCTTTTGACATGCGCCAATTCTAAGTGACAATTGAAAAAGGTTTTACTGACCATTAGATCCCAGGTCATTTGAATCCAAAGAAAAATAAAGACTTTATGACAAGACTATGCTAGTGTCTGATACCTGAGTTATTTTTAATCTTACTTTTCAAATTATACAATTAATAAAATTAGGTGAACGCTCAAAATATCAACATTGTATCATGAGTATTGTTTGTTGTATAGCCTTGTTATCTAGTGCTCAAAAGTGAAGAAGAATGACAAAGAAACTGATAATGGCTTGAGTTTGAGTTGATATTTTATAGTAGATGTCTTGTTATACACATGATTTTGCTTAATTGCCATATAATTCTCAAGGCCAATAAATACATTAAGATTTGAGTTCACATTTAAAATATAGAAGATAAATGTCATATAAAACATATTATATTGAAAAATAATGTTGCATTGTTAACATTCTAAACAATGAAACATAATTTTGAGCCCACACCCACAATACTGTGGTAGTAGGCTATTGAAATTGTGATAATATTCAAGATATATTGGTTTCAAATGCTGCATACTTTTACATTATACTTTTCACGACGGACAGGCTTTTGATCTAGTATTAAAAAACATAAAATCACAGAATAAAGAATTGTGCAATGCACATGTATGTATCAATAAAATATAATGTATTATATATTTCAATGGTGATCTTATATTTCAAAAACCATAAATGGAAAGTATTAGCTGCTTGGAGGAATCAGTGTTTATGATTAATTTCCTGGAACTGTATGACAATGAATGTATGTCAAATAAGATATTCACAATTAATAGTAATGTATAATATTTTAAATATTAAGTAATACTTCAATTATGAGCTGTCAGAAATTACAAGTAACTAACATAACACAAATAATTAAATGATAAACAAAATATGTGGAATATTCATAAAAGGATTATTATACAAATACATATACATATTATTATCCTGCACATCAAGTACCTTATCATTTAATTCTCTTGAAGCTTAATCTAAGCTTATAATGTATTTTTTTTTCGTAACTCCCAACTAAGTGCAATTACAAATTTGTGGTTTTGCACCTGTTGATACATTTATATTGTAGAATTGCAATCAAGCCCTGGTATTTTTATAGTAAGGAAAAAGTTCTACCTATTGTTAATGCTACTCTTAACCTGAGGCGGGTAAATATTTTAAAACTTTAACCGAACGCTCGTGATTTTAGAATATACATTTGTGCAGGCTATTGGATTTTATACTCTTTGGGATTAAGATCCGGTTAGCTGACATAAAATTAATAACAAAGAAAAATAATAGTAGAGTAAATTATAAGTTAATATAACCTTACCAATATTTTTCCAGATAAAGAAGTTATATTGGAATTGTTCACGGTTGCATAAAAGGGACTTTGTTTTATTGTAAATACCGTGAGATTTGCAGAAAATCGGCGATGATTAGCAAAAAACCGCAGCACCGACATACAATTTGACACTGTTGACATAACTGTTATCAAGCAAACTGCAGAATTAAAAATTTCAATCACAGGATAAAACAAGTCTACTTGATGCATATCACAGACTATAAACGTAGTTAGTCTTGCATTGTAAATATAGAAAGGTATTAATAGATAATCTCAATATTTTAAATAAACACTTCATTACACACTATTATAGAATATAATACAAACTATACATTTCTTTAAAATATATTGTTAATTCAAGTATCTACTGTACTTATTTCAAGTGCAGTTGATTAACTGATATAAGAAATATTTTTACATCCTTAGTTACTAGAAAGTTTAGTAAGTATTTTGGTAGATAGTCCTCTGCATCGAACGGAGGGGTACTCAAACTTTGATTAGCTTTTTTGGGCGGTGATATAAAGCAATGTGGAAAAAAAATAATTTTTGCTTAAATTCATGCACCCTTATTCGCGGAACGTCCTATTTGGTCCACTCTGCAATATAAAAGTCAAACTCTTTAGTTAATATGTTAAATATAGTACTGCCTCTGGCCTCGAAATTCACAGGCTGAGCCAGCGTACTCAGCTCTAATATTTCTCTAATTTTTTGGGACCATTTTAACCTTCCATACGTCGTGCAACTGCTGAAGATCCTTTTTTTCAAATACCCTCAAGCCTCTAATAATAAGGAATAAGTCTATAGAGGAATGTGTTCGAATCAAATTAGCTTGGCAGAATTCTTCCATTATAGAAATTTTGGCTTTATTTCAAAATTCATAGGACCCGTAAACCCATACAGCGCCATCTCGCGTGTTACGTGTGGCACACCGCGCAACAACTACTTTTTGTAATAAAACAGAATTGATTAAAAAATTATTTATTAACCTTAGTAACCTATTACACTAGCAACATAACCTGCCGTCCGTCTTAAGGCACTAATCAACTAACGGACACAAAATTGATAACTATAAAATATATAGAAATAATGGAAAATTATTGAATTATTATAGAAAAATCTCATAAAATACAGACACATTGGAGCAACTGTCAGTCCATCCTCACTAGTTGAGAGATGTATTACTTCTGTGACTTGTAAAAGATGTTACTGTGTAAAAATTTCAATGAGCTGATTACAATAAAGAGATCTTGACCCTGAACCGATTCAAAACATTCCAATAGCGTAAAGACTATTTATTATAGGGTTCGTACTAAATTTTAGTTCTTTTAATGACCGTAGCGCCTATGTTGCGAAAAGGCGCTTTACTGTTTATAAAAATATTGACCTATAATGCAATGGAAAAATATTGCTAGCCAAATCAGTATACGTCATACAAATTACTAGGTAGTTCAGATCATTCAAAAGCCAAGAATAAATAGTTAAACAGCCTCAGTTAATTTATTCGCCAAAATAAAGATTACGTTAAAACGTAAAAACTTAACTTTTCATCAAATCTTTAAAAATGTTAATCAACCACCAAATTTTTACAAATCTGCATCCCTATTTAAAAAATATCAGTGTAAATGCATTGTTTTCAGTATAGTGTTTTGCTGCTTTTATCACATGATAAAGTTTAAGAGATGAACTGGTCTGGTCTTCATAAATTTGGTGAGGGAAGTTCTTCAAAGTAATATTTCAACTAAAGAGAACTAAAACTTCAAGTTATTAATTGACAAGACATTTTAGGTTCTAGTTATGTTGTAAGACGTTACGAGATAAATGAATTACAATTTACACAATAAAATATACATAATTTATACAATACAATTTGGCTTACAATCATGTAATTGTTGAAAATTTATTATTTTTTTTAAACATTTGGCATTCGATAAATAATGCTAAATTTAATATAGATATGCCATCTACTCACAACACTAACACCGACCTACATCTAAAATTTGGTTCTTTTATGCTACTCTAATAAATACGAAAATACTATTGTCTTAATACTGAATACCTAATGATCATAAGACGAAATTACCTACCATACATTATGTGCACGTCTTTTTTTCACATATATTTTATTACAATCAATGAGCTGGATTCTAAAGCGTAGACGTAAGAATATAAAAGGAAAGACTGATATAGCCGCAGTGGATTTGTTTTGAACGCACACGCGGAGGTATTAGGCGGACGTATTTAAATCACATAAGGTTTAAAGTCGACGAAGGATTCGTTACTTGCTTACATAAGAACAATATTACAATTTCAGAATTGTAATATTGTTCTGATGTAAGCAAACGTTTTGATGAGAACAATAATAATAATGTCTTTGAACCATAGAAGAAACGATTTTGTTTGGGTAAAAGCATAGACACGTGACATGCTTTGATACGTCCGTATGACATATTTGGTTTTCCGTCTTTCGTATTACATTCTCACCCCTAGGTTATAAATGAAAACAAATAGTAATCAAAATAAATAAATTAGAAAGTGAACATGTTCTAGCACACAAATTTTATATAAGGAATTCCGGCCCCATCTCTTTTCATCACAGCGTAAATACAATTTGACTGAAAGAGACAAAACAGTGCTTTAGTTGAGTGTAAAAATAATGATTGAGGATAAATAAAAAAGGTTTTATGTTTGATATTACTTTAAGCAAGGATTTTAAGTGAATTTGATTGCTATTGTTTTAATTGTGTGTGAAGTTTTCGCTTTTTTATATCCATTCCTCATATTAATTAGTAGCTGCAACAATAAATAAAGCAAAGTCGTCAGTGTACTACGTGTATAGAGTTTAAACGTGCTCATTCATTCTTCATACATTATAATATATTCATAAGACCGCAATTATTTATAAATTACACATATATCTATAATAAATATTATTTCAATTCCAATCCTAGGATGTTTTTGTAAGTGTAAAATTGTAGAAATTTTAAATATTATTCAAATAGAAGAAATATGGCGAAATGTCAACATGGATTTGATCTAGGGTAGTTATAGGAAATAAAGCTACTTGCTACAGAACTACAAGTATTTTATATGTACAATTATTATGATATATATCACAAACGTTTGCCAGAAACGTTTTTATATTAAGTTGTAATTAAATAAATTAACACCTTGCTTGCAGACTCGAATCTGCCGAATCTCGATAGAGAATCTAGATTGAAAAGAACAATAATAACATGTATCCTGGATTTTAATCTTAATTCTTCGTCAAAACCATAAAGTTCACCGTCAATATGTGTTTAGTCAACATTTATTACTATGGGCCTTCAGTCAAAAGACTACTAACCTACCTCGTTTCAACAAAATATACACACTATTTGACAGAGATTATAAATTTCCTTAAGGACGTTAAGGTGAGAAGTAGCGACGGCAAAAACAACGCGTCAAATAAAAAAGTAGCGTATACAACTACGCGTCCGTAAACCCGGTACTGACTGTGTGAACCCGTAAAACGTGGAATATGGATGGATCTAATTTACGAAAAGCTGTCAGGTTCGCATTCGTCCCAGCTGTCGCAGTCGTAGTGATCGCAGTCGTAGTCAATGTCGCAGGCCGCGTGGCCCGTTGCGTCCGAACTTATATCGGTCAACGCCGCGTCCGATACTGGCTTTGACGATATGTCGAGGATCTGAAAAGCGTTTTTTCATTTATTACCATTTAATAAGAATTAATTTCTCAGGAACAAAAAGAAACCACTGGGAAGTTTAACCTTGCACCTGTAGAGCTATAATATTGACTAAAAACAAAAATTAAATATATGTCGGAATAATAATAAACATGGATTAAATACACTTAAATTATTAATTATAAATACTGCCGTATTCATGTCGGCGTCACGCCGGGGATATCGGGTCCAGGTTCCATTAAAACACACACAATAACTTGATTTTAATTAAAAACGATTTCTCTTACAGAATGCAGGAGCGTAGGTTAGTTACCATTCGTTTTATATATCCCAACCGCTATCCTAAGTAACGTTTTAGAACTGAAACTTCCTTTACATGAAATTCTACAATTCATTAAACTGAACAATTAAATATAAAGTTAATTAAACAACAATAATATTATAGTGAATTTTAAATTATACAACACGAAATAATTTCTTTTAAACAAATTGTACAGATTTATAATAACTTCAATAGCCTAACGCCACTTTACAAACTTCGTCAACAGATGGCGCTAACAATAAAGTGAAGATATGTTTTACAAACAGTTAAGTACCAATACAGTGTCTTATATTGTTTAGAATATAAAAGTTTTAAACCTGGTGATCACCAATGGCTATTTAAATAATAATATTACATATCATTAATATAATAGTGAAAATATAATTCTCATACATTAATTTGCGCCCATATATACTGTGTGGGCCTGGGTATCCGGAAGCTATATCCAGGATGCTCCCTTCCCTCGGTAAAATAATTTGCGCTGGTTCGGCTGTCACGTGTCAGTATGATAAAGAAGGAATCCAATAATCGAATGAGACTATGACTAGCACTTAACCATCAACGGTGGCTCGTCTTACTCCAACCCCTGGATCCTTAAAAATTATGAGTTATGTGGTACGGTATGCGGGTTATAATTTAGGTGCGCACGCGACGGCGGCTTTCGACGGGTCCTTTCTACTTTCCTCACCATAAATTATGAAAATAAGAGAGGCTTGCCCTACTTGATATACAAAGGCTCGATAGGTTGGCACACTCTACTACAAACTACCCTCATATATTCAAGATTATCTCATTGTAACTTCCTTTGGGACTACATTAAGGTTCTGATTAGCTTGCTAAGTCCTAAATTATTAATCAGGTGTTCCCCAAGTGTTTCTCTCCCACCCTTCATTCTATCAAACTTTTCAACTTCATTCTATCAATGACATACCATCGATGCAATTTATACGGGCCACTCAAATATTTCATCTAATAAATCTACAAATTTTCCAAATCAAACATACTAGAAGGTTTCATGTGGGTAAAAAAACTTACACAAACTCATTTTCTCTTTTTCCCAAGAAAGATCCCTTCTCTATTCTGTTAGGCACTTCCTTATACCTCCACAGCCTCAGTATTCTGTTTGGCATTTCGAAAGATGTACAATTCCCACATCTGAACAAGCCAACTGCTTCTAAAAAGCTGGGTTTTTGGTAGGGCCACAGTACTTCACTAATTTCGCTCTACAAGGCGCAATACTCCTATATATACTCTCCCATCTCTCCCCACTCTTCCTTACCAATCCACGAGAGCTTCAGTATCTCACTATCCTTATTCTCTCTCCCAGACCTTCGTACTCTGTTTCTACAAAATTTACTAGGTGAGTTTATCCAATTGGGTTGATCCCCCTCATCTTTCATCATCCACAGCCCATACTCCTTCCACCCCACCATCATCTGGAAGTCTCCCATTCCTTACAAGCACTTCTTCGAACATGTAACTGTGGAATCGTCTTCCACAGGTCTTCCCCCGGGATACACCTACAATTCTATAAAAAGAGAGCGTACTCTTTCCTCAAGGGCCGCAACCACTATGGGTCTATGGGCTGCGGCTGTTCCCGCTTGGGCCACTCGCAAGCTCGTTTGCCCCCCTATTTTATAAAAAAAAAAAAAAAAAACTTCACTGCTTGCGCCGTTATCCCGGGACGCCACCTACCGTCTCCGGTTCGCGTGTCAAAGTCAAATCGACATATGTCTTTGACTGACAGCGATTTAGCGCGAACATATACTATATACGGGAACTATTATACATAGAGTAATTTTACAATGTTTAAAATTAAGTAATATTAGTATTTTGTTTAATAATAGTTTAATTTTGAAATATTATGGTGTAGCCTCGATAAGGATGGGTGCGGACGGCTTGCTTCATATGTAGGTTTTTATGTGTTGTTTAGCCAATAACTTTTTGGCGTTTATAATGGGACACTATATTCAAGGAATACTCACATCGGCTGAAGAGCGTAGACTATAGTTATCTGAATGAGGGTCGTGGCGCTTCCGCTCGTCTTTCGAGATGTTCTTGCTCTCTGATCGAGCAGCTGATGGATTGGATCGTTCTGGAATGTTTAGATATAACATCTGTTATAATATAATACCGCAATAGTCATTGTTCTCTATAAATGATAAGTATTTTAAAAATATTAACCATTTCATCAGACTCTTCATATTTTATCATAAAACATTATTCAGTTCTATACTGTTTTTTATTTGGATAAAGAAAAACCACAGATGTGTGTACATGTTATTATAAAAATTGTATGGCTTTACTGCAAAATGCCAGTTTTTTTTAAGTTTACAATATCACAGAAATATAGGCGACGAAACAAAATTTATTACTCTAGTAATACTTTACAAATATTTCAATATCATCATATAAAAAAAAAATGCTACCTTTGAGCAGCGGATCCAGAGCAAGAGAGACTGGTGAGCCGCTGCGAGGCGACAGACTCCCGCTGAAATACATCTCTGGGTTTGCTTCGTGACGATCTGAAATCACATCGCACTCGAACTTAACTAAATACAATAACAAATAGTTTATTTAACTAAACTTTCAAATTCAATTATCGCACTCAAGTTGTTTTAAGAGTTACAAGAAAACAATGGGAAATGACTCGATTACAAAATTTTAACAGTTTTAACTGAAATCTATGGGACATTGGCGCAGCTACTTAAACTGTCCAAGTTGTTAATCATTGGTGGCGATTCTGATGTACACCTCTAAAACTAAAAATCTCTAAATTTAGGTTTAGACCTGGCAAACGTGGGTAATCTGTTCAATATGTTTCTACATTGAAAATTTAAACCTTATTGCTATCAATTTAGAGATATACAGAACAGGTTACGCTCTCTAAAACTGTTTGACAGGTCTGAAGCTGAATTTAGAGATTTTTAATTTAGAGTGTGTACATCAGAATCGATACCAATATACATTAAAGGAGACTGTAACGGTATGTGTTGCTTAGAGATAATAAATTGAGTACCAAATAAGCGGGTTTACTTTGTATTAAGCCCATGTGTATAGACAAAGAATGAAAAGACTAACTTTCTCATACACATTACATGAGTTTTATTGCACAGTTTGAAGGGCTCTTTTGTCTCTATCAGATACTCGGCATGAAAAGAGACAAATTGATAATCCAATTTTAAATGTGATTTATTGTTTATATATAAAGAATATTATTACGTTTATTGCAAAATAATTATTGGAAACCAGAACAGTGAGTTAACACTTATTGTAATATAGAATTTAATTATAATGAATGCTAAAAAATCAATTATCTGTTTAGTTTAGCGACACCTGTTGGCAAATAAATAAAACGCACTGACCGCAATCAACGACCTCGTGAAAGACATAGAGTGATATATTGACCGGCTGTCTGATCCAGGCGTGAGACATCAGCTGTGGCACTGAGCAGCGCTGGGATGGCTCCTTGCACAGCATCCATCTTAGCAGGTGTTCCAGGTCTGTGAATATTGTTACGTGGAATTTAAAAATATTGGACATATTGGGCCAGTCATGGACGTTCGATACGTGTAATACAACAGACGGGGAAAATACATTTCCTTTTTATATCATTTGATAAACAGTTAAAATAACAAAAGAATTTATGATTTTTGTTTCTATAATATTTTACTGACTCGCCTAACGAAGTTTTGTTATATAACAGAATCCAATATGACTGAATATTTAGTAATATATATTAATGTTAAATTTTCTCCTGAAACTATTTTTGCGAGGATCCTTATGACTTAGGTGTATAAAACTAATTCACATAACATACGCAAAACCTTCACAAAAATCGAACAACAGTTTCGAAAGAGTTCATATACATGAGTCTTGGTCATATTAAGTTATAATTATAATTTAAATTCTAAGTATTGTTACCATCGGATACAAGCTGCGGAAACGATAATGGTCCTTGTATGGTGTCCTCGATGTCAGAGAAAGGGTTAACAAAGAACGTCAATACGTATAATGTAATTCCCATTGACCACATCTCCAATTCGGGGCCAGCATACCTGAAACAATATTTCTTCTCACTTATTTATAACAATTATAACTTACGCATAAAAATATAAGTTTCAATACATATATGAATATATTCATCCCTTTAAAATTCAATTAAATTTAAAAAAAACCTACTTATTCCCAGCTAACACCTCCGGGCTGCAATACTCTGTGGTACCATAGAACGTAGAGAATAGTGTGTCTTTGCTCATGAACGTCGCTGAACCGAAGTCTATGAGCTTCACATGAAACTTGTTGTCTATGATCACGTTCTCGTCTTTGATGTCTCGGTGTAGAATATTTAATGAATGGAGATACTCTACTGCTTGACCGATCTGAAATATTTCAAATGTGCAATTTTTTTTATAAAAATGTACCTATCAACAGTACAAGACATATGTTTACATAATAATATCAAAATTTATTTTAAAATATAAGACATATATAGAAATTTTTAATTAGCTCATTGCATCTTTGCATTCACAATGTACGCATGAATTATAAAAAAAACTCTGAATAAAGGTCAACACTGTAATATAAACTTATACATTTTGTATACCTGTCGAAATATATAAGACAGCAGCGGCTCATCGAGTCTCGGTCTTCGCTCGATGAACTCAAACAAGTCCATACCGGCGCCATGTTTCTCCATCACCATTTGAAAGTATTTGTCATTTTCGTACATATCTAATACGCTCACCTAAAACGTACGTACGTACATTAAAGGAACTATTAATAAAGGCAAAATTAATAAAGGAATGTCATGATTGGCTAGACAAGCTGGTTGTGGTGGGCAAAGTGGAGGGTAAGAGACCCCGCGGCCGATCTCCTAGCCGTTGGTGTGACCAAGTTACAACCATCACTGGACTGCCTGTTGTAACTGCCCTGAGGACAGCCGAGAACCGATGGAAATGGAAAAACCTAGTGCAAGAGGCTACGAGACGCTTTCAGGGACACGACCTTCAGAATTGAAGACAACGACCAAGAAGAAGAGTCATGATTGGGTGTATGAAGGTACCTATATCATAATATAAACAATACTTCATGGAAAGCACCCAATATTAAATTTATTGTTAGGAATCTAAATGACGTTCTATTAAAAAAAAACATCAAGGCTTGATTTTTAATAACTTGCTTTTGTATGTTTGTGTGTGCGTAAAGCCTCTGTCTCATCACAGTGTGAAGAGTACTTCACGAATCACTTACAATATTAGGGTGTTTCAGAGTCATAAGAAGACTCAACTCCAGCGGAACCTTCCTTCCGTCTGGTCCATCGACCCAGAACTGAGCGCCCACTTTCTCCTTCAGTATGAATTTTGCAACTGCTAGAAGCCGATCTGTCCTACGATAGGCCATTTTGACGCAGCCGTACGCACCTTTACCTGTTAAATGTATCAACATTTATAGAAAAAGTTGAGAGATTTTTTTTTCAGACGCCTTAGAAATATATAGAGAATACTAAATTATATTCATATATAAGCAATTTCTAGTGTATATTGAGACTGAAATTTTACTAATAATTATTTGAATAAATGAATTTTTTTTATCTATTCAAAATATAACTGAAATGATAGTGGTTCTTTTTATTTTGGAGTAACAAATTTGGTTCTTACCAATTTGTTTGAGTGTGACGTAATGCTTGCTATATTCTCCGGCGACTTGTTCTTCACCGCATTGACTCATCAAAGACATTGACTGAGGTCTACTGCTGGCTGATTTGTTGCCCTGTGGTAAGATTAGCGTACATTTTTGAAATGTATAAATTACTACTGCATATATTTTGACAGATCGTCACTCGTCAAAATGATGACGTAGGCTTGTTGACCACAATTGAAACAAAGCCCAAATAAATAACAAATACGGGTTCCTTAAAATATTTTGTAACCAGATTCAACAGAAGATCCAACATGATCTGCTAATGGTGAAGTTGTCACGCTACTACAAGCTGACATTTGAATAAATTTGATTATTTTGGCTAATGCTTTCGCTCGCCTCTTCCCCCTACTTAAATCTTTAAATAATTATGACCACTGTTTAAAAAAGGAATTCACTATATTTAACCAATTGCCCTAAAGTATGTTCGTATATTAATTCTCGATTACTCGTTCTTAATTCAAAAAATTCAACTAATGCAGTTTTAACTGGACATAAGAACTGTCTAAATTGTTTTGTCATCCAGTAACACCATTATACGGACCAACCTAGGTTTACTTAAACATAAGCTATTTACAGCTGTATTGTGGGTGCTCACAAAACATATCTAACACCCTGACTAAATCCAACTATCCAAATATCGAGTGGCAGCATAAGGTACTTTGAAACAAACAGACCAGCACCAGCGAGTTGTCAGCCGTGGAGTTGAGGCTGGAGGCGAGCGTGGCGTGGCGCGGAGCGTCCTCGCGCCGCACGCCCAGCCACACGCAGCACACGCTGCGCCCGCTCGCCAGCTGCATGCTCGACACCGTGTACACGACCCCTGCAACTCATATATTTCAATAATATTCGTTATTTTTTACTTGTAATAGAAATGTAGCAAGTAAGTTAGACTCGGGGAGGTTTATCATTGATCTAGGGAAAACTATAACTTTGAGAGAACTTTTGTATGCCCCTTAGATATTTTTTTATTATTTGAAACTTAAACTATCTATCGTTGATTAGATAAAACCCGGTGATGAACAGAAAGACTCAGTAATATCCACCTGAAAACGAAACTGTAACAATCGGCAGGTGTCTTTACAATTACCTAATTCAGTGCCATCCTTGTGCAAAACCACGCCCCTATAAGTGCCATCCTTGTGGCTGTAGTCCGCTTCGTACTCGGGCCTGATGAGTCGCGAGTGCGTGGGCGTAGACGTCGTCACGTGACTGCGTACAGCACGCTTTACCACGCACGGCGTGCCAGGAAGCTCGTCTGAAAAGGTTTTTTAGTGTGAACTTTCCTATCACTACTGTCTTTATATTTATCGAAGAAGTAAGAATGTATTCTTATTAGAAGAATAAGGTTGGAGGAGATTCACACACAGTTAAGTTTTAGGGAATTGTATCTTCGACCGCCTCGGACCAACTACGGAAGGAGTTGCATTCTTTACGAAGGAGCTAAATTATACAATGGGCTGCCCACTTCAATTAAGGAAGCTAAAACATTATCCAGTTTCAAAAAATTACTGAAAACCCAAATTTCAGAGGATTTTCCGCTTTTGTAATTTTTTTTAATGTATGTTCTCTCTAAGTGATATATTTTTTTATATATTATAGATAGATATATATTTCTTTTTTTTTTTTTTTTTTTTTTTTTTTTTTTTATATATATATATATTAGAGAAATAAAATGATTTCAAACATAAGAATAATTGTTTTATAAAAACAAATCAAATATGTAATATGTTATGCATTTATTAAAATATACATAAAAATTTTCAAATATTAATTTATGGACCGACCTTAGCTTTCCAACACAATTTTTTAAATTTTTTGCAGCTAGTAGTTTAGTAGTAGATAAAGTCTCAGTAAGATATAGTGCTTTGGTTAAAACATTATTATTTATTTAAATGCAATTGATTACAAATTATTCAAGAGAGAAGCATACCTTCAAATTTCTTCCTCGGCGCTGATTCAGTCTGCGTTTCGAGATCAATATCATTACTCAAGCTGTCAACGCTTTCGTTTCCATTATGGCGAGGAAGTTCCTCGATCTCACAACCAGCTGGCGGCATCTCGTTAATCGGCGTCAAAAAGTCCGCACTCGTTTCATTAGAGTCACAAAAGTCAATTGAAATACTGCTCCTATCCTCCTTCCCAGATCTTTTTTTGGAGTCAAATGACAACCTTAATTGATCATTTCTTATTTTGGGAGATGCTCCGGTTGGTGTGACTTCCTGGGAATGCTGAGATGTGTAGTAAATCGAATCGGATTTCTCCGAAGGCTTTCCCGTTTTCAGGTTATGCTCAGAGCGGAGTATATTTTCCGATCGCGATTTGGAAATCGAGTGCGAATAGTTCTCATCGTCGATTGAAATTCCGGACATGCCGGATGTGACGTCAGGCAGCGCTGATGTGTCGTTGCGTTGTTCTGTGGTGCTCAGACTGGAGACCATGTCTTGTGTGGGGGTTGGTGTGTGGGTAACTAAGCTGCTGGACTTGTCAAGGCAAAGGGCACTAGAATTTTCTCTATTTGTTGAAAGAAGCGACGGCTGCACGTTTAATGACATGCAGGCGGATTTCTGGCTTCCGTTAAACGCCCCACATGAATCCTCGTCAGTGTCTGAAACTTAAAGTTACATTCTTAAAACCTCAACCCCAACTTCGCTAAAACTTTGTGTAACTGATTAATAGTGTGGATATTAGTTAGAGTAGAAAAGTTTAATTTTAGCTTCTAATTTGACTTAATAAACACCACTCTCAATAAGGTTAATTATTTTTTGTGTAGTGAAAACAAAAATTCAATTACAATAAATGTATATTAAAACCTCCTTACCTGAACCGTCATCATCATTATTAACAGGCGATAGCGTCATATTCCTATTAGCATCTTGTTTAATCAAATCGCATTCCCTGCAAAAGTTCTGTATGACATCTTCGATGTGATGTCCAATCACTTCCGATTGGGACTTTCCAAAGGTCAGTTGGGCAAAATGTTGGTTACATGCGGTTATTATACCAGATTCGTCAACCACTAGAAGTCCACTTACATTATATGTAACCTGTGGTCGAACAACACTATTAATATATATTAATAATAAGTATTAATAAGTGGATATGACATATTTCCCTATTCCTGATAAAGTATTCCCAGTTATCTATCCAAATGTAATGCAATCAAAAGAGTATTAACAATGGGTTTTAGTATGAATAAAACTTGATGTACATTAATATTAAAAGCTGACTATTTTGAACATGCCAATGCAAATCTTTCTAATTAAAATTGAGTAAATGACAGCTATAACTAATATTGATTTATTCTGCATTTAAGTATAAAATCTTTAAAAAGTATAGGCTGTCTATAATTTTTTACATTAGGGATTTAAAAATTTGGAATAAAATAATCCACATATAGGATTATTTTATTCCAGCGGCTTGTAGGCAGCTGTAATAAATGGAATATTTATTTGATTACAGAATCCATTGTAAAATCCAAAAAAACACTTACCCTAACGTTAACTTCAAAGAGAGGCCGATCTTTTAGCTTCATAGATGACTTAGAAATCCAAAGACAAAGCGGAAACGAGCATCCATCTAATGTCCTACCTGTAAAATAGCATTATTTAATAAATAGCAATCTGTTGTAAAGGGCAGTTAGTGACAAACCAAAAAAATAAACTGACTACAACTTCAGAACATTGTTTGTTTATAAACGTAATTCTTCTGTAAAAAAATCCTACTAGTAATGTTTATGGTGAGGTTTTGAAAATTATAATTATGATTCTTATAAACATGTATACATCTTACCGGTAGCTTTCTGTTTAGCCAACACCTTGGGTATAGCAAGTTCATAAGGCGGCAACTGTATAGAGGGAATAAGAGACGCTATAGGCAATCCCACAAGCTTCTCACACGACTCCGCTTGAAACAAAAGCCCTGCATCAGAGCCTTCACAACTTGTGATCGTTCCCGTATCTGCGTCTATGGTGAACTGGAATATATAAATATTCTTTGTTACTTACAACTTATATATCGTTATAGAAGGAATTTTGGAAGCAGGTGGCGCCAACGAAAAAGATGTCAGTTATTTATATATATAATTTTTCAATAACAAATATAAACTTGTGTCAATGACCCTAAAAACCTTACATCGGAAGATCTAAACGCTTCATTAATCTTTGTTTATAGGAATAACCTTTTTTATACATACCAAAACATTTTTACAGCTAACAGGTTCTGCGACAACCAAGCATGGGCCATCAGCATCCAACTGTCTGATCCAAAGTGATACTTGTATCGCCGTGCCATCTTTAGATAATAACTCTAACACCTGGTCAATAAAAGAATTACATTATTTATTACTATATATATTAAATGGCGGGAATGGCGAGGGTGGGGCTGGGAGACCTGACCGAACGTTTTTGGATCAGATTCAGAACGTTCTGGAAGAAGGGCAGGTCAAAATCACCCATAACCGACGAAAATGCATGATGAATTTAATGAGTGTGGAAGAAGCGAGAGACATATGCAAGGATTGTAGCAAGTGGAGGTCTGTGGTCTCTGCCTACCCCATTGGGAAACAGGCGTGACTTTTATATAAAAAAAAGTATATATATTAAAAACAGTCAGATAGTAAAAATGTTCAACAGTCTATTATGAGGAATACACATATATGTGTCTATTTATACTTACACTCTGAAACAATTGCACATTGGAACAATATTTTTATATATATTTTTTACTCCTAAAGGATTTCTGTTTGATTAACACATAATATAATCAGTAAAAATAATTTAAGTGTTAAAATAAGATTTCCTATCATAAACATCATAGAAAGGCAGTATAAATTTTACAACACTATACAAATTTAAATTACTTACTTTACCACCTAGCAACACTGCTGTACCATCTTCGGAAGTGTCCCCATCTTCTGCATGTAAGCTGAACTTTTTGTGATTTGATCTATTGTGCAGTAAGTCTGAGAAACATAGATCACAGAGTTCACCGGAAGAATACCCCAGAAGTGAACACGCCTTGTTGTTTACTATAAGAATCTGGGGATAAAGGTAAGTCATCTGGTAGTGGCTACTGTTTAAATAAATGACTATTCATTGGATGGATGCAACTTGAGCAAGGATGTACTCAAACGAAACTACATATATACTTACCTTAGATGTATTAGGCTCAATAGTAAAAACAGCTTTGTTAGTTATATTTTGTTGTAAACGATCCGTTTGAGACTGTGCAGGTGAGCTGGTTACATCTCCAGATGCCAATGAAGTATTGAAACGAAGTCCATTGGGCCCATCCACTATAGAATTTAGAACCCTTTATTAGTTTAGTTACATCAACAAGGATAAAAAGTATGGTAGTACAAATAACATCTCAAAAACAATATAAACAACAGTCTAGGTCAATTTCTAGATGGCTGATCAAATAATCATTTTATTATTAAATTAACTATTTTATTTTAAATCCCTTACCTCTTCCTTTACCTAAATTTCATTTCAAAGTATGAAGTAGGAATCAGAAAGAATGTAAGTGATGGAATACCTCTAACTAAATCAACAGATGGTTTAGCTTTTGTTGGAGTTTCCAAATCCATTTTAATGGACCTAATGTGGTGTTTTAATCTTGGAAAACTTTGATTGCCCTCAAATGAACAATTTCTCCAAACATTTTGATATTTCTTTTGCGCTTTGACAGTCCTAAAAATAGTATCATGACATTTAAAAATTAATATTTTAATGATATTAAAGTTGTTTATGTTTATTTACTTATTTATGTTATATTTAATGTAATATGATACAGACTAGTAACTATTAAACATACCTGCATCTATTGTCAATATCCAAACATTTTTCAGGTGTGGAAAATCTTCGATTTTCATTTGTTATTGCGGCAACGAACTGAGGTTTCTAAAAAATTTGTTATTTCGTAGTATAAAGTGGAATCTTATTAACATAACATTACATTATCCACTTACGGGCTTAGGAGTTATATTTAAATGTTCTGGAGAATAAATATCCACAAATTTTCCCAAACGTGGCTTAATAGGTGTTTTGCTTGGCGTAGCTGTGGCGGACGCGCAAGGAACTCTAAAAAATATAAATACCTACTAAATATTCAGTAGTTCACTGTGTCAATAACTTCTATAAATAAACATAGTAAAAGTACTGCTAGTTATGATTTATTTACATCTTTCAAACAAGTTGAAGGAAAATCGATATACTACAGCGCGCATGTCCTAAATTACAAAACCATTCACAAAGAACATTTTCAACTTACCGATTTAAATTAAACAGTACGGACTCCATTGCTTATGCAGAATAAAATAAATATTTCAATTATTTTAGTGATTCAGAATATAATTTTTATATTTGATTGATCATTAAATATTCTTTTTATGAAATTGCAAATAACCGTTTTCATTCAAATTTGATTTGAAATCAGCTGCTAGTACGCTAACGATCCGTATACTTGTCAAAAAAATTGTTTTTTCCAGGTAAATATTTTGGTGGTGCTAAGAATAGACAGGCATAATTAATAAAATAAAATTTTATGGTTGATATAAATAGACCTACGTAATTTACACAATTTTAGTGAAAATATATAAATTCCAAATATGATATTTTGCTTAAAAGCGCCATCTCCATTGTACCACATCAATTACTTTCGTTTTGACATGAGTATAGCGTCTTCTTTGTATTCAATGAATTGTATAAAGTTTATATTTTATAAGAAACTTATTTTCAGGTATATATAAAAAAATGTATCATCATGATATGTTTGAAGATTTATAAAAAAATACAAATTTTTTACTTTTACATGTATAATCTGAGTTTTGAACTGGGCTTGATATTTGGTATGTGTGTAAAAAATTTACATGTACCTTCGACTGGGAGCGTGGCGTCTCCTGTAATCCGGCTTCTCGGAGGTCTGGTGCGGAGGATGGTTTGAGGTCGGGAGTCCTGGTGCTGAGTGGCCCATGTTGACTGGACGTCCACACTAAGCCTGGAATTAATATGGACCCCCCGGAGGAGTCTGGGGGGTGCAGGTTAACTATGGAGGGGCGAACCGGGCCAGGGGGGAAACCCAGCAGCCAAAAGTCCCCGTTTCGGGCAGTAGTGGGATAGCGGCCGGGAGTGGGCGCTCAGTATCAGCCCGACCAATACAATCAGACCCGTTCCTTTTTGCCTCATGGAAATCAAATAAGAATAAATTTGTATCTTACAGAAATTTGTAATTTATTAATTTTTCATGTTTACGTTAAAATTTTTCACATTGTTGAAACTTATAAATAGAATTAATTAAATAATATCAAGTTTAGTGGTTTTGATATAAATAAATGGCTATTCATTAAAGCCTGAATACGAATAAATGTTATGTTCAGATATTTAGTAGTCATTTTGCGCCTATAAATATTTAAAAATGAAGGAAGAAATCAATAAATATGGGAAATAAAACTGTCATCTTTATTTAAAAATCTAAACAAAAATCCAGCTTTCTTCCAAATTATAATATACTCCTGGAAAAATAACAAATTATTTATCATGTCATGACATAACAAAAAGATAATATTTATTGGATTGATTGACTGACTAGCATCAATAGTAGACATATTCTCATTACGCCGAGTGAGTGCACTTAATAATTGACTTACAAATAATACCTCCTTAAAATGATATGTTAGCAATAAACGTGCACTTCAAACCTTAAAAAATTACTACAATATTAAGATAATTTCAAAATTTCGCAGTAATCTTTACACTGTCAAGAATAAAGTAGGTATAAATAATGTGGGTTCACCAGATAATTGCGTTCCGGTTATAACGTGTACTTTCAAAACTCAAGGTCTACTGCAGTCCTTTCAATGTATCACGTTATTACGCCCATTTAGACCTTATTTTGACCTCGATAAACTTTCTTTTGTTTTATTTTAGTTCATCTCAATTTCCGTGACATGGGCGCCGGGAAAGGGTGTACGGAAAAAAACTGTAAGCAACATATTTCAATTGTATAGGTTTCGTAGGTTTCGTTGGTTTTTTCATCTCAATTATAATAATATAATATAATTGTTGCTTTATTGATATTAAAAGCTATAATCAAGGGTCAGCTTTGGATAAGACCCACACACTACAAACTCTGAAACGATGACATATGTATTTACGTTTAACTTACATGGCGCATATTCGGCACAATATTTTATGTTTGTTTTAGAAACTATGTTTTATAACACGGCTGTGTTATCCGAGTGGTAAAACTTGCGCTTCTCAACAATGTGGTCGTCGGATCTCGATTTTGATAAATTTGGTCGTTAGGAAATGATCATCAAACATAACGTTTGTCTGTAAAAAATATTAGAGGGTGAGGCAAGGCAATGCAACAAATATGCTCAATACATAAATTTTCGATTGAGGATCAAATCCGGAACCCGCTGTTCTATAATCCGGCATGATGATCATTACGCCAACTTCTTATTTTTATAAAATAGGGGGCAAACAGGCCATATCTTTCTATATTTATCTTATTGGGAATTCCAATCAAATAATACTTCCTCCAAATATGTAATAGGCATATTATTTTTGTACAAACACTGAATGAGCCTTGATAAATGAGAGTATTGTCTATCTTATCTTGTATATACAAAAACAATGTATGTAGATGCATTATTAACACTATTGCAACGATCTGATAATGTGGTTTCATTGTGTTTTATACATAAAGGTAATTAGTATAGCCTTAATATAAGGTCAACAAATCTTAATATTAACCTCGCAGTAATAGCCGTTAGCTTAATCAGAATTGATAAAGTATAACGCTGTTAGTGTTCTTAATAATGATATGAGTGAAATATTCGAGGTAGCAATTATCATATTATAAGGTATTTACACGTAACCATGACATTGACAAATAATAATTACGTAAAACTCATCTGTCACCCCTCTGCTTTGCTAATACATTGTATAGCACAAGTATAAATTAATGTTCAAGAAAAGTGGTCAGTGATTTTGCACAGTTCACTTATATTTGTGATTTGTGACACTTTAGTACTGCGACCGTGTGTAATCTGTTTCTGTTTTTTTTCAGGACCGTTACTTTAATTATAGACAAAAAAAATCTCTGTCTAATACCACAATACATTACTTACAATTAAAAATGATGGATGGACCTTTGTTACTCTTTAAGGAAAAAGTACTGAAAGGGTTTTAATAAAACTTTACACTAATATAGATTAAAATTTATAAAAATATACTTATACATAGAAAACTACAATCTGCGAACTATTCTGGCCTTCTACGTGAAGAAGAAACCGTTACAGTTACACAATATATTTAATGTATGGTGGAAACGTGTATTTTAAAAAGTCCTACAAAGAAGTCCGCCATATATCTATATCTCATAATATAATAGTCATGACAGCCAAAATAGTGAACCATAACTACAATAAAAATTAAGTATTTTAAATTGGTTCCAATATGAAAATGTAATGGCGCATACGGATCGCTTAGTAACGTCTACTATATGACATAAATGAAAGAACCGATTTTAAGAATCAGCCTCTATTAAAATTTACATAAAACAGATAAGTAAATTTTACATAAAACAGTATAACAAAACAATATAACAAACAGTATAAGTAATTTTACATGAAACTCCTCCCCCGGGAGGAGTTTCATGTAAAATTTACTAGATATAGCTAATTATATCAAAACTTAAATGACGGATATCCTCGACAAACGCGGAATTTTACGTTTTATGAAATGAAATGTCACCTTAATCTTAAGAACTTCGGACCCAATCGTTGCTTACGTCACATCCGTCCGAATTATAAAGTCGATAACGTGTATAATGAATGAAATCTAAGTAAGTATTATGCATGAGCACTGGAGCACTTATTAAGAGTAGATTATATATAAAGCATCCATTATTATATTTGGTATTGAACATGGTACAATTAGAGTGGAATTTTAAGGACAGTGAAATATAAAATTCAAGGTCTGTAAATGTTTTTGTCTGTATTACTAAATAATTTTAACCTAGGTAACAACATTACATGTTAATAGGAAATATCATATGTTTTGCTGTTTAATTATATCTTGCCGATTAATTAAGCGATTTTCAATCATCCGAAACAGTTATGAAAGAATATGCGAATTAAATACGTTTTCATTAATCTTTATAAGAAACAAAAAGTAACCTTGATCGATTTAATTTTGACATAGCAATCGATTCAATCGATCATTGACACTGCGTGCGCAATCGATGCTGTACACCTAATGACGAAAATTAATCGTGCTAGGATTGACATTGGCTGCATTGTTTGCGCGCCCCGGATTTAAGAATTTCGCCTCAAGATCGTTGCAAGCAAATTTTGGTATTCAATTTCAAGGTTTAAAATCTAAATTTCATACTCTAGTTGTTTGTGAAATTAATGCGTTTTAAAATACTTGAGTCGAGATTACCATTGAAACCGCGTGACTCATGTCGTAATAGATGTCAATTGTCAAATTTAAACATTAGATGAGAGTTTTATTTAGCGAATTAGGATATCAGTGACAATGTTAGCTCTGTTGAAATCAACCTTCTGTTCAATGAAGGGTTGTGAAATATTATATTCGTTGAATAACATTATTATCAAGTGTTACCTATTCTTACGTTTATCGTGTAATGCAGTTTCCATACTCATAGTAATTGAAATAACCTTTTCTAGCAGGTCATATTTACAATGTCACATTATGGTTCAATTATTTTCACCTTCGAAACAATTGACAGTGGAATTATATTATTCAAAAAAATCTATGATCTATGATGACTTAACGGGAAACATTTAGAAATATTTTTTTTTTTAAAAAACGTCTCTGGTGCTTAAAATAATCAAACGGTACTAACGGTAATAATTACACGGTACAAAATAAAAAAGGCAGTAAATGTTATGAGACGATTATGAATAAATTTTACACGTCCAAAGATACTTCTGCAACATCTATGCAAGAAGTTTTATGACTCTAAACGACTCAATAAATTTTAGCTACAAAATAAAAGAGATAGGTAATTTTATATATACACTATATATTAGAATATCAAGACTCAGAACACTGATAGATTTGCCATTTTAATTTAGTTTGCTACATCACCATAATCGAAATTACTTTATAATAATTGATAAATAATTAAATCCGATGAACGTTACATACAGAAAACAATATTACAGCATAAATCATTAAAATTTAATTACTTTATAACAATGAAAACAACCGAATATGTTAGATTGCAAAAGAACCAATTCTATTGTTAGCATGTCAATATTTTTTGCAATAATTCATTTCTCATACGCGTATTAAAATTTGAACAAGAAGTAGTTGGTTTAAACGTATTAAAATTTGAACTAGAAGTAGAAGAAATAGGACTTTGGTTGTGCCTGGGAGAGGCGGGCGGCTTGTAGGTTGGGTTATTTGGTCCAGCAAATTAACTAATAAGGTCTCATATAATTATTACATTTTATTTATTTATTTTATTAAATTATGGTTCTCCAACGGTATATACATCATCGTAACTAAAACATTCTTTACTACAGTTGCATACTGATGCATTACACACGCGTAAACGAAACCAAGAAAAAAAACATACATATGTATGTATATTCTTTAATTTTAGTTGATTGTTTAAACATATGTAATATTTGAAAACATAATAATAAAAACATTATGAGATTGACGACAGATAGAGACGTTTTTCTCTTTTGACGGTATTTTTAACAATACATTGACGTTTTATCTAATTAGTAGTAACTTGTTAAAAAAATTCGTCTTATGTCATGCTTTGAATTCTGATTTGCTATGAAGACTGCATATTAGCTCATTTGATGTCTGTATTTATTTACAAATGTCTTTGCAAGTTCCTAGCGCAGTGAATGGCAAACCTTGATGAATGGTACCTACGGTAAATTAATGTGACTATTCTTATAAATATAGAAATAAATGGGACGCGGTTAAATACTCGTGTTGTGGAAAATTGTTTTCTCAGAGCTGTAGAATATAAAACGTAATGAGTTCTCATTATATTGGCTTACAATTATGTTATAATTAAATACACCAGCTGCAAAAAGAGGTATTTCCATGGGCGGCGGTATCACTTAAGATCAGGTGAGCCCGTTTGTCCCTGTATTATAAAATAAAATAATAATAAATAAAAATACACGCTGGCCAGGTAAAACGCCTTTAATGAATAAAACCGCAATTTTTTACAATATATACAGACTTGATTCCTTTAGGTAGTTATGGTCAGCAATGTATAGTGAACCAAAAAATAACAAATTGATGAGCGTATGTGTAACCAATTTAATGTTTTAAATTGTTTTTCGGCGACATTTGCTCACGCGCCTTTTTCACGGAGGTTTTTGTTCCCTTAACAAATAAATCCGACGCTTGTCTAAACTTGGAAAGTTCGGAGACTACTGACTCCTACTCTTGGTATCATATACCTACCAGAGATTCTGTATATATAAATAAGAGTTTATTTAATAAATTAATGAATTCGTGATATAGGTACATACATTACGATTGTGTGGTTATTTCCGTATTACTAAATTGAAAAGCTCGATTAATTAACAAGGACAGGCCAATATCAAGTCCTGCTTAGATATGAACCAATTTTCAAATGCCAAGGCATTTTAACTATAGTGGACACGATAACGACCATTTTACGTTGACCTTTGGGTATACAATGGACACCGGTAATGTAACCGAGTACATTTCGCAAACCACTTATAAATGCTTATCTTGTTTAGAAGGATGTTAATTTAATTGATTTTTAGAAGTTATATATTTCACATGTCCCATTAAAGTATAGTTGAATAGACGATCACACCGATTTATAGATCGTTAAAATCAAAATTTTTTTTCTTAATAACTAATATTTTTAATTTAACTTAAAATGTTTTTAAACTCTATAATTTAGCGTCCTTAATATTAAATATAATTTTCTCTAGTTGAAGTTTGTAAAAGACGAACGACCTCCAACTAATCGTACAAAGCAAAGAAATTAAGCCACAGACTCTAGCCACAAACGGTATATGTTGTATTTACGTCTGTGGGTTAGAGAATCTTTGACAATAATTTGGTCATAGAATTAAACGATTGTTTGAACATTAAATATCAGTAGCAGAAATATATTCTTCAGCAGAGCATTAAAGCAACACCCTTTATTAATTCTAAAATAACGAACAAGCCCCACTAGAGCATTTCTTGCATATTTGTTATGGGCAGTGCAGGATCAATTTACACTGGTTTCAACTAAATAATGATTGCTTTCCAGATACATAATATTCATTATTATTTTAACTGCAGTTCCCACAGTATGTAAATCAGATGTGAGACTTTCAACAATGATTTCTAACCCTTGCTACACTTTTCTAAGTTTGTAATATTTCATCAATTCATATAAATACATGAGTACCTTAGGCATAATGGTTGAGCGTGCGATTTTGTGCGCAGTTTATAATTATATTAATAAATAACAAACATAATAAGATATTATAACACGTAATTTATAGGTATTTAAACTTAGAATAAACGAAATAAACATAAAAAGATAGTGCAATCGCGTATAAGCATACGCGAAATCTGTTATAAAATTTATTGAGCTCTCAATGCACGCTATTCGTAGAAGCAACATCCTGAGGATCCTCCGGTGTCGGGGCGAAACGTACGTCGAGTGTTTGAGGATTTTTGCGGAATAAGTGATTGTAATATATTGTATACTATGGATTTGTACAAAGTTACGCCTGATTCTATGAACTATAGAAAACGATTCTTGATCAAAAAATTTCCGTATATTCACGGGTATCAAAAACATTCATAACTTTCAAAGAAAGAATAGCAGCATCAAAGACAACAGAGTGCTAAAATAAATAAAAAAATATTTGCCCAAGTTAATACGAGTCTTACCGCTCACGCAAAGGCGGTGCTGTTTGAGGGTGGTGTAATAAAAATATATCTTCAACCTGTCATCTCATGCTATTGTATATCACTACTTCAAGTACTGCGAAATCGAGGGACAATCGATCGAGGGCCGATACGAAATTGAATGGAATTTACATTTAACGGTGGGTGTTTCCTTGTATTCAGTGAGAAATGCGCATAATGCATTGCTATGGGAGTAATCTGATTGGTGTTAGGGAAATGTATGGGGTCGTATTGTTGAATAAACACGGAAGTCAAACAAATGTAGATAAAAATAAATTCCGTTACTGGATAAAATTGTCGTATAGACTTTGACCTTTGGTTATCTTGTATGTAGGTACATATAGGTATTATGTATATGGTTCTTTCTAAATTGTTCTATAAGCCTATATCAATATACCAACTATAAACCTATATTTCTGTACTTTGTTTTTGCATATGGCAGATTAATAAAATATGATACAAGAATGTGTATATTTTTTTGAATCAGTTATGGAAGACATAACAAATTATTGTCATAACTATCTCAAACGGTATTAATATCTTTGCTGTAAAAGGTCGTTGTAAAAATTAAACTCTTAATATAAATAATTATATAATAAAAAATGCACGAACATCAACTGATAAAATTACATGAACGTTAAGAATTCAGAAAACTTATTTATCAATTAGTTGCTTTTTGTAGGTGAACTGAATGAAATTTCTGTGTTTAAAAGGAAAGGCTGACCAATTATGTTAAAGTATGATATCCGCTGTTAAAAATTAGTTTTTGCAGCCTAAGGCCGCCTATTTCTTATGATCTAGATTCAAGCATTGCTAGAACAAAATGCCATTTGAGCAAAAAGTTCGTTACTCAATATGATTTAGCGATACTACTGCCTTAGAAATTGGTGTCATATTTGGGCGTGTATTTAAAATCCGCCCTTATACATATTTTTTAATATTAAATAAACAAGGACTATATATTCTTTTATTTACTTTTTACAAGCGTAGTTTGTAAAGAAAGACAATTTGATATTACAAGTCTCTCACTGTTTATAGAAAAATTATGTACAATAGATTACACTATACTGACTTGAGGAATATTCTTTGTTCTCTTTACCTCACTTCTAAAAGACAAAGCTTGGACCTTAAAAATAAATCAGTGTACAATATACTAATAACAAAACTCAAACCTAGCAAATACCAACAATAGTAAATAAAAGAAAAATAAAAACCTATTACATTATAGACATTCTGTCAATTAAAAACTTTGTCATACGAGTCTCTGATTATGTCAAATATCCTAAAAGTACCGCTTTATGAGTTTGTTTTTTTTACTTTTTTTTCGAAAGTTATACATACTCCTTCGTAGGTAATATTTTCCGTGTATACAAAAACCAACACGAGTAAAACAGAAACGAAGATGCTTCTGTACTTGTGAATTGTACAAGATTAAATTGAGCTATAAGTCTTTATTTATCATTTAACAAACCAAATTAATTGTATTAATTGTATTGTATGTGTAAATTAATACATAAACGCCATTACAAGATTACTTTCAGGGCATATTAATTGACCAGTTATTTTATTATTTGAACATACCAGTCCATAACGATAAGCGCAATTTTATAAACTAACATCTTACATTTAAGGTAAAAATGTCATACGTTATTAAACTATTGAAATGTTATAACAATTTAAATATTTTGTATTAAATGACGAATTAAACTTGACGTGTACCTATAAGATCCTATAAAAACAATTTTAATAGTTCTTGTGCTCTTTAGTTAATGTAAGTCTAATTGGTATATTATTTAATTATTATTTGTGATATCAATTTTATAATAGTCTAGTTTTTCCCGTGGTTTCAATTGTGTTAATTATGTCACTGATGACATTGTATTTTTGTAATTATTTTAAACTTTGATATCAAGATTTTTATTATTTTATTGTATTGTTTTGGATAAAAAATTATATTATGTAAATGTGACGGAAAGCTTCATAGTTTTGCAGCCTGATTCACTAATAGACTCGACCATTCCGTACTCAGAACTTATTTGATCTGTTCCTAAGATGGTCTATAAAAGAGAGTAGTTCTCTAAAATTTTGAGTCTATAGAGGTTTCTTAAGTACCCTTGACCATTCTCGTATATCCTAATTCTGGATTCTGCCCTAAATTTCATATTAGTCTTATTGTTAATATATATTACAAAAACCAAATTAATTTTTTTTTTGAATACATCATTATATATTGTTAGTACTTGATATTTGAGCTATGTTGGCTTCAACATATAAACGTCACGATAAAATATATTGCGACGAATGATTGTAAACAATCCGGATTTCGTCAATGTACATAAAATATCTGATTTCTCATATCGATTTACCTTTGATAGTTTTTAAGCAATTTATTGATCTCTCGAAGGTCAGTTACCACATGATACCTATTGTGTTGAAAGTTGTCGTTATGTCAGCTCGTTAACGTGATATTGATTGAGTTTAAATCACGATTGTGGTTAAATTGGGCTTATTCTATTTATGAAATTTATATTAATAATTGTGAAGGATTATATTTTCTTAAGGATTCTAAGAATAGGCTATACAAATAACTGTTGTAACAACGAATTAATAATACATATAGAACGTGTATGTAATAAACAAATTATTTATCTTTACTTATATTATACAGCTGGAGAGTTTCCATTAGGCATTTCAAATGGAATTGTTTTTCTCTTTGACTGTGGGTGAAGCGATGGTGGAACGCGGGTGAAATCACAAGTTACAGCTGATCTAAAATTGTTCAATTATATGATGAGTTTAGAACGAATTTACACCAGGTAAAGGAGTCCTGAACTCATGTTAGGTTGTTAACTCTTGTAATGTAACAATATGTATAAAGAAGTAGCCGTGAATGCTGTGAATAAATTTTTCTGACATTTAATGTTAATCAGCATACATAATTAATATTTACCATTACGGAGAAGATAAATAAAAAATGTGGAATTTGTGAATGAAATGATAAAATAATAACTGATAAAGTCCACCGATATCAAACGATCTGAAGTCGGAGGTATTCGACGGTTGTATTTTTAATAAACTTTACTTAAGCATAAAGCGAAGGCCAGGTACATATTTATTGCGAACAACTTTCTTATGTATTCAATGTCTTTCTGCAGCCGTTGCCTAAAAATGTGAAATAGTGGACGCATTGTTATGCAAATGTTTTTACGAGTTGTAATTAATATTGCAATTCTCAATTAGAGAGGAATTTTAAACAGTTTTAAAATATTACGGTAATGAGCTTTATTAAATAGCGTATCGTCTCATAGTAGTGGTTTTGTTTCCAGGGCGTAGGTTAGTGCGAATAAACATATACTATATGAATATTCGCTATATAATAATAGATTCATTATTATTTACATGCTGTATTTCTGGACTCGATTAATTGATACATGTTTCAGAGTGGTAGGCACAGGAGACATGAAAAAAAAATATAAATCCGTCAGTGGAAGTTTGTTTATGGTATACTAAAAGGAAGCAACTTTAGAAATGTACAAACTTCCTTTACAAAAGAAAAATAAGATCGTTGATTGAAGAAAATGGTTATAGCTTGAAATTTGCACATTATCCCAGCTCTCAGTTTCCCACAGGCTACAGCCACAAAATAAAGGATATAAATAATCATTTTTCAGAGACGCAATTCCGATCTCATAACAAGAATTGCTTCAACGGAATATATCAAGAAATTCGCTTTGGTTGCTCAATTGCGTTATAATTTGAAAATTTATAGCATGCGCAAGACCACAAGTATTTGAATTTATGACTTTGTGAAATACAATAGTTTTGTGTGTTTCTTACAAAATATTTAAAGGCTTTAATGAAAAAGGGCAACGATACATCGGTTATGAAACATTAATAAATCTCCGTAAAGTTTGAGTTTAATGCGAGAAAAATAATGATTTATAAACGTATCGTAAGGGGTTTTAATCCCTTTTTAAATAATAAGCAGTAATCTTTTTAGTTAAAAAGTTGATATGACTTAAAACATATATAAGTTTATTATATGGGAAAAACTTTCGTGAAGAGACAGGTCTAAACTAGGATAAATTTCAATGAAATCATAATTCTTTTTGTAACAATGGTTTGATGTAATTGCGATTTCCATAAAAGTGTTTTCTGCAGATATCGTCGACTTTCAAGGCGCATACAAGGTTTGTGGTTTGCTCATTGGCTTTTTAGGAGATAATTTACACTCAAATTAGCAGTTATGGACTGTGCTGAAAGTTTTGGTAATGAGGTTTATAATTATGTACTGCAATTGCAATTGTAATGATAGTATTCAAATTTTAATTCAAGTTATGATTTTATGTAAAACTATACTTATAATAAAAATTGGGCGTAGTTGTGGGATGTCTTCCAAATTGTTTAATTTTTGCTAGAAATTTAAAATGCAAAACGTTTCGCTTAATTATAGTTGATAAACAGTATTTCCAATCCAATCCTTAATTACATATCATGTCATCGTTTCGTTTGTCTTATAACATTGTCATCAGATGTTCCGTCTTTTGTTTTACAATCAAAACACTCAAAACAACGGTAATTCTTTTAAAGAAAAACACTTTATTAATGGATTTAAGTTATGTATTTTTGCAAAATTTAAAATCCTGCAAAAGTCCTTCCGGTTTCAATCGATATCAACGCCGGGGCAATATATACAGATAACACATAACCTCTCTGCAGCTGTGACACTTATTTTGACAATTAACACCTTTTTGCCTTTAGTCTATCGTGACCATGCACACTGTAAAGCACGCGAAACGTCGGAAAATTTTAAAATAATGTAAATATATTTAAATTTTGCAAAAAAACATAATTTAAATTCGTTAATGAAGTGTTTTTCTTTAAATGAGTAACAGTTTTGTTAATAAAAGACAATATAACGGTAAATCAGTTCAAAACATTTAAACAAGTGTCGATAAGTATTAGTGAGAAAAAGTTATAATATATTTAATTATAACTATATAAGCCTTGTATGTTGGAAGACGTGATCTCAATTCGTCATCACAGGTACAAATTCCTACATAATAATTACTTATTGAGATAAAATTACAAATCCGTACTTTTAAAGAAATAGAGAAGTCATGTAAATGTTTCCCGTTAAATGCATCTATGCAAATAAATCCAAGGTGACTTTGGCATATAAGATTTCGAATCCATATAAGTAACAAATTCTTCGCCCATACATTCCTGATATTTATTAATAAAAGTTCTGTATTTTATCGCATATATTGAAGGTATTTTATGCAGACGTCAACAGTGGAAAAATTCGTACACTCTGTACGTGAAACTAGGCTTTATGAATGTGGGAATAGGTACTTAATTAGTGTGTCATTGTTCGTCAGTGATAGTTGGGGCAGTTGTCGGAAAGGTTGGAGCAAGGCCGTCTCATGTCCGAGAGCATTGAGTTCTTTTCGTAATTTTGTTCTGATAAATACATTGTTTAGAATTTCTTGAGTAAAGTGTGACTGCAATGGTTTTGGGTAAATTGTGTAATAGAACTCTGCAACGTTGGCAAATATATGGCTTAGATATGAAAGTCTATATACTTATACTTGACAAGTGACAAGTTACGGTTGCCACTTTATTTTTATTTAGTCTATATTCCTGTAATCCCTAGCTTACAAAAAATATTCTTATAAAATCGTTATTCACTGTTATTTAATTTTGTGTAAGATTTAATAAAAACATATAGGGTTTAGGATTAAAAATATAGTCTAGGACTATGAAAAATAGCTAAATATATTCGGAAAACTACCCAATTTTCATATATTTCATAAGAAATGGTCAAATCGAAAGTTTTCGCACGAACACCATCACACGAGAGTTAAGTATATTAAATGAAGTGTGTAAAAAGGGTAATGAATAATAAATGTTAAAGATTTTGTATATAACTGTTTGTTATTAATTAGATTTATGTTATTTATTACAGTTTAGGCCAAAAACAATACAAGAGATAGTCAATTGTATACAGATTAAATAATATAAAGATTATAAAAAAAAATATATACAACAATATAGCGCTACAGATAAATATTGACTTGACAGCTCCATTGCTTCACAGAACCATAAACTAAATAGCTGGAGTTCTAATACTGAACGCCAGGCCTCGGCTAAAACAAAACACATTTAACAGGGCAAAATCAGCAACGAACAAATTTCACTAAAGCAAAATAGATCTAGTAGATACAGTAATAAAACGTATAATTGTGTAATGGATTTTACTAGCTCTATTTATACGATCAATTCGATAAAATCTATCGTCACGAGCGTGCGAAGTTACGTCGTAAGTTTTTGCAAGCGAATTTCCGCGTGCCAAGAGCCGGATGAAAAATGCAGACCAGGTTTCGATATCCTTTACTCCATTACATTTTATATATAACATTTATTGTGAAGCTGTAGGAAAAATGTAATATTATATTGATTAAATATAAATTTATTTATAATTAAGTAATTACATTCGATTAATGAAGCCTCGTGCCTGTAAAATTGCACAATATTTTATTGTTATAGTATTATTAAACTTGATCTGAAAAGATTTTTTCATAATGAATGCTCTGATTGGTCTTATGTATTGTATATTTTTGCAAGATTGAATACAAAAATAGTTTTGTTATAGATTCTATGCAAAGTCCTTGTGCATTTCTATACACAAGGATTTCTCGCACTATACAAGTCAACGTAAAAATTTGGCAAACATTTACATATAAAAAAATGTAGTTTCAACTGAAGTTTCAATAGATACAATTGACATTAGAACTGTCCAAAATGCAGTCAGTAATGATGCAGTAATGGACATTGTTAATGGCGTATTTCGACATGTTGACGGCTTGGTGACGACAGCGGCTACCAAAATAAGCGTGGTTAAGAATACTCCCACCGTTCTATCTGTATATATGAATAGATATGGTCATTGCTTACATTTTATAAATGACAACAATAAAGAAGTTTGTATATGTCTCGAATTTGAATTCATATTCAGAATACACTTCCGTCTTTCATAGGGCGCATAAGGTGGCTTTAAATATTATCACATAATACGTGTTTTGGTTCAAGGCTCTTAATCTCGCTATCGCAAATAACTTTCAGGACCTCAACGTGGCCTTCAGACCATTCCCACGGCGTGGTTGCGGTAATTATTTAGTGACTGTGATAAGGTACTGTCACGTACTTATAAAATTTACATAGAATACTAATATCTATGTTTCAATGTCTTTTTTTAAATATATAAGGTCTTTTTTTAATAATTTTATTCAGGCTTTTAAATATCAACTGTGAGTGTTATCAGAACTTCACAATAAACATTATATTGTTATTTGCTCGAGGAAAAAGTTTATAAATTGCAAACAACGAAACAGATGCATACTGTGTCCGGGATATTTAACGAGGGTAACACTAGAGTATTCTAGTGGTATTAAAATATAAGAAAGACGGTAATTAAGTTCGGCGGCGTTAGTTGGAGGGATGTTCAAATAAATGAAACACTTTGTTACAGTAAAGTGACAACTATCTTTAATTATGTAAAACAAGAGCTTATATTATAAAGTCGTAAGGTAATGGGGTTGCGACGGCTTGAAACAATAACTTATCCCTTATGGGTTCATAGAATGGTCAAGGGGTGACATCTTTATTATAGGGACATATCAATGCTAATTGTTAACACATTTATAATTGTAAGAATATGTATCTTCTAACTTATTGAACAAAAACTAAACATGTGCGTTTACTAGAATGGATTTATGGCCTACGTAAACTATTGTTGACATTATTATCTTAATATCCTCGTTAAACTATGTATGTAAACCTAAGTACGGTTTGCATTACATAACTCGGTATTTACACGATTTATACACATCATAAATAAGTAACAAATAAAAAGCTAGATTAGCTGCTTTACGTGCTCCGGGCATCATCTTCTCCATATGAAGTGAAATCACTCTGATAGGCGTTACAACGTGACGTTGATAAAGTGTGATCGAATTTCGCACCTTTTCCTACACAAGCGTTTTAAGAAATGATGTAATTCTGATATAAAATGGGTACTCTATATTTTAAAAAGGTTTTAAGTGGGCGAAAGTCGTTTTTGGTTTATCTGTGAGGCGTGATCGCATTCTGCAATAATATTTTGAAACATTTTTGAATTACTATTTTAGAAACAAAGGGATATATGAATGGGATTTTAAATGAACATTTTCTGGTTGTCAATGAGCATGACCGATAAGAAGTTTTACTGAAAGGAGATTAGTTATATAATCCTGTAGCAAGGTGATCGATCAAATAGTATTATGTATGGATTGCTATACTGACTTTGATGGAACCGAGCGATAAATTGGTTAATTATTTATTACAATAATAGCCTTTGGTAATGGGTTACGGCCATGTTATTATGTTATTAAAATGCACACAATTATTGCATTAAGATTTCAATTTGGTACTCGTTAAAATTGATGTTAAATTTCGAAAATATTATGCTTAGCATCAGACAATAATTAACCAGTAATGTATTTTAAGTATATGTGCAGGTTTAATTAATATGAAAGAAAACTACATTGAGGATTTCCTATGCAGGTCTCGGATCATTTTTTATAACTCCAGTTATTACAGCATTTCAGGGGCTACTAATACAAATAATTATTGAATATGTTTCATTGTAAATAAATTCAGATTTATTTCAATCATTAAATATATATACAATATGGTAAACTCAATAACTGCTGCGTATATATTGGAAAGTCTCAATTCGATTCCTGGAAAACCAATTAAACTGTAAAAAATATTCGCAAAGAAGTTCATTTTCTTAAAATATTCTTAAACGTTAACAATAATATACAAGTTACAATAACAATACATTAAGTAATAATAATAAACACTTTATAAAAAAGGTTCGATATGTAGTCTCACACACTACACTAAATAATACACAAAATAAAGACTATTCCTAGAATATTCCTGTGTTTTCCAAAAAACTTCGGCTTAAAGCAGGCTTTCACTCACTAAGTAACGGCTATGCCCCGTTGGTCTAATTAAAAGCGCATTGTACGCAAAAATCTAACAAGAACCTTAGTGTTTTTTTCTCATACCATTACGTTTATGACATAATGTTATGCGTTTAATGTTTAAAAATGTCGTTAAATACATAACATTTATTATCGTTATGAAATATAAAATTTTTAATTATTCTTACTCAATATCGCTGTAAATTCTGAAGTGTTAATGTTTTATTTGTTACACAAACCGTGTAATTTGCCCGTAATACTTTTGTAATTGCGTTGTAATTTGGTCAGAAAATGTATTTTGGTTAATGTTAAATAAGCCTAGGCAATTGCGCTGCTAGGAATTCAAAATGAAAAAACCTCATTTAGCTTTAGACTTAATACAGCATAAGTCGTTTGAAGTTTTGTTTAGTCAAGTATATATTATAATTAAAGTTTAGCATATTAATATTTGTTCGTGATTTTCAATTTTCAAATTGTGATTTATATTCACATTAATTTTTATAATAATAATAATAATATAGACTCCATACACATAAATTGTTGCGATTCGTGTAATTGATATGAAAAACTTGTCTGGAAATATTTGTTTAAGTTCCAATAATTTTTCATTGCATAAATTAAATTCCAATTCAACAATGCAACTATAATTAAGTTTTCCTAACACAATACGATTATATAATTGTATATCAGATTGACAGGTGTTTATTATCGATTATAATGTGTGTCAGTGATACGTTAGCGAATGGAAAGTGGGCCGTAGCACTACTTTGGCAACTTATGTAATGATGCACTCGTATTATATTGCACTATTAGTACTTTAGAGTTAAATTAAATGTTAGTTTCATCTTCGCTTCATTGGTCTTACTTCTGGTAGACCATAGCAAATATAAAACTTGTAATGTACATTCATAATACATTTTTATCAGAGCATACTTATCTAAAGATATTCAAAGAATGTTGATAGCATTTATTACGTTGCAAATTGTAACCACATACGCACTTTATTGCAATTTAATACTTCCTTAATGTATATAACACCTATAAAGTGGGTAATTGGATCAGTTTTAACGTCTTTTCACATGGTCTAACCTTCAATGTGTGCTTAAAAACTCGATTCTAATATTTAATTGACACTTCCGTTTTAAATGTACAGACTATAATATATAGATATTGGATTTTTTTATATCTACAGATGTTATTGTGTGGAATAAATTTATATTATCAGTTTTTTTCGAACTGCGATTTTCAAAGATCCCCCTTCATAATTCTGTAATAATAATAAGAATTACTCAAATCATGAATTACTAACAAATATTTGAAAGTTTAGTTGAACACCAGTAAATATTATTACTATCTCTACATAAAGGTTTCATCAAGACAAGTGTTCTAGTAGCTCAAACACAATACAAGCAATTGTACGACATTCAATGTTGAATGCTAACCGTACAGATTGTTACATAAATATTGTCGATTACATATTCAATAAGCTGTACCGTCAGCAAAATTTATAAAATGTGCTTACTTCTGTTTGAAAAGAGGATGCGTTAAACATTTTGTTTTTCTGCTAATAGGTACATATTACGTGGATAAATTAAAACAGCAAGGTTAGTTGCTGAAATTACCACCCTTCTTTTTTTAACAAAAGTATTTTTTTAGTAATCGTTTATATCTTATTGCGTGTACGAAAGCTCATTATAAAATTGAAAATAAGACTTTCCAATATAAAAATATTTTTTTAAAATTTGGTCTACGAAATGAATTAGTCAATAGTTTTATATTTAATAATACGTAGAAAGGCAGAAAAACGTCTGTATACCTAGTAAGATTAATTTTTTATTGAGTTGCTGCCAGTACTTAAATCAAAGACGCCGCTGAGAAAACGCATTTCGTATGGCATTACGTTTAAATGGGCATGTGAAAAATTTTAATGGTCACACTTCAGGGAATGTTCCAGTTGGATTAATGGTGACAAATGCTGGGATAAAGCTACACGCTTGAAGCTTTTTACTTAAGCTTATATTGGCCAATAGCGTATTTATATTGATTGATGATACGTTTTTTATTTATCTCCTTTACTAAATATATACAAAATAATGTGTTGTTGTAGGATTAATATTTCGAGTAGCTTTTATTAGCTTAGGGTTGAAAAGAACTAACATTATGATGTTGAAATGACATTATTTATTTTTGGGTCGCCTTTGAAAAGTATAACAACCTAACAATATTAAGATATTAAAGTGTAATATCATATCGTTTATTATTCATTTTGTGTATTTTAATTACAAGAAGCGATATATTCTTCATAAAATTAGGAATTTTATTTATCTCAAACGTTGAATCTTTTATTTATCCCAAAATGCTTATTTCAAAAAAATTTTTTTTTTGAACACAGATAAAGAAGAAGTGTTAAATGAATGGAGAATTTGGACCAGCTCCTCGTTAACTGTAAAACAAATTTTCAATTTTTATTGTGTTTAGGGTTTACGATTTTGGATATAATGAAAATTACATATAAGGTATAGATATAATATGAGTATAATGTGGCGGGCTTTTTAGGCATTTTTAGCGGCTTTGGCAGTACACGCCAGAATAGCTATCAGATGGTATGGATTAAACTATTGAAATCTGAAGCCCCGACCAAGGGTAACATCTTTGTTTTTAGATCTCTAATAGTTAAAGTTTAATATTAAATTAAAATACTCAATTATACATTTAAAAAAGGCTATAAGCACTAGAGGGTTTATACTTACTCCAAAGTTTAATAAAATATATGTAGATGATCTATATTATATAGTAATATATTTGTAAAAACCTGCGTAAAAAATTATAATTTTACCTACATTGCGTAGGACAACGCTTTGACAATATAAAAGACTTGAACGCACTCCAAAGCATATACGAGAAGTACTCAGTAATTTAAATATGGTTTTAGTTGGTGAGCTTTTCAGATCTAAACCTATGCATTCGAATCATGATTATATACGAATGGATGGATTTCGATGGAAAATATCCTGAAGCAATTGGAATTTTACAAACTCAATCTACATATATTAAAGTCCGAAACTTGTAAAGTATTGTTTACGATGTAAAAAAAATAGACGATGTTATTTAATTAAAATTGAGCCTTCAGGCCATGGATTTAAGTCCTGGTTGAAATAAACCTCACTAATACAAAAGCACTAAGTCCTGAACGGTATCCATGACATTTATTTTCCGGCCGCCCCTCCAGCAGCTTCGTGGTGCGGCTCTGCACGGCCAGGCTCTGTAGTGCGCTGACTTTCCGCGCAGCTTGACGCGTGATGTGCTGGTGCCAGTGAAGTGACTGTGTGTGCACTATGGGCTCTATGCGATACTTCAGCGCAGGCGCGCTGTTCACACTTGTGTTATTAACAGGTAATTTTCAAAGATATTTTATAGGGTTTCAGGATTATTTTTAGACCAATCTACAGTATGAATCTAGCTTTCGTTTTTTTCATTTGGTGTTTGGTGTTGATTATATATTGAAAAAATAATCAAAAATATATTTTATTTGTTAAGTATATTTTTGATTAATGCAATGTAAAGAATATATTTAAAAAAAACCGTTTGAATATATATAAAATTATATTCACGATAAAAATAAAAATATCATGGAGGTTCTATATTTTATAGAACTTTTCAGATTACCATTAATATGTACACTCATGCTACGTTTTAATAATATTCTCCTACGAATGTAGCACGAGTTATAAGCCGATGACGGAGTTTTAGTTCGGTAACTAGTTTTTACTACAAAGTACAGATTTTTTCCTATATTTAAAAAGTTGTAGACATTGACACGAAGCAGAGTTATTTTAACAACTTAAAATACAATTTCTTGTCCTTATAAAAATAAAATTATATTAAAGTCCTTTACGTGCTACACCAGTCCATTATTTATATAGTTTTATATTATAGAATTTTAAATTAAAGGATATCATATATAGGATTACGAAAGATATACTTAAAACAACATATGGCTTAATGAACTTACAACGATTATTAAATAAGTTATTATCTTTATTAAAAAATGATTTCTTAGATAAAATAAACGCCGAATACTACACTAAAGATACTATATGTGGAGAAGCTTCTTTTGTTATTTTTAAGTCGTACTTTATAGCAATGCTCCAACAGTTTTTTTCTTATATATAAACATTCAACGCTATTATACAAACATAAACAGCAAAAGTATTAAATGTAGCGCATGGAAAGTGAAATGATCGATAGGTTTGTATCGAAATTATTTACTAATCACATAGTCTGTTTATATTTTAAATTGATATTATATGATTTTATTTATTATGTTGCCATATACTCCAAAAATATTTATATTTTTAATTTAGGGTGATTGTTTTCTTCGAGTATGTGTCTCAAGGAAGTTAATAAAAATAATTGCCAATTATTTGTAAATCCTAAAACTATATTCATAAATGAGTAGAAAACTTAGGATTGGGTAAAGTGAACACATTATTCTAAATTATATCTTATATGCAAACCAGAGTAGCAAATACGTTAATTGTATTAGAAATTTTGACACTAGCGTTAAACCTCGGTGGTTTTTAGTGTTTTAAAAAAACCAAATTGTTAATATATATGAACTTTGAATAAAAAAAAATTTCAATGTGTTGTCTCGTTCACTTATATTAATATCTTGTGTTATATACACGTACGAGCATAGAAAAACTAATTTGGTCAACTCAAATATAGCCGGTACACACAGCTGTAATCTTTCGTGATCCCATAAATTCCAGTCACTTTCATTATGCGCACAATGTCAGTATGGGAAAAATCGCGAGCAAAAACTCTATTCTCATGCGATTCATTGGCCAAAGTATTTGGAAACATACGTTAATTGTGCTTTTGTAAGCGGCCAGTAATTGTAATCGGCGTTGCGTAAACCTCGCGCCAATACGACGAAGTAAATGTTTTTAAAATATGCGAATATTTGGATTACGGATGGATATCGGAACTGGATAATATTAATGTATTTCTAGTGCGTAAATCTTTATCTTGACAGTTTTGTTCATTAGAATGTACCATTAATTCCATTCTTATGTTGTACATAAAGATAGTTATTAAACTAGACAAACAAATATACCTATAATTTTTATATAATATAAAATTAAACTTTGATAATATGCGAAACCGCAAAATGAATCATCTTTAACGGTTAAAATGTTTTCGGGTCAATTTTGACATAATATACAAATACTAAAGTTCAATCACATTTTGAGGTATGCAGTGGGAATACCAAGACTGGTACTGAACATAATAAAAGATTACAAAATTTTGCGCCCATATAAATAGTAGAGGTTCATAACAACTTAGATATAACATGCCTTTAATTTTTTTCTTCTTTTATTGGTATATTTATTTTCCATTGGTATACAGTATTAAATATTTTAAATCGTAGTCGATGCTAATTATAAACAGAATGGGATTGGATTAACAGGAAACATTTCTGCATCGTATAATCTTCGCCCGTATCAATTAAATCCAAAGCAATAAAGGAAGCGCTTAGATGAATCCAGAGTAAAATTATTTCAGAGATAGATAGATACTGCGCCCATATATGGTCAGCTGTAAAAATTTGATACTGTTATGGATAATGTATAACAAAGCCCCAACAATGTGTTAACTGTTACTTCATAGTTAGACATTTCTAAGGCTGTATTGTTATGCAAATAGATGACTGTGAATTGAGATCGTGCGGACGGTGTGTGGCTTCTCACTTTCTATAGTATTTTAAAAATATAACGGATCTTGCTCCGGTAGTTCAGTTGCTGCTGGCCAGAGATGTGTTGTAGAGTAGAGGACGTGCAAGAAATATTTTTAGCATCAAATACTTTCAAATTTCTTTACTTCATTTTAAACTTTGACGTGAATAATATTTATATATAATAAGTTTAAAAAAAGAGAAGTTGAGCCTCCATTATTGATTTGTCTAAATTATTATCACATGAGTGGTTTTCTTAGGCGGAATGTGTCTATTGTTTTTCTAGAGGTCACGTGCTTAAGGCCATGATTATAATAATAAATAAATAAATAATGATAATTTAATGACATAATAATATTGATAAAATTGAAGATGATTAATGCGCTTCGAATATATGAAATTGCCAGAATTGGCCGCGTAGGAAGCGCTATTTTGATTAATAATATAACATTCCTATTATATATATTTTATAATCGTTAAAAGGTTTGATTATGAATATGATTGAAAGGCCAGAGATTTTATATTAGAACAACCGATTCATACTACACTAAAATGCACGCAAAGATTTTTTCTGTCGTTTTTACTACTAAATACAGAGCATACAAAATTAAACCCAGGATCGGACCAAACAATTTTAAATATCGAGTTTAAAAATGGTCACCTATTAATTTAATACTTTATTAATTTTAACTGCTAGTTTTCCTGGTGAGATTTGCTTGCTGTATTCCACTGCCGCAGCCATGGTCTTTGTATGATAAACCTTCGTTATCAATCCCGTGGTTAAAGCAATTTTAACAATGTGTGATGCTTAATTGGCTGTATAGTGAAAAATGTCGGCCAAGGCTTCTTTCGCAAGTCTATTATAGATTCTGTCCACGTCCAAGCTAGGTCTAACAAAGGTTTTTGTGATGAAACTAAATTTTAGGAATACGGTGAAACTGATCGATTCGGATTCGATGATATTTACTTAACTAATTGTTAAGTGTAACACATGCAAAACATCTTTTATTAATTATATATGTATCTACGTAGATCGGGTATGGAAAAACTTAGAGATTTATGTATTTTTATGTGGCAGTGATTCTCCGCTATATAAAACGTGTACTGACTTTGTTTTAAAATACTCGCTTTACTATATATACACATTATGTTCAGTCTGTGGTTGAATATATTAAAAGTCTCTAATTAAAACATCTGTGCTCTCCGATGATAGTTCAAAGGATTTAAGCCTTGACTTATTGGTCACAGGTCAGATTTGTGAATGCAAATTTTGCTTTTTTAATTTATTGTGGGCACTATTTGATTTTTTCAAGTATATTTAATTTGTGATTTTTTTATTTATGTTCTCTCTGAATCAGAATTGTTAATTGTTTAAATCAATGATATGTTGCCGCGGAATTAGTGTAAGAATGTGATGAGGGCCAAATTCTTTTAACTCTCTCGCTTATCTATGTCAAACTGTTTCTTATAAATATTATAAGTATTCCGATTTTCATACGATATATTTTTGACGGAGATGCAAATAAATGTTAGATAAATACGTTAATATTGCAAAACTATTAAAAATTATTTCTGAAATTTCATTAAATAAGATTGAGAGTGGGAAGGGCAGCACCTCAGCAAACGGATTTAAAAAAAAGAATTCAGTATTGTTAAACTATGCGCCACATTTGTTGTTCAATCAATAATATTTCATTATATATTTGATTCTTCAGACACAAGGTTATATGTGGGCGTTATTATGTAGTAGACACTTTTCAACATTATTGAGAAAGGATTAATTTATTGAGGATTTTGGTTTGTATGAGGAAGGTTGCGACGTATTGCAAAAATTGTGTTAAAAATGCTTCCGTAAGTGATCCAAGGACGACAGTGTTTCGTTTAGGATTTTCCTACGATATGTGACTGGCGTATTTTGTGAGACATGTTCTTTGGGTGCGTTGTACTTGACCATATTTAGTTGTGGATGATGTGATGTGATAGTGATTTAATATATTTGGCAAAATTCGCGTTTATTTGGATTAAGATTTTCATTGAAGATATTCATTTTTATAAAAACTTTGCAATTTTTTTTTAAATACGTGTGATTGCTACATACTCGTATATTTATTAAAACAAAGGATGTCAGTGTGTTACATTTATTAAGTATTTTCATATATCTACAAGAATACCAATAAATAAGTTACTACTAAAAAGGGAAACATTTGTAATCTGTCTTTGTTTAAAAAATGTATAATTAACCAAATATTTCTGTAACACTAAGCAGACTTATTCAACATTTGAATTAGGGTTTATCTAATATCATTCCTAACGCACAAATATCCATTGGATTAATTATAAAAATACCAAAAGAGTATTAGTTAGTGGTACGAAATTTCAGTGCACCATTGGCAACATCTTAAGTAACTAAATTATGTAAACCAAAGCCTAAAATGACTCAATAATTAAACAACAATTTACAAAATCTTTGAATCAGAACGAAACGGACCCGTTGCGCTAATAATTATCGTTTAACTTACGCAACACGGATTACGGAATGAATTTTTTCATTGTTTTAAACCACTTTCACGGTCATGAATTGTCGGTGCACTTTCTTTACGTTCATTGTTTATATCTGCTCATTAGCTGCTTGTGACGTAACAGACCTGTTTTCGGTTAAACATAGACAAGTTTAATTAATGCTAATGCATTTTGTCTGTGGTTTGTTTTACACCTTTATGAATTGTATGACTGGGACATTTGTGAATACTCTAATATAGTCTGTAGAATTTTCGTGTTGTAATTAAAATTGCCATAATCAAATTATTTGTAAGAAATAAAAACCATTTGCATTATATTAAGTAAAGTAGTATACTATGTATTTCCTATGACAGCATAGCACCATTTGACAGAAAGAGATGAATTTAGTACAAGTAGCCAGTAGTTTTACAAATAATGTTATTTTTTATTTTATCACGCTCGTCACTACCAACTTAATTGTCAGTAATATAATTAATTCTTAACTCGAGGTTTTGAGAGCTTGCCGACCTCAGACTTCGTCAAGCATAGAACCAAGAGGAAAAATTGTTAGAATTTTACTAAATATCATTTGTTTTTATATAATTATACAACATTAAGTAACACTAGAATGTGTGAATATTCTCGCTCACCTGAATTATTTTGATAGTACAATGCAAGCAACGAAAGCGTGGCAAATCACCTTCCGTCATATTTTTAGGTCCCAATTTTCGTTCGCAGAAATGTCATGAATATTCCTAAGTCGTGGATATGGAGTAGCTTATTTCTTCTACTCGCAACCGAATGTACAGCCACGAGTAACTTTCAATTTCGCAAACAGGTTAACGCATTTCCCCTTTAATAATACTTTTATTACTCGATATAAAACATCGCTAATACTTCAAGTATAAGTGAAATTGCGACGGCGCACACGCTCGCGTACGTGTAATTAGTGTATCTGTGTGCGTTAGCTCTCATTTCTGCATAGTTAGTTGAACTGATTGTTCAAAGCACTTCCTTTATAGCGTTCAACTTGGCGTTGGAGAAAAATTATATCTAAACCTTTACTTATTAAGAATTTTGAATAGCGAATAATCACTACGTTTTGATTAGTAAACTAAACGGGTATGTGTTCTCAATTATATTTTAAAATTATTCGAAAATTAAATGATTTGTATTGTAAGCTCTCGGATTTATTATGCTACTATGTATGTACCAATCTTAATTTGTATCGTTTCGATTTTTTATTCATAACTTTAATGAATGTTCCGAACCATGAATCGAACTTATACTCGTAATCGAAACTTTCTTTTACATAACTTAGAAAATTTGTGAAATTGTTACGTTAACAGTAGTGTATTGCTATCAATGTGTTGTTAAAGTATATCGATTTGGAAAAAAGTAACTTAAACTATTTGCTTTTAAAAAAGAAAAATAAATTACTAAAAATTTAAAGAATGATAGAGGTTTTGTATATTGGAAAAATCGAATACCTATGGATTAAGAAACCAGAGTGATTTTGTATTAATCTCATTATAAAAAATATTCATATTGCAAGTTTTAAAATCATAGGTCACCGTCTTCCGATACTGCTTACATAATCTTATGTTTGGATGCGAAAGTCCATTTCTCCAATACATACGAAATGTAAGCGAAACGCGATTTCTACCTGACTTTGCATGTATGTGAAGTTTTGTGATATAAAAACTCTTTGCTGAATCATTTGTATTTGGAATTTTATGTTGATCATGTAGAAAGAATAGGCTGGTAATAAAGAATTTCAACATTGAAGCTGACAAAACGTCAAATATTTAAGGCTAATATTTAAAATACATTTGAATTACGAACATATATCGCATATTTATAATGAAGAGAGTGGAAAATAAAGTACATTGTACGATATATATTTAAATATACTTTTTATAATTCTATTACAAAATATTTTGTTCGCTTAATAATTTGTAGATTTTTTTCTAATAAATAAAAGTATGCTAATTTCCAAACATCTGTGATATATGATATCTAAATAGTTTTAAAACTATTAATATTATGTTTTCTAACTATAAAAATAATACAGTTATGTCCGGTTTTTATTTGTTATTCGTGACTAATCATTTGCATTAGTATACAAGATTTTTAAGTGTCACAAAAAGATAAAAAATTTAAAGAATCGTGCTTCAAGCATTGTAAATAAAAACGAAAGGATCAACACGTTCGTAACTTTAGTGTTTAGACCTTATGTGTGAATTTAAATTCACACATAAGGGTTATATGAAGTAGATAAAACGATGATCAAAGATCATGATTAATTTAAAAACAAAATAACATTATTATAAGCTTTGGGTGGTATGAACACGATTTAATTAAACCCAATGAGTTCCAATTCCATACGAGGAGTAATAATTAATGTACAGAGATTGATAATTCGTATCTATGAACCATTATTGAGATATATTTTTAAATTATCATATTATAATTAAGATTATTCTTGATTTTACAAAATTAACGACCGTGACAATTATACAATTGTAATTGTAATTCAAATCTACATCCTGGTGTAATTGAGTGTACCAGTTTTTTAAGATGAGGATAAATATAGTTTTTTTAATATACACCTTAAAATTACTACATTAATGAAGCTGTTTCGATGTTTTAATAAGATTCATTTTATAAGTAATACTATTTATAGATAAATCCTAAATCCATTGATTTAACTTTTATTTGAAATTTTGGACTTACTGATTTTAATTTCCATTTAGTCTGTTATAGAAAATTTAAAGCAACGCTATCGAGGCAGAATAAAATTGTCACAGACTATCGTAACAATTAAAATGCATTTCGTTTAAAAATAGAAACTCAATTCATCATTGGTCTTTTTTCATTTACTCAAATTTTGTATCATTACAACAACATAAACAGCCATTATTTATACCATCGCCATCTTAGATCTAATGGGTACACATAAATAATATGGTCTGCAATTGAAAGCAAACTGTGCCTGTCGGGGGAAATAATATTAAATCGTAGGTTTACCATTTGATTTATTCTATATTTCAACCTTTTATTACCTTCAGACAAATCGTATTTACTATCAGACGTATAAACGTAGCCAGGCGGAACAACTATTTGCAGATTTTTCCTAGTCTGAGAACTGTCTATAAAAGAAAAGGCTGAGGCATTCATGCTTTTAAGACTTGAAACAAAAGCTTAGTTTTCCAATATGAAACGCAGGCTATTACTATTCCATTTATAAATTCGATACATTTCTAAGATCTATAACCCTCCATTCATAATATAAAATTATATAACTGTATTTATAAGCAATTGTAAATTGTAGTTAAATATGATGCACGTAAGAACGATAACTATGTATCCAAACAAATGTTCTCCTAGCAAGCCTATCTAGACTGTTTCTATTATATATTATAGAAGTTAAACGAATTGTAAACCATCGGTGTATAAAGTTGATTAAAATATGCTTTTAAATGTATGTTGACTTATATCTTTGATTTATTATACTATTATGTATATAACAACTGTTCACATTCGTATTTAATTACATTATATAATTAGTTTTGTTTTGTTTCAGGTAATAGAACAATGCCTACTAAGGAAGGCTGTGTTGAGGATACACCGCATTCCCACGTCAAAAACCTTCAATTCAATGTACATAAATGGATTATTTTGAAACAGTTGGCACATTTTCTCAAGCAAAAGGTTAATGCTTTAATTCATGTTTAGATTGATGTTGTATAGTTACGACAGGTGCGTCTGCATTCATTGGAAAATGACATTCTGGTCTGTTGATAGAGCTAGAAATGCGGTATATGATTCAAGTAACATTTTTGGGATCAGGTGAAGCGAAAGATTAAACAAAATCTCATTTTGATTTGTAGATCTGTTCTGTTGGAAAATGCTACATTGATGAGATTAATTTAATTGTACACTTACAAAGTTCCGTTTAAGAAATAATCTTCTTAACTCGAGTCGCAAAAACTCAGAGTATAAAACGATTATTCAATTAATCATTTTAATCGTTGTTTTAGAATATATAGTATGAGGTCACAGACATCCATTTTCCATTAGTTTGTGTATTTTATATAATTTCTAAAAAGGATTTATTGCTTTGAGAAGTTCTTTGTAACTGTATTTAAAGTCATTGACCACTGATTTGTTGGATGTGTAGGCATTTGTGAATCGATACCTATGGGAGACATTGCTTTATTTTACTATAAAACATTAATAATTTTATATATTTTCATCAATATTTTTTAAGGGAATGAACGATAAAAAACGCGTCATAGGGAATCGATTCAATAAATGGTTATTCATCAGAATCAAACATTATAAATATAAACATCAGAGAAACAATTATCTTTGATTGAGAGAAAATTTAAATGTTCCAACTTTGAACTAATAAGTCTGTTTGTTAAGGATTATTTCAACACGGTTTGAGCAAGACATGTCAAGTTAAATCGGTCATATTAAGATAAATGACGCTGTAATATAAAAACAAAAGGGTACATTATTATGATCTATTTTAGAGTTACACCCACTTAACAATACAGCCTTGACGGCTTCTTATTTAACAATTAAAGTTACGAAATTGAAAACATGTATTAAGTCTCATTGGACATTTTTGTATAAACGGCTTTTTATAACAACTATGTAAAATCTCTGGTCTATCTTCAATCGAACTCAGACTTCTAACCGCGCGTGATAGCAGCTACGCTAACAAAGGTATTATTTTTTTATTGATATTAAAGATTAAATACGATAAGATATATATGTTATACACATACCAATCGACTGCTATATATTAAATTAAGTATTAGGTCAAAAACGTATTGCGTAACTAGGGATTTTGATATGTGGCAGTCATAGGATCTTTAACATCCTAGTTTCTTTGTTTTGAAAGCGGTAATCTAATTTTCAAATGGTTTCAAGTGAAAAATTATTTTCTCGTTCTATAATTTCACTAATCGAGTAAAGCTCTAAGCTGTATATTTATCTTGCCTTTACAGGCTTACATACAGGTTTCTTAATTAATTAATTTAATAAATTAATTAGCGCGTACAAGTCTTAACGTCAGCGACCTTTGGACACAAACACTTCGTTTTCCACAGCTAATAACTAACTACTTACACAATTACATGCCTTGTAGTCTTCAGTCTCCATTATCACCTATGTTAGAATTCGACGTTAAGTCAATTTAAAGTAGGCACTAAGTCATTGAGGTCAAATTTGTTTACATCTACTGCGACCTTTATATAATACTGCATAGCATTCATATTACGTCGTATTTATAAAATGGAAGAATGTGTTTGTTATTTTTGCATTTATTCATCTACTAAAAAGAGGAAGTAAAAGATGAAAAGATTTGTATGTATTTGTAGTTTTTATATACTCGTATATTCTACTTAAAATAAAACATTTACCATATTTCTAAGTATGATTGTTCCCAGTCTGTTTTCATATGGCAGAAAGATTCGTCTAAAGCTACAAACGTTTGAGTTTTAAGTAATTTGCATCCATGCTATTTCATTAATTATTTCACACTAAACTCCATTTCTAAGCGTAATTAACCAAAACTATATCAAACTTGCGAAAGCGAATCGCAGCTAAAAGGGACTTAATTGGATAATAATCTTTATATGGTGTGTCCTCTTCATTCTAATTTAGTAGTCGACTGGCCATCTTTACTCATATAAGGCCAATGAGACCGGCTGATGCGCCTTGGTGTCTGCGCAAACGCACGCAAGATTTGTCTTTTAAGGTTAATTTTCGACTAGTCATAGAATGGTTAACTAGTTAAAATTATCTTTGATTTGACTTGAGCTAGACTGTAGATAAAAGATATTTAGTAAAGAGTAAATTTCATTACTCATGCATGTGGGATTGTAGTGTTGATCCTGCAATACATATTAAACATATAGTGAGTTTCATTTGATATTGAAGACTATGGTTGTTGACAAGGTACTTTTCTATTGATAAAGTTTATATTCTGATAGTATCGTGTATGCGGTGATATTCATCCAGGGGCCAAGGTTATTTCGAAGAAGGTGCTAAGAACCGTGACATCACTGTTTGTACAATATTGTACGTTAACGAGACGACTAAATCTACTGATTTCTTGTTACCGATGTTTACGGATTACGATTCGAATTAAAAATGTTTTCGTGCATATCTAAAATAGCCAGGGCCCTACCACATCGAAGTATATGGCAATATATATTTCAGATGACATTCAAATAGAGTAATTAAAAGAGATATTATTTTTAAGTTTTACATTCATTAACGCCGATTCTTTGTCTCCATTTAGCATAAGCAGTTCCTTCCGATTAGTAAGATAAAATGTAATAACATCCTTTTGAATTATAAAAACCGTGTAAAGTTCTCGACACGCGTAACGATTCAATGCAATTCTCATGATAATCTTCTGCATTGTGCGCCTTCCTCTTATTATACCAAAAACGGCTTGTTTCCTCTTTTTTATAGCCTTGTAAGGCTAAACACAATACCTGGTAATGAGGAGCGATAATTGTCGCTAATGAACCGAAGACTCTAATAATAGACAAGTATTAAACCACCTTACATGAAATTTCTTACTCGAGCCCTGGCCGCGAAACTTTGTAATTTGTTAAGAACTATTGAAAATATTAAAGTCAAAAATATTAAAGGCAAATGCAATACCTCTTTTTTGACACTTAACTTTTATGACGTTAACTTGGTATTCAGCTACTAACATATCTTTAGATTCTCGTATAAGCGTGAGACAGATCAGGTCCGATATTTATAGAATATTGTATTGTTTCCGGTATCTGAAACGTTTATTGTAAAATTGAACAGGTAAGCGTTTGCGAAGCAACTATTTCTCAATGAGCCATATAAATTGTTTGCATAATGCATTGAATTGCTTAGATCGTAAATTATACGAATTCAATTTCCTCGCATACTTTAAGTCGACTAAGTTATTTCGCAAATAATTTCTTTTAATATTTTTTGTTGTTGGCAATATGCCTGAAGTATGTGCTGACGAGAGCCTCTATAGTCTAAGTCGTGGACACGTGCCATGTTAGGTCACAGTCTTCTCCAATCACACGTCGTAATTTAATAAGCAAGCTTTTTATTCCATTATGATTTTTCACTACCACATGATTCATTTTAATTAGAAGTCCATAATTACAGGATTTGCTTTGAAGTTCAATGTCGTTTGATTTTCTAAGGCAATTAAATAGAATGATAGTCATATCTCACACTTGTGCGATATTTACGGAAACGATTTCGCGTGCGGATCACATTTTTCTCTAATCACGCAAGTGAATATGCGCTGAGGTTGTACAAATAGTTTATAAAATGTCTAATTGCTGTTTCGAAATAAATATATGTCTTAATCTGTACAAAATCTTTGAACTATAGACAAGAAATTCGAACCTATTCTTTGTTATATAAGCGAAGTTTATTCTGTAAAAAACGGTTTCTTTTATAAATTAAGAAGAGAATTTTACAAGATAAACTATCGTATTATCATTCACATAAACATATGAACATACCTTACTAACGAATCATATATTTTAAAGGTCACTATGGCAAATGCAAGTGTTGAAGAATGTAGTAGCATTTAATTATTATAACGGGAAATTACATAAGCTGGAAATGAATAGAAGAAATGGATAGTAACGTATTTTAACGTACACTAGTATTCTTTTTTCGTTTCAGCTTCCAAGTTTTGTTGGCTATCGTAATATATATTAACGATGATGTATATCGTTTTAATATTTAATTTCTAAATGTGTTTTAGTCTCGTGACAACCCTATTTGATGAATGATAAATATTGCTTTCTCAGTCACATTATTTTAATCACTATAAAATTATTAGTACAAATTCTGATAGGCTACTAAAATTACGTATTAGTGGTATATATATTTGTCGATAGTAAAAAGTTACCTACGTTTAGTAGTTTAAGTAATATATTTCACTACCCTACTTTTTTGAAAAATAAAACAATAATTTAGTACTCATAATTTAATTGTAACATATAGCCTTCTAATATATGAATATGGATTTTCCAATACTTATTTTCAATTCTAATCAGAAGTTAACCAATAAGCGCTGTAAAAAATAAATCTCTATTTACATTAAAAACATTTTTTCAGGACATTCGCATGTCATAATGGTTCAAGCGTGTCAAAACTATAGAAATGTCAAGTAATGCAAAGGTTAAATCCTTTTACATATTATAATTACATAAAACGCGCCTAGAGGCTTCTAACAATATTTCTTAACTGGGTCGAAGGTTAAGCAACATAAGACGATGGTAGTTCATGGATGGGTAATCGCGATAAAAGTAGTTATCTGGTTGTATAGCTCATACATATTTCAATATTCTACTTTAGTATAGAACGTAGACTAATAAATAATTATCGGAACTCGTAATGGTGTTACTCTTTACAGATTCGGATAGTTATTTACATCAAAATTTAGAGATAAAAATGGCTCAAACACGCTCCTAGGGTGCGTTCCCAGCGAAATAATATATTTTACATTATAGACTGAGTTGTTTTTCAAAATAGACACTTAAAAGCCTCTTGCGCTCCAAACAACTGTGTGAATTAGAAAATTGATATTTTAAATGACGTAAGTCTAAGTTAATTATACACCCATTGGCTGCAATAGCTATTGCATATAGTTTCTCAAATAACTTGGGTATTAGATATTATGCAAATGAATGAATACATTATTCACTTTGGTACCTGTTTCAAGTACCGATGTTTAACCGTGGTCTTCAACGAGTTTATGCTTAAGATAAGATTTTACCATAGATTCAGTATTAGAAAAAGTAATCCCTTCTGTTTCTAACCGAGCTTAGATAAAGATCTATTTTTTATAAAATGTTTTAGAAAGATTTGCCTTAATCCGTGTAAGGTAAAAATTGAGTTTATTCAAATACAAAGACACTTTGTTGGGTTCAGGTTGGTGACCCGAGGGATTTATATTTTATCGTTCAATTAAGTTGTGATACAGAAAGGGTTTTGTAAATGATTGTAAATTCTTTGCAACGTGTCTAAAAATCCATAATTGACGAATAAATTTAATTTAAAAATGTTCAGAAAACTTTCATTTAACTCTAGTAATACGTAAACAAGCACTACAAAGTTTTAACATTCGTTAATAGAGCTTTATAAAAAAATGTGATTTCAAGGTACCTGGTGATATTTTATCAACAGTTTCAAAAATAGCAGCCGGTACTACTCACATATAAGTAAATACAAAAACGGATCTTGATTAAAGGCTTGACATTGATTAATATAAAATAAATAAATTTTGTTACCTGAGTTTATTTTAAACGATGATATCACATAATATGTTCAGTTACCTAATAACTTACGTCTTATTAAAATACTTAACTCTAATATTGCCTTTATTATTTTATAAATAGAACGAAGTTGTTCCATTTTCAAATATTTGATAATAAACATATTTGAAAGAACGAATTATCTCAATTTAATTTAAGACCAGCCGAATACCGGTTGGAGAAATGAAATTAATGAGAACTGTCATCGAAAGTGACTCCATACTTTCGATTTCATGTTACTCTTTGTATGAGAAAAGTTGGTTATGAATATTTAAAGAAACACTACCGTTTCAAGTTTCAAAAACAGAATTCATGTTTTTATTTTTATTTTTTTTATGTCAATTAAATTATAATAATGTAGCTTTTTTGTGTCATGCTTGTCGCTAGTGTATTAAAATTCTAACCAAAATATGTTATTACTATTATTTAGATAGTCTATATTCGATAAATGGATTGCAAGTAGCAAACATAGATGGAAAAATGTAGATTAGGATTGATATTTGAGGGCGAAGGTAAATGCTTGTATCTGAAATGAGAATATTAAGATATGCCTTCTAGAAAGTGAATTTAATAAATATTATGTAAATTGCATTTTATCTCCAAATACGCATATGGTGGTTCGATGTCCTGCCAATAGGTTATTTACCTGCAAATCAAATTATAATAAGTTCAGTGTGAAGTTACATTTATGTGTAAATTTGCTATCTGTGAATGTAAACAAGTGTCAAAGGCAAATTCAAATTATTAAATTATAACAAGAATAGATTTTAATGTTTTTAATAATTTGGAATGCTAACATTTCACATTTTCCTGGCATCATCATTTTACACAGTTTAAAACGCAGATTTGTTGAAAATATAATAATGCATTGTTTATTGTACTTCACATCCGCTCGCGTAATAACCGGTTGATTAATTACCTAATTAATAACTCTTCCCGCCAACAGACCATTGTTCCGCCATGTTGGATAGCAGTTGTCATAGTGAAAACAGATTATGTAAAACTGTGTGATCTTACGCGTAAAAATTTTGGTAATTTTAGAATTGGACTGGTTTTTTATCGCCTACGGTAGATAAGAGATGAGATAAAGCCCACATAATGCATGATAATTGTAGGGATTTCCTCGTATGGGAAAATGTTTGAGCTTATGAAAGTTAAGCTCAATTATTCGTGTCTTTGTAGATTATATCACTTTTCGTAGTGATTGTTTGTCTATCCGCCTACTTTTTGATGAGAAACAGAGATGTGAGAATGTTATAATTCATGATAAATATAAGTTTAAGAAAGTGCTTTGAGATAATATACAATTAATACGAAATCAAAATGCCAACCCGTAATCGAATATTGGCCAACATGTCAAGCTAACCTAACCATGACTCCAGTTCAATTTATTGCTGCCAATATATATACATAATTGATGAAATTTTGATAAAGAAATAGCCATCTGCCAGTATCGATTAGGAATTTGCATAATTAATTCGCCAATGCCACTGCCAATAATCCCATATGTAACTGTCATGTCTTCAGAGAAACCTTTGAACTGCTTTTCGAAATACTGAATACGTTAATGTTAGAAGTGTTCGCCAACTGAGTCGAGAAATTACCTCTTTAGAGCCACACTCATTGATGATTCAGTATTCATCTGTAACAAAACTAATGTATTTTAATCGATTATAAACAAAATATTAACATGAAAATTTGTAATACGTTTCGTGGTCAAATATACTCATAAAATATTGTGCAACGCAAATCAATTTGATATGTACTGATTCTGTAAAATTTCTGTTTGAGAGGCACTTTCGGGAGGAATATTTGCCTTATAACCTTGTTTATTTTATTAAGAACACATTACTTTGTCATTAGTGATTGATATCTATTGCATACGATCTTAGATTATTTGATTTTAAGCAGTTTCACTTAACATTAGGTGAGCTTTCTGTCGTCTATCCAATCTTGTATTCAAAAAGCAGAATAAAAATCTTTTATGTTTAAAATACTTTATAAGTCAGGTGTTTTTTATTATTACATGTATGACGATTTCTTTTATATAAACGAACCTTTGACCTGAAGAGCTATTAATCGAACCATCCTTTAGTTCGGCTTCATGGACCACAATGGAGCAAAAAGGGATCTATAAGAAATATCAACGAAAGAGACCTAGGAAAATGTGGCTTTAATTTGATGATAGTTTTCTATGTAAAATGATGTTTAGATCACATTTTATTCGGCCAATATTAAAAGCAGGTACGTATATGACTACTGCATTCAGATTGAAGAATTTGTTTGATTTCCGTGTAGATGAAAGTTATACACCAACAGGCCGATAAATCAGAAATAATAAATATTAAAACGTAATAAACTGAGTTATGTAATTTTTGATATAAATGTATATTATCTAGGGCATGTCTCCTTCGTACAGTGTTCATTAGTTCACAGAGTTGTCTTACTTCTAAGTACAACTTTCTACATTGTCTTCCGCTTATTATATAGTTTACTAGGTTTCAGAGCACTATTAGATAATATTTCCTTACGCGCAACGGCTATTATTGTGTAAACTAATTATCAATAACTTTTATCATTTGTATAGATTTACTTTCAAAAATGTCTATATTGTCCCACAGATAAATAAGATTGTGTATTATGAAAGTTTGTGCTAAAATACTTTCACAAGTTTTTCCACATTTAACGTCATATAAAAAGCTTCGCGTCCGTGTAGTCGTTTGAAAGGATTAAATAAATTTGTAATCCGGACTATTTTGACCTTACGTTATTCTTTTATAACAAAGTAAAACTTCGTAGGGAATTGTACCTCCTCTTTAATACAAAACTATGGAATAGCGATTCAAGCACTAATTTTTTTTTTTTTTTATTGTTTTGCTAATGAATTTCACCGAATATCCCGAACCCACTCTGAACATAAAAAAACCAGCACGAGCCAACGTATTTAAAAGGTAATAAATATTAAGCAATAAATGTTAATCATTTCATTCGTTAGAAACATTAATTCAAATTGTCACCTTGTCTAAATAATTGTACCAATAAATTCGATCATAACGAATAATTAAACTATTAATCGAGATTGCGTTATGTGGGTCAAATTATCGTACTGTTAAAACTGGTACGGTTTTTATATAATAGTTGTAGGCCAGTAAATCTATAAAAAAAGTCGTAATCGGCTCAATAATCGAGAGGAACCAAATCGATTAGGCCGTGAAGCAGGTCAACACTTTGCATCGTTGTGTTGTTTATATCCGCGATTTTAGCTCCAACAATTGCGAGATTCCTTGAAAGAGAAAACTAAATGGGACAGCCGTTGTGATTTATCAAAAAATAATTGACATTATAAAAGTATATATCCTTATGATTAATTAGATAACACTGCGTTTTATTTTGTTTAGCGTTTGGGGATTACAGGACTTCTATTATTTCTTTACTTGCTTAAATATGTACAATTATTTTTTGAAATTACATACTTTTCCAATACTATTAAGATATATATAGGAGTCCTTATTTCACTAATGTTTAAGTGTACCTGTTATTGTACTAATATATAAAGATTTTATAAAAAAGAAAGTGCACTAGCTTGTAGTGTACATATTGAAGTTTTATAAAAAAAATCCAACCTTGTTTTACATTTATAATGGTTATTGAGTACAAAAACGGTCTACATTATCAGCCCTTGACCTACCAAACTTGTTTTTGAATGTTCAAAATGCAGGCAATAGTGTCACGGATTTAAGCCCTTTCGTTATTTTTTTTAATTTAGAATATCTTAAAAACATCAAACATATCTGTTAGTGAAACTATAGTTTATTTTAAGGGAATTTAAGTAAGAAAAGATCTAAAAAAAATTACAATTTAGTATTGTGTTGGTGCGTTCAAACCTCGATTTAACCAATTGATATTTTCTAATGGAAGTTGCCCTTGCTCGTAAGGTCCACGCCGATAGATATAATATATATTATGTGTTTCACACAGAAGGCCGATCACCAAGTGATCATAAATTGAATAAATAATGAATACATAGTGGCATGATACGTTGTTGGTGTCATGGTACACACAAAAATTAAACATGACTACTTTCTATAAGTATTTCTTACAAGCATTTCTCAACAGAGAAACCGATTTAAGTTTCAGAACCTATGTAACTATAAACAACTCATATTTACAATCGAATATTCAAAAATGATTACCTATAACATACAATATATTGTTTTTGCTCAATTCATTCCAAATTATCGATCCTTCAATATCATACGTAAGTAAGGCTCAATTAATATAGAAATATGACGAATTGATTGCTTTATTGGTAGTGATTGGGCACTCGGCTATTACTAATATAGTATATTCACAGGACTATAAATTGTGTCGTAAACACATTATAAATCTTTACGGGAATGACTTTGATGTAAGATTTGAATACTCATTTTTTTGGTTTTCCAAATCGACTATATGTTTTAGGACTCAACATATTATTAACTTTTTGTGATATATTTGCGCACACTTCACACAAAGGTAAGCTATTTACAGCCTGTGCTAAGAGTGCTAATACAATTGATAAAAACAAAATAATAATAAAATGTACCAAAACCAACCGATATGCTGATCACGCAATCGGGAAATAATCTCAGTTGATCGTTGCAGCAACGAAGACGTCTTAATTATTCAGATTTGAATATTTTTGCTCTAATTGCTCTTAAACACCTATCACTTAAATGTAATTAATTAAAGCCATTACCAATTGATATCATATTTGTAATATCTTGTTATTCAAGTCAATAAATGTTACATGCACTTGTCCTGGTTGAAACAAGTTAGACGCAATTTCGTCTGGTGACATTGCGAAACTATGTTCGTTAATTAGAACTATAAATACTTCAACTTCGATACCCAGCTATGGTTATCTAAGTTTTTTTATCGTTTGGAAGTTTATCTGTAGAATGAGTCGTTTCTATAGTATTTAGCATTTCAACAGCAATTCTTCTGGTGGATCGCTAATTAAGGTTTAAGTTCTCGCTCAGCTGTTTTTAAACATTACATAATATTATAAAAAATGTATTTATAGAAATGTGTAAGGTGTAGAAATATAAGTATTTTGAATTTACGATAAGAGTAGAAGTAAAACATTGCGTGTGTTCAAAAAAATAACTATTAATAATTTCAGACTTTAGTATATTTTTAATTTCTTGAACGATTTTTTTTTCCATTCCGTTTGTGGAACTCCTTTTCAGCTTATTTATAAAACTTCTCACATGAACGATTATAATAAACTACCCAACAATCCATGCTAGTATCTTTTTGCATTGAAATTCACATTAAAATGTCCTTTAAAGTGTAATTGCTCAAGACCCAGGAGTGTTCCTTGAGCAACTCTTTTGAATTATGTAAGTCCGAAACCGGATCAGTTGCACAATATCAGTACAAATGCACTTGCTATGCAAAGTCTTATTTCATTGACAGATACAAATGATTATCTTGATAATTCTTGCCTAATAAACTAATATTACATATACACAATTGTTTAATTAAAATTATTCTTTTTAGTAGAGTCTTTCTCTTTTACTTATTGTAATTAAGAACGTTCAAGTGAGCGTACGTAAGCTTTTGTAATATTATTGCGTGGAAGCTGGCGAATCTGTGTATAAGTTTGTTTTTAATAATTCTTCTACAATACAAAGAGACTTGTTGTGTTTGGTGCGGAACTTTTTCCTCTTATGCAACGAGAAGAAATATTTGTAGTTCTTATGCTCATTTTCCTTTCTATGTATAAGAATATCTATGCAGATAGAATAACGCAGTCACCGACTTTCTTGATACACTATACGATCAAAATTAGACAGTAATATTTCTTATTTGGAACCGGTAGCAATATAATAATTTTGAAATGAGTCATATTAAACTTTTTTGCTGTGACATTTAACTTAGTCTTATTTAGATAGCAGTTTAGGTAGAATGAACATTTTGTCTAGACACTGACTCACTTTTTTAACCTCTAGTGTCACCCTTGAGGTTAAATTTGAAAAATACTGAACTGAACAGGATGTTGACACTAAAGTCTATAGACAGTGAAAATATGTAATTGAATAAGTATTACAGAAATTTGTCATTAAAGAGTTGATATATAGAATTTCAAGTGTTCTTTTAATTATTGTAGTTTTTTTAATAATTATTTCTGCTCTACTTGAATTAAGAGCATTATACATCGCTTCTTATCTGTGGCTATGATGAGCTGTATGGTCAGCCTACTCTCCTGATTAACATGTACACACAAGAGAATTAAATAAATTACGGAATGCGTATACTCATAGATAAATGCTCATCTACTAAGCACACTCCTGTGCAAATGAGTCAGTAAAAATTAGCTGCCTTTATGATTTTATAAATATACGATAATAGTCAAACTGTTTTTAAAATTGACATTGAACTATATTGGGCCTGTTGATAAATTATCTTGTTTTACCAAGTATGAGCTTTGGTGGGTGCTTGATGACATTATTGCAAGTTTTGCAATACTCCCGCGCACAATAATTATTCGATTCGACCAGTTTTAACTCGCGCCGTTGAGTTGTGGACGTTACGAAATATACGCAGTTTATTTCATTGCAAATATGTGCTTTGATACTGTACTTTCGAAATTGTCTATAGTTTGAACGTGTTCCAAATTCAAAAATTGAGAAACCAAGTATGGTCTATTTTGTTTTTTTATATATGACTATAGGAATATTTTATATATACGATAGGAAAGTCTACAGACTAAACAATTAAGTTTCCTTTTCATTAACGCAATAAGCGTTTATGCATTCTTAATTTCTTTGATTTCTGAGACTTAACTTACTTACATATTTTAGTACTTAAAAATAGAAATGAAAAATGATGTGTTTTTGTCTAATTAAATATAGTTTACGTATAGTTTTGTCTAATTCAATATAAAGATATGCTTCTTGCGAATTGTTCTTGTGAAATTTCTATTTCACATCCCCTCTTCCGCATCGATACAGACGACTGGTTACTGCATGAAGTTAATAGTAAGATAGTGCAGTACATTCGGCCACTTTTACTGATATTAAAAAAGTTTATGATGAACCTTAAAAGATTTATTATTCTAACAGAACTCCAGAGCTCAATTTCCTTAACTTACTTCCGTGTAAAGCTAAAAAGAAAAACAAACGTTCAGCCGCCATATACAATCTTATTTTTAGTCATGTTACAATCACATTCACAATACAGTCAATTAGTTTTACACTAAAATGCGCTTCTGTTAATCTATCAGATTACGCTACATCCTTAAACGACATAATAGTTAAAGCGGAGGCTTAGGAGGGTTATATTAATAACCTTAAAAAGTATTTTTAATAAAATTCAACTCTTTAAAAAATTAAAGTCTACCCCGTATTTCACAGTTGTAGCTGTGAACGAAATTTATTTTAAAAAAAAGTGGAAGTAACGTCAAAATTGAATATAAATGAGAATTAAATATCAGTTAACCAATATATCGTAACGATAGTAACATTCACTCGAGTGCGTCGCTCCGCTTTCCGCGTTTGCTCTCTGGAATGCATCAGTTTTCACTGCTCCTTGTATCTCTATACCACTCTTCCGTGAATCTCGTGGCAGTAATTGACACCTACATCCAATTCAATTTCCACATTCTTTATTTAAATAACAATGTTCAGATATATATAGACATAAAAAGTTTAGTTTAGCACCTAAATATATTCGCTATATCTACTGAACTTTTGATTTATCTTGTTAACAGAAATACCAATACTAACATGATTTTTTATATCTTAGATTACATGAAACTGATGGAAAATGTTAAATAAAAAATTATATAACTATATGTATAAATGGCATAATAAATATGATTCAAAGCAGAAGCGAACAGAAATTAATTGAAATTGACATGAAAATGGCTGAATCACGACTGGCTTTACTTTAATGATGTTCCACTAAATCTGCGGTTACTATAACAGACCTTCTTCCTTTGTAATAGAGCTGTCAACAGCCATTGTAGTTGTAGACAGAGTTAAGTCATTCGCCATAGCAAATTATTCGGCATGACTTATCATGAGTCTTAAGTTAAAATGAAACCATAAATATAAAATATTAGCACTTTGGTCTAATTTTGTACGAGTAGCTAAAATCCTAGTACAGCATTTGGAATGATTATTCAATGACACGCGGAACATTTAAAAGGCAATGATATAGATATATAATGCGAAATATGATAAGAATCGGTATCACATGATAGGCGGCATGCATACCATTATACCATGGCCGTTAGAACGCGGTCAAACTACCTAACACCAACATTCGAATTTTAAATCTCAGATTTGAAAAAATCTAAGTGATCAGTTAAAAAAATCTATTCTATTTGGTTGATGTCATATCTCGTTAAAAGTAGCAGTAATTTACTGTTCCCACGCACACCTTTAATTGCATATGTTAAGGTCCGAAGCTAAATTGATCGCCAGACTGCATGCCAAATGTCCATTGCTCATTATTAATTCAATTCGAAGTCCTAAACGCGAAAGCATTCGAATAGTAGCTCGAACATTTGGCACAGAATTGGCCGCTGTAATATAAAGCACGCAATGAATTTAAATCTCATTTAAGAACGATAAATGTTTGGTAGCAGTTGACGTCAACGAAATTTTCGAATATTTATGTTATACTAGTATGGGCAGAATAGAAACGAGAATTTACTTTTTACTCAGTCTTTATAGCATTTACCGAATTTCCATTCAAATTACATAACCGTCAATATACACCAAATTATATAAATAATATAGAAATTAGTTTCCTTCATTTGTTTTCCAAACGGGTCAACGGTTTTCCATTGATAATATTCACTAATCTCTTCATTTACGGGTGTGTAAGACCTGCTATATGTTAAATGAATTAAGAAACTCCATTTGATCCAAAATACCTTATTCTATTTGAAATATTTCTGTGTAGTAAGTGGTAAGTAAATATTTTTTTTTTTTTTTTTTTTTTTTTTTTCCCCCCCCCCCCCGGCGGGGCCGGGCCTTTTTTTTATTTAAGCCCCCCCGGGGGGGGGGGGGGGGGCCCGGCCCCCCCCCCCCTAAAAAAAAATTTTGGGGGGGGGGCGCCCCCCCCCCCCCCCCCCCCCCCCCCCCCCCCCCCCCCCCCTAAGTAAATATTTAAAGCACATACTATATAAATGATATCATTTATATCATTCATTTCAACTATTTTACTCGAAAATGTGGTAGTACCACTATAGTGAGTTTATGTCGTAATAAGGAAGATTGACGTCATAATCGATACCATTATTAATCGATCTATATACCAATAAATAATATTATATCATCTATGAAATGTCTCCATTTTACGCAACTACTGCGTAACAGTAATTTGATCCTACTATTTATTGATCTGCTCTAGCTTAATAAAACTTAGTAAAAATTAAAAATGATATTAGAATCATAAATTAATAAAAAATAGCTGGTTTTTAGGCTGACAAGAACAATCAGTTGTGTTATGAAAAATGTCGTGGAAATCAGTGTCATTGTATAGCGTAATTTATTGCGTTTCATAATTTATTTCGTGCTGTCCGAAACAGAATAATACTAAAATAATAAAATTCCGTATATAAATAATTATGTGTGAGTTAAGTTCCATACAATTCGTACACATTTTCACCGACAAAGGAATAGATTATTATTACTTATTCTATATTTCTATATCTATAGATTTGTAAATACTTTCCTCGGAAGATTTCGTACCCAAAGAGTAAAAACGGGATGCATGTTACTAAGACTTCTACGTCTAGTCGCGGCTGCGTCAGAATAGCCGTGATAGACAATTGAATTTAAATTTCAGACATTATGTTGTCGCTTCATTCAGGTGCAAATTGTTTTTAAAATTTACATAGTATTTTAATGTTCATTTAATCATATTTTTCATCTTTTATTTTGTATATTTATGTCTTGTTTGTGTCCCGTTAATTATTCTCTATAATTATTATATATAAATAAATATAATAAAATAAACATTGAATGGTGTGTCATACAAAAATCGTGATGTTTTCCTTTCGTGCAAGTGCGACCAGTATTTTTTTATGTAAAGGCAAATTCTGTTCGTACCAGTCTCAATCATAGCGAAGATAAATTAATGCTCTATCGCACAGACGTAGAAACCCTTAACGTAGGCAATACATGATAAATATAATCAGCGAGTTTAGTTGTGTCTACTGGTACATATATACAATTAATGTTTATGACCTCTACAAACAAAATTGAATCTCAAAGGGGCGGAACCACAGAGATTAGAACATACATTCGAGGCTGAGTGATTGTATGGAATCTATTGTGTTAGCCGGAAGCTGTGATGGATGTAGCCTTGTGTTTAGATCAAAATAATTAATGCGGCCCGAACACACAAGCGAATAATTTCTTTTTGAGTGTCCGCATTACAATAAAGCTATTGGAATTAACCCTTATGCCAACCTTAAATCTTGTGCCTGTTGAAGCTTAAGGCTTTTTAGGTTTTGTTTTAATATGAACAATAAGTTGTAACAATACTTTCAAAGTCATGTTATGATTATTATAAATATAGCCTTTATTCAAAAGTGCTTTGACACTAACATTTCAATGTTTGAGTTTTCCTCCTGTTTTGCAAATTCGGTTGTCCTTCGGCAGACCTGTAAACCAGACAAACTGACGGGGCCACCAGCCCATCTTTTCAGTGGCCTCTTTCCCGCCGGCCATCTCTTGGGGCCCTTTCCGGTTACCCCCCAACCCCCTTGGCCTCTCCTCCACCAAACACCCCCCCACCCCCCATTTTTTCCCCCCTCTCCTTTGTTGTGCCCCACATCTTTTTTTCTCCCCCCCTCCCCTCCCCCCCCCACACGGGGGAGAAAATTAATAAACCAGGGGGGCGAGTTGGCCCAACCCAAAACCCCCCCAAACAAAATTATTAAAAATTAACTGACTTTAAAAATACCAGTTTTATCATTCAAAAGGAACTGACCACTCAAATTGCACACTTTCGACCTTCCAAGGACTTTGTTAGCATGAAAAGTTGTCACAAAGCAAGGTCAGAACACCGGTTTAAATCATAAATCAAGCCATTATGCAAACTTGACACTTTATCTATTTGGAACTCGACTTAATTTTATAAATTACTTGTGCTAGTTGTGAATAGTGTTACGTTACTCAAATCATTGACACTTGAGCCTAATATAGTTTTACGCAAGTAGAAATGTTTGGTATATATAAGTCATGTAGCCGATATTTGCTCAGCAGTGAATATTTTCTTTAAAATGTTGCTATTAAAATCCACGCATCGAATATAATTCAATCGTTGTTTGATGTCAATAAATAATTACTTATTTTATGAAAATTTACAATATCATTCGTTCGCGGAGGGACTTTTTATTTACGACCTATACGTTCGACTCACATTCATTTAATTTTGTAAATTAGGTAATCCGAATTTACGAGTATATAGAACTGTCAATAAATTTACGTATTTGTAATTTTTAAAAATCAATATTTGTCTTTCGTGAGAGAATCACTTAGGCGCTCGGTTATCTCCGCTCAAAAGAAATAGTATATAAAGTAACATTTCTTAACAATAGCCGGGATGTTTATATAACAGATTTAAGTCCATAGTCGTGACAAGTTGTTTCTCGTGACGCACTGCCCGCGTTTTTGACCTACAAACCATAATAAAATACGCCTCTATGCCATTGGTAATAAGGGTCAATAAAATTCTAGATACATGTGCAAAGGACGCATTAAGCAAGGGCGTATGCATAGAATAACAAAATGCGGCCTACAATAATGACGAAATGTCAACATCGTGAGTAGAAGTTAAAATTGCGGTGGTTCCTATTTGGTTTCACTCAATTTGGAATCGCTCGTTTCATAATATGGACTTTTACACAAAAATATGCGAATATTTTAACAATTCTTATTTCAAAATTTAATGAAAAGTATGGACCCTTGCCCATACTATTAAAAAAGGCGCACAGTTCAACGATAATTGTCTAAATAAATAACTAACTAACTTGTCAATATTCTATCCATGACAGGAACCACGATGTCCCGCCTTAAAATATGTACGGACTACTGTGCTATATGTATGTATGTACTGAGCCTAGAGAAGATACAGCAACAGGAGGATGCATCTCATTAAAATACATATTTTATTAAAGTTAATTTTCAAATAACAAAAATATACATCGTGACTTATGTATACACTTTATACTTAAAAAGATCGTTGTGCCAAAGAATATTTAAATAACTTCCTCGTAGCTGCGTAGCATTCACAAAGTGAAAATTATACTTATCTTTATCATTTTTGTTTCAGGTAATTGAGAGATCGAAGCAGTCAATGTCATGCATGAACACTTTTTTGTTCGAATTAAAGACAGGTTTTTATCATTTATAAAATGAATGTAAAAAATATCATTTGACTGTATTTTTAGATCATGAATAGTAAAGTGTACTTTGGAACATCGCTCTTCGCATCCATCGCAAATATTATATACTCTTTCCACTGACATTTAGATTGATCTCTTTGTTACGTTGGAGTGTTACAGAATCAATAAATTGACGTTGATCGAGAATCGTGATCGATTTTATTTATTTTGATAGTTAACGATTGTTTTAGTAACCTCTTTAACGGTCTATTACTTTTACATAAAATCGTGATGATTTATCTAAGTAAGAGTCTATCGTATATACTCAGCAAAATTTTAAGGAAATATGAAGAATATAATAAAAATAAATAAGAATACGAAATATGAATCTGTTAGGGAAATACGAAGGGGTTATTTAACAATCACGAAACGATATAATTCCTTAGTGATTGATTTTAGTATACAGTTTTACAGAATCCATTTTTATCAGTATTTAAAATTAATACCGCATGCCATAAACATATTTTCTGGTAGAAACTGCTGGTCAGACCTCTATGATATGTCGTTAGTATGTATATTTTGGTTACCTTTTCTATGATACAAATAAAGTTTAAACGTTTAATCCAATAATAATTATTGTATCTGTTCCTGAAGACTGTTTAAGTAACCAGTTGCTAATTCCAAATAGGAAGAACGTAGGCTCAATTTTTTATAAATACTGACATTTATTACATTAAGGCGGATATAAGTCAGGATATTAATAATTATACACGGAAATACTTTATTTCTCTCACATATTACAACCTTCGATTTACGAAGGTCACTCTAATTATAACCTTTCACTACATTAAGGTATGTAAGGAACTTACGAAATCGTATGTATCTCGTTACAAATCACATTCTACGTAAATATTTTTCTATACATTTTATGTGTAAAGTCCAACATTAAACGCATGAAATTTTGTCACTAATGTTTTTCTATAATCTCAAACAAGCTGAAAAATGTGATAGGATCAGAAGCCTGCGTGGAAAATCACAGTAGTAGGAGGTATTTGCAATTTATATAGCTATGAATATTTAATTGTAATACACTTCATTTGCGTGATTAAGCAGTCTTCAGTCTTGTATTGACTTGTGTTAGGATAATCAATTCACAACTAAAGGTTATATAGACATAGCATGATAAATCATTATAGCAAACAACGTCAAACTCCGACAACTTTTGAAACATTATAAATTGTATATTTAAAACCCAAATGACATAAATGCCCTAAACTTTCCACGGATCATTCTTCAGCAATAATAAGTCAGAGAGGCTACCCTTTAAATATTGATCTACATTCATGAACCAGTTTTTCATAAAAATATTTCCGCATGGCAACCCTTATAAGGCGTGCCTTTGCAAGGCCGACAACGTTCACTTGCTCAAAGTGGTCCGGCTTAGGTATTTGTTGCAGTTCGATATTTAATCAGGCTTCTAGAAGGATGTTGATTGTTAGTAAGTAATTTAGAATAGTTATAACGAGAAAGAAATATTTATTTATTATATTTATTTCCTATTTCACTTTACTGGACTATATCAAAGAGTACATATGAATTCTGTTAAATGGACAGGTGTCAGGTAAAAATGGGTTGGTTTTAGAATCTTCTTCTAATCATAAATTATTTACGTACTACACATTTATTTCAAGGCTAATTATCATATTTGATGCTTTGAAAATAAAGATACAAATGATAGGTATGATATAGATTAACACGTAGCTAACCTTTTATGTTAAATTGAACCTTTTTAGTAATGCAAGTGACAATAATTGAGGAAGCAATATACGCATTCCTCTGACAGTTACAAGTAAACATGTTATGGTTTCAACTCGGAAATGTTAACCGGGCGATTAAAAATTAAGTGTAAGGAATATGCAATAAGATGTATGATACCGCTGTCATTTTTATGTTTTTGGGATTTTTAATTTGAAACGAAAACACTATGTTGTAGTGAATTTTGGTAATGAGTTAATAAGAAAAAATACTGGCAGTTGTTGAATGCTAGCGACGACATCATAAAAGGTCGCTTTCGCTAAGAACTTGACATTGACATTTCCATTATATTTGCATAGTCATTTAGGGTTAAATATTCTGCGCTAGAGGTCATTGTTTGGGCCTAATGATCAATACAAAAACATGAGCTAGTTTAACTTCCGCCTTTTTTGTGCTTATTATTTAAATAGATATAAATGTATTTAAAATAATTTTTAAAGTTTTAGTTATGACATAAATAGAATTCCTGTTACTTTTTTTTGTTAGATACAGTATTTATCGCTACATTAGGTTATAATTAAATAAATAACTTGTAACTAACTTGTATTTAAAAAAAGATATTATTTTAAAAAAAGAATATCTTTTGTTGGCTACTACATTGTTGGCATAATTTGTCTTATATATATATATAGTTATATAAAACTTATATTAAAAAAATATTTTATTTAAAAAAATTTTGAAAGTACGTCACTGTAAATAAAATATTTAAAAAAAAAACGAAAACTGATGAAGGTCAATTTCCGATGCAAAATATATGTATTTAATTGTAATGTCTTAAAATTCGAATGAAAAGCCATATAGATGGAAATTAAATGGTTCTTTCGCAATGTTTAGATGAAGTTGAAGGATATTAGTAGGTGGGAAGGTCCTTATACCAGGAATTAACGTGGGCATAAACAAGTTCCATAGATTATGCTAAGATATATGTCATACTGCTTATTAAGTAATTCAAAACGTGAATCATAATTGACAATTAAAATGGGTTTTTAATCGTAGATTCTCGTAGATGTTTGCTTGTGTGACTTATCCGAAGAAGTGCTGAATCAATTGAAACATTAATTTAGAACAATAAAAGCTACCAATAGCATATAAATGTCTATGTAAATGTTTTCTTTAGTCGACTACGTATAAATAATAGGGAAATTTTGCTTTTATTTTAACAGTGTGGGCGTATTTTTCTTCACAGATTAATGTTCATCTTAAAAAAATATCCCTTTATAAGCTTAATCCATGATCAACAGAGCAAGAGTAAAATAAATAATCTTAGAATGGACTGATCGACATCTCAGAATATTTTACGTCGTATTGATGAGCATTGAAGCATATACTGTCTGATAAGGTCAATTATATTTTGTGTGAATGTATGTTCTATGTATAGAGCAAAAGATATAATGAACCTTATAAAGTTCGTACAATGTTCAGCAAAAAAAATATATAGAGGCAGTTTGTATGCATGTTTGTAGTTTTGACACACAAAACAAATAGACCTAAGCCGATTTTCATCGTGACGTAGGAAAAAATATACTTTTTAATTCATATAGGTCGAAGCGCAGTGATCAAGCACCCAGTTTATAAGACTCCTCTGCGAATTAATTACATAAAAAATAAATTTCACAAATAATTAATATATTGTTTTATTAATATGTCTGGATAATTGACAAAATGGTATTTGGAACGATTATTTTATTCTGGTCTAGATATTCGAAAGCTAAGGTCAAACAATAGCATTGACAATATTACCTTGTCCAATATTTACGCAATACTATACCGAGAATTCTATACAACAATATTTTACTCACCAATAGTTATAATAATTTTATCGAACTATTAGTTAACGATTTAGATATTATACAACAGTGAAGTTATATTAGATCTATAGATCTCTTTATAACAGGTTGTAAGATTAGAAAATAATTTTAATTGTAAGTTAGTACCTTTACAATCTAACGAGCTATTGTCTTCAGCGTTTACTTCCGTCTTTGTATTTCGGACTTCCACAAAGCCATTTATTGTTAGGAATACACCAACAATTGAAAAGGCTTCAGTAGACAGTACAATGCAATCGCTTTGTTATAGTCTACGGCTGTTATCTCAATGACATCAATCTGCTTGGACGAAGACTTATAACCGGGCGGATGTCATAGCAGAGTATCTTTTGATGGATCTTATGCAGATCCTTGTGTGAGGTGAAAAGAATAATCGTGAATCGAAGCGCGCCAATCATGCTAATGGTTGATCAATGATAAATCTATTCTCTTATAAAAGGTTGATAAATTGCTTTATCACTCTTGAATCGTGCCGAGGGAACTTCTTAGTGTTATTTCAGAAAAGAATCAAATCATTATATGGACAACATAATGTGATCCAATAAAAAATGCGCCTTGTCTCATTGAAACTTACATCAAAACTAACAATCAGCATTTTTTATACCAATCATATGTGGATGTCGGTACACACTTAAATCAAAACAATTATAATCATCTATTTTTATAACTTGACCCTTAGTGCTTTTGTCACCGGCTAACTCGAGTGAGTAAACTCTTCATCTACAAAAATTTGTATCAAGTAAACCCTTTGTGATATCTTGATATTGGAACCCACCTCTATCTCCTTGTCTTTCTAATTGTGTCTGTTCAATACTAAACGGGTGCGGAGTAATTAAAAGCTGATTTAATTAATATACAGCAAAACAAGTGTTTTAGTCCAACCCCATGCATTATAATTTTATCTCAATCGAGTCTAATACTATTGTTGTGTCGAGATGAGTTGATGTTGACACAATTATATTGTATGTAAATGTTTATCATGATCCTTGTCTTTGATTTTGTATCGCTTGCGTGAATTATTCATCGTGTGTTACTCACCATACCGTTAGGATGTGTGCAAAAATGTTTCCTAATAACGGATTTTATTTGACGATACTTTTCATTTGCGTACTAATAGGTAAGGCACTGTTTATCCTGAACGGACCTAATTGGGATGTTGAAATTTTTTGATGCTTATTAATACCAATACCCTAATTTAAAATAATTGTGAGCGTAGACGGTCAGTGGCTTTAAAGTATTAAACATAAGAAACTGTTAAACAAAAACCCTATAGGTTTGTTCATAAAACAAACTTGAATTGTTAAAATCCAATCTTGAGCTTTGATTGCACCCAAACAACGAAATTGGCATCCATACGCTCGATTATTTTGGCAAAGATATTGTTTGGTCATAAAATATTGAACACGGATCTCTACAAAAAACACAAGAACTATTTGTCAGATACCTTTAAGTTATTTGCTCTGTATGTAAAAATTCGGACAGTTTTTTGAGATGAGACTTAAACAACCGTGAAGGGGATACTTCCTGGTATGTATAATCTGTAGTTTCGAATTCCCAAAAATTTACCCGTTTATCTTTGCGAGCGATGTTTTTATTGAAGTGTTATTCTTTTATGTTTAATTTATATTGAATAAACATTAACATTTTTGAAGTATTTATACTGTCGATTGTTTCTTAATGAGAAGTTTAAGTTATATAAATAATTATATATAGTAAAGATATTACTAACGGTAAAGACATTTCACGGCAATACATCAACAAAATCCGGGTGAATTTAGTTTCATCTCATTTTGCATTGAATTAAGAGCAAAATTTTTTAATGAATTACGACACCAAAATCTGATTACACCCAGCTCTACAGAAGCTTTAATCAAACGATCGTTACAAAAAATGCAAGAATTGGTAATTACCTCCAGCTGGTAGTAATGTTAATGGTACTTTCACTGTATGGATGCGTCGGCACATTCAAAGTTGTGTCGGTTAAATTTTTGTAGCGATATAAGATAAGTAACATGTTGAAGAATTTGTGATTACATTACTATAGACCGTGTTCTTCTTAAAAGGCACGCACTCCACAACCATCAACCATTCTGGAAATGCCTACGTCTTTCATAAGAGCCCGTAAACATAAGTTTAAGCGTAGCCTGTTCTTAATATTTTACTTTGAAGATTTCTTTATGTTTTTGTCCTTAAATAGTCCATAAGATATTTGTAAATAAACTTCTTTAAACACTGTAGAAATTCCAGTATCCAATAAATCATTTATAGCTTAGTCGTATTGTGTATAAAGATATATAAATTTTATAACTATGGCAAATCGTTATACAATATCACTTTCTATGGCTATTCAAGAAAGTGCACGTGACAACTACCCTATAACATTGCATAATAGAAAGCAAGGTCGAGGTTGTTGCGCCTACGCAATCGTGAATCACAGAATATAATTAACTATTTGTTATGATGGACTTACATGATAAGTATAATAAAATTAAATAACTTATCTGTCTTTTGTCATAGTATAGATATAATTTTAAAAAAATAGAAAGGTCAATTAAAATTGATTTCTATGTTCTGCTGTTAACCTTACTTACACATTATTATGTTCTTTGTGAAGCCTTGAGGAAATGTCATATGTTTTCTTGTCATGTTATTGTTAACTTTGTTTCGTTTTTAGTTTTGATATTTCTGTGAGACTTCCTTTAAATAAATAAATAAAACTATGTTATAAGACAAACTTAATTCACTTTAATACGCTAGTTACGTAAATATCATTTAAACAAGTAACACAGGAATCAAACACAAAACATACTTAGCTCAATAGATTAATCTCATATCGCAAACATTTTTTATCTTTATTTTTAATCACAGATACAAATCAATATCGTAATGAGAAAACAAGATGTTGCAACTGAGTTGAAGTGCGATGACCCTACTTATCCAGATCGATTGGTAATTTCGTATAATCGATTGTTCGATGATTATTCGAATATCCGATGTGCGTGAAATCTTGTTTCAATGCAAGGTCGTAGATATTAGATTCTCTTCCTTTGATAAGTTGAATCGACAACAACGTGTTTATAACTAGGTATAGTTTGTGTGGCTGTATTTATTTATTTTATTCAATCATAGACTATAGTAATAATTATAATGTGCAATTTATGAGGCACATTTTCCAACATAGTTTGACTTTCGAACAATGATTACAACCTTAAAAAGTTACGCCTATCTCAAGATGTTATTATTTTAAAAAAAGAATAATTCGCAAACTAGATTTTACTATTTACTCGTTATGTAAATAATGATATACAATCGCGGCTATGAATGTATTCTTTATAAAATGATCATTAAATGGAACTAATTTGATTGATTTGTTTTCAATGTATGTAATATCTATTGTTTTTGTTAATAAGATTTAGACAATAGCTACTCGTAGGTCTTGTCTGGTGAATGGCTTGCAAAACACAAGGTTAGCTTCATAATTCAGTTGTTAGAATAATTGTGGAGTTTTACGATCTCTTTGTGACTAAGCGCACGATTATTTAAAATTACAGACATTTTTGATAATCGTTGATGAAAAGTTGTTTACTTAAGAAGGTCTTGATTATGAAAGAGGTCTGAAATTCAATTTTAATTTGAAAAAGAAAATGACTAGATTTATGTAATTTCGTGGTATATTCATTTTTAAAGGGAAACGAAAATATTCTTTGGCTCTTGTTTTAAATTCTAACCACGCTATTTTTTAAAATATTTCAACATTACATTAGAATAAATAATAAAAAATATTTTCTTAACCATTCAATACTATCATGAATATAAAAGAATTTTAATTCGTCACTATTACGATAACTTTTTGATAACACCAATATAACATTTTTTTAAACAATGTTTTAAACAGCAATCTGCCTATATAGCATATATGGTATAAATCTGTATATATAATTTATAACCTTAATTGTGATCATAAATATCAAGTTGTTATAAATTGCATCTTCAAGCATCAGCTGTCGATCAAAACAAAGGGTCGGTAACCTTTGGCTTGCGGTCACTTACATCAAACGAGGCATCAATTTACAAAAATAATAGAGGATATTGATATACTATTAGAATATACAAAACCACCACAGATCAAATAAAGTTTAGTTGGGAGCTGAAATTCTTCGGTCCCGCTTCTTCGAAACTGTATTAGCGCCTCTAACGAATAACGACAAACTTTATATTTCTTCTATTTGTTTTACTTACCACTGTTTAGCACTTCACACTTACTCCACTAACACTTACCGAGTATTTAAATGATTAGTTTTAGTGATTATTACGTCAACGGAAAGAAAAACGAACGGGCTAAAAGTGTCTATTAACGAATTATCAGAATCGGAAATACAAGTCTTGAATTAAATACTATTTCAATGGTATGCATAAATGATGTACAAACAAAATAATCAGCCCGCAAAGGTACCATAAGTAGAGCGTGAAGACGCAACTTTATGTAATACTTTAATTACGCAAAATATTACATTTTGACTAAATTTTGAGCGTGTTAGATCTAACGTCAAACTTCGAAGTGAGTCTGATAAAAGTTACTGATATAAAAAGTGGGACCAGCAACTGATATCGAATCGAGTCCGTTTTGAAGAATTTTTTTAGTAGGTCGGCACAATATAATTAAAATCTTATCTAAATAGCGCTGGCCATAATCCAATCAACAGTTTGTGCATCGAATGTTAAACCTGTAGTTTTATATAGTAATGATCACACTATCTACCAGGATAGTGTCTATCCAGTCATGTTTGGGGAGTTACCTAGGTAAAGGTCAATTGGAATAATTAGTGCCCAAAATTAAAAATTCCTCCGCTCCAATACAATTCAAAGCAGAAATAGGGTTTCTGGTTTGAACCGAACCATGCGACGGACTGATATAATTCATTTTGGCATTACTTTGTGTACCTGTTTCTTGAGTAACTTCCGTCATGCCGTAGGGTTAATGTCGATAGAATCAAATCTAATTATGCATTCTCATTTCAACATTGAAAACTGTGCAATCATGCGTAAATGTTTTGTAAGAATAAATGTAATGAATTAACACAAAATTTTAGCGGTCTAATTTAGAACATAACTATGCAATTCTTTAATGAAGTTTAATTCTAAATAGATTTAAGAGCTGAGCTGAGCCAATATTTCACCAGTTGTCTCTGTAAGAAAAGTACGTTTAGCCGGCCTTTTGTGTATCTATTGGATTTGATATTGTGCAAAAAATTAATAAAACACCATAACTATGGCTATTGGTAGCCTCCATTATTACCGTCTCATAAGATATCTTTTAGGTATACTTATCTGAGTGCAGTCAAGGTCACGCATTCTGTGTTAAGCATTGCGTGCGCAAGAGATATTTTCGTTACGAAATGACAAAATAAGGTCGCAAAATTTGCGATTTCGCCGAGATCGGAACTGCGTGCTTGGTATTGCTACAATTGACGTGTTTGCGACACATACTACGATTTTATCATTAACGATTGTATCTAAGAACAAAGCGAACGAAACGAAAAAAGATATTAAGTGATATTTAACACTCTACCACTAGTACCAAACCAGTAGTTCTATAATGCCGCAATAGAAGGTACTGATAGCTTTTAGTATATTGCAAATGTGTATATTTCAAAATGATCGCCGCGACCATGTCCGCAAATTTCTGTTAAAACTGCATTTATTGTTTCGTTTGTGATATTTCAAAGTCAGGGCTTCAACAACAATGCTGATATGCTATTTAGCGAATATTTAATTAACTCTCGCTTCTTTGTTTTTGACTGAAATCGTTTAAAAAAAAAACGAGTTTTTGAGTTTCAGATCAATGCACCTTTTTTTTTACTCTATTTTAAACGTTATACTTTCCGATAATTTACTTAAATAAGATTCGACAGTCAATTTCAAAAATTATTTAGTTTAAAACATAAACCTTTCGTTAATAGTTGTAACCTAATTTAGCTAACTCTAGATTTGAAAAAGAAACCGCCTTGTGGACGGCGCGGAGGGGAAAAAGACGATAATGATCAAACAGAATTCAATCTCAGGCAAGTAGATATGAGGAGGTTTTATTTGAGGGCTTTGACATGGAAACCGACAACATTTTTTATAAGCAGGTCTCCCGGTCCTCATCCATAAAAGGTAGAAACTTTCATTCTCACAGTCTAGACATTGCTTAATCTGTCATTCCAAGACAAACTTATTTTTTAACAAACATTTTTTTTATTATTCGTGATTACTAGCGAAACGAAACTATTTCATACGTTATCTAAAGAATACAACAATAATAGATATATTCGATTGTTGATCACTTTCAAAATTGTTTAACATAAAAATCATTATTAATGTAAGAATGAGCATCATTATACAATATTTACAATTTCCCTTTTATACCGATCTTACGTATATTATAGTAATTATTATTGGGTTTGGCATAGAAAAAGTTGTTGTGGAAGTGACTTTCGCTGGCGGTCAATGCCGTCGTCTTGTTTCAACAACTCTTACGTAAGATTAATCAAAACAGATGTTGAGTTTTAACGACCTTTGAAGATTAGTGTAATTTCAAGATAATTATACTGATTCTTTTATTTTGAGTACAGTTGCTGATTTCGGGGAAAGTTTGTTATTCATTATTATACTATTAATCTCAAATGGCTCTTAAATGCCGTCCTTATGACTGAGAAATTAGTTAAGGCATAAAATATTATCAGTATCAAATTTAATGTCTTACAAATGGTATTAGAATCAAACGCGAGCGGCGATGTAACACTTAGGTACTTATATGTCGCTAGCTTTAGACATTAAATTAAGTTCAAGTTTTATGTTATATATCCATTTAATTAATAATTATTTTTTTAGAAAATAGCGATAGATATAAACAAAAAGACGCGAGATGAGCACTTACTAAATTGTATCATATCGATTACAAAAAAAAAATCAATATTCCACCCGTTAACAACTTTCACGTACTGTTGACTAATACCTTAGAGCGATGACAACGTTAACGTCGTGGATTGAATTCTTTAACAATCAGAGCGGAAATGTAAAGCAATCTTTAACTGATTTTTTTTATGGCTGACTCGCCTCCGGTGGTATAAATGTACTGGATCTAGGAGATTTCGATATATCACAAAACCTAAGAGATGTATTTTAATAATTAAGTATATTTAAATAAGTTAAATTAAAAATAATTAATAATAAAATCATGTAGTGTGTGAAAATATGTAATTGTATAGGGGATATTTTTTTTAAAAAAGCTTTAAAAGTTCTTTTATCTTGTGTGAATTCTTCTAATAGTTATTATAAGATATTGTAAATTATATTTATGTGTTATGTAAACAAAAATTATAAAAAAAAACTAAAAACGATAGTTCACACTAAACCATTTAACATAATACATTGCGTATACTTGCATAATAAGGATTTACTCGCATGCGCACGCGCACGCTAGATGCGTCTTCGCGTCCTTCCGTTCGGCTTTCGTTTACGTGAGTGCAATTTTAAGTGTTTCGTAATTTGCTCTATTATTCCTAAGGCGTTTATGTGGCTTTGTTTTATAAATGGACAATTAACACGAGCCAAACGTTAGTTACATGCACGATTGAATAGTATTTTGTTATTTTATTTTAACGTTGATATAATTCAAAGCATTGTATTGCTCCAATTCTATGATATGGTGGCTTTAGAAGAAATTGCTTTATCACAGAATTGGAGTACTACCGATGACTAAGGCCTTTGAAGTCCTAGTAAAAGCATCTCTCCCAACGGTTGATTGAAAGGTGTAGGATATAATTTATAATAAGAAGTCAACCGATGTTCCAAGATTCTCTAATATTCATGTTACTTTAGACTGTTTTGACAAAACGAAAAAAACATATAAACCTTGATATTCAATTACAGCCAGAGGAACAAAGAATAAGGCACTTAAGTCCATATTTCAGAACGTCAATCTAATTTAAGTAAAGTTCTAACCTCATTTTTTTCTATTTGTTATAAATTCATATAACATATGAAGAAGCTCAAATGTAGTGTCACTTTGTAATTATCTTAATATGTATATATAAATATCCTGTCACGATGTTTGTCCGCGATGGAATCCTAAGCTAAACCGATTTTAAATTAAATTGGCACATCGTGAGCAGTGTGGTTACTTAACTTAAGAGATAGTTTAGATATTTTAATTACATTTATAGATTAAGAAATTTTGTATAAGATTTTATGTTTAGAATAATAATATTCTTATTATTGGGAAAAAAGAGTTATGTAGTAGTGACACGAGTAAAGAGAAAAATTTAGAAGGGTTAATTATAGTAGCAATTTTATTTTATTGCAAATTATTTGTCTATAATTAATTGACAGTCACAATTATCTGTTAACTCCAAAAGATTCTAACAGATGTCGATACTTTTCGACTGGATTGAGTAAGTAGTCAATAGATGACACTGCTATGGTAAACCGATATACATGTCATATAAAAATTATCCCCTTACGCTTAAAACTGATAATTATTTTTATTGAACTAAAAAAATGATTGCTATAAATCACATTTATGGCAAAACAACGTTTGCCGGATCAGTTAGTTGGAATATTACAAAAGATTTCATATTTATGCTTTTGTTTGGATATTAAGGATTGCAAATTACTTTCACGTCACTAAGTATGCTAAAAGGTATGCATTGCGTAAGTGTTACACTTTTGTTTCCTCGATTATGCCGACCCCAGTGGGTCTCAATTCTCAGTTTATATGCACTACCGCATTTAGACGTAATTTGTATCGATTTCAATTGTGGCCGGAATACGTAATAGTCCACTGTGGTCTGTAATCACCTAAAGTATGGAAAATTGTATATTCCATTACATTTCGAAATAAATTTAAAAATTATGCGGTTTTTTTTTTGATTTTACAAAATGCATGAATTAGCAATATCATGTTTATCACATTGATATATATAAATTAATCTTTATATTAATTGTATTATTATATGTAATATTTTTCACCTAGAACTTAGTTAAAACTTATTTTATGGCTCCGAGTTAGACATTGTATTTTATGAACCTTATGAACCGTAATTATTTTATATAAAGTGAATTAAAACGCTAAATTTAATTATTTTAACAACCTACTGCGACTTAGCCACTAGATTTTTTTTTATTTCAGTTATTTAAAACCCTAAAAGAATTTTTACCACAGACTTGTGACGAGCTTGTAAACTTAAAACACTAAGATATATTTAACCATACACTGGCAACCAGCTGGCAATATGTCATACCGCAATGATGGTACGCGCAAAAACATTACCTCTGTGGTCTTATAAATCACGATAAATACTTAGGTGTTAAAGTATCATTCCCATATTTAAATCCCACGTGTATAGTTGAATATACTGAATTCTTGTGTAACGACGTGGTCGACTTTGTGCTAAGGTATATCGGTGAATATTTCTAATGTATATGATTGGCCCGATTTCATAAAAGTAGCGAGTGAATTTATTAAAAGGACTTATAGTTTCGAAACAAAAATCTTTAGAAATCTTTATAAAAATCTTGGTGATCGGGAGCTGTGTAACTTTGCGACAATTTAATAAAACACACAGGAATATCATTAAATGTCTTATGTCCCTAAATCCCAATAGACATATACAAGCAATGCTCCCCGCCAACCATCGAGCATTTTTGCTCGACCCCAGCATCATCATGATGTTGCCTCTACGAACAGCGTTCGATGAGTTTTTTCGCGAGTACTGCTTTATATTGGTCTATTGATTTTGACTAGGACTGCCGTAAAGTAACGCCTTCTTCAATTAATTTTATTTGTCTCTTTTAAATGTCATTATTCATAAAAACAATACGAAATTATTATATTTCATCGCTATTCTATCAAATTCTCATTATGTTGTGATGAAATGTGAGTATTTTAATTAAAACGGTGTAATAGGAGCGATTTATAAATTATGGTGCCATAATATATGAACAAGGCCTTAATATCTTCAGCGTTCATTTCCAATATCTTATGCCTTGAACCGCAGTTGCGTGTTTTAAGCGCGTGTCTGCGAACACGTTACGATTATCAGCAGATCGCATGGCCACGCTACGACACTGGCCACATGTCAGCTTTAATAGCTTTTATTGCGAATGTACTTTATTCCAATCTCAATATACAGTCAGGTAAAAAGGTCATTGTGGATTACACTTTGTTTTCTAAGTAAAATGTTATACAAACATGGCAATTTTAAGGCTGTTTCTAGTCAAAAATAATAACGGTTTTTCCGAAGGGTATATTTGACAAAAAGTTATTTATAAAGATTATTACAAACAAAAAACGTAATCAGTTTCATAGAAGAATATTTGATGTTTTGATGCTGTAAAATATTTCTGTAATTTTGTAACTGTGCTACTTAACCCTTGTATAATCCTTACGTTTCAATAATTACCGGCTTCAGTGAAGCAGCCCGCAATTCCATGATTTGCATTCTACTAATTATATTACGCAGTGTTACGCTTACAGGAACTAAGTTCCGCGTTCTTATTAAATATAGTATAGAATGTCATATATACTAGGCCAAAAGTGACAATTTTATATTGATCAAAATTCACACATGTATTATTGAAAGTAAGTATATCTTCAGTTACATATGAGAGCATTTGAACCTCCACAAACTAAGTCTTATAGTAGTATATAGTGCAGAATTAATTTTTAATCATACAGTCACTATTTTGTATATAAAACAGTGGGCAAACGGGCAGGAGGCTCAACTAATCGTAAGTGATACCATGGACACAGGGAATCTTCGAAATACAACGTCACAAGACGTCACAAAAGTGCATTTGTGTCTCTAGATCATAACATACAAGAAAATGTAATGAAAATGAAGAAACTATATTATTCTCATTCTAAATAAACCCAAATACTTTAAGTTTACATGGAGAATATGTAGGATCAGTTTTAATATAATTTTGGCTCGAAGGCACTTACATCGTTTCAAAAATATCACAGTAGTTATATTTTTAATACTAAACGTAACAACTGTCGCAAAGTGATTTTCACATTTCACGCATTATGCTCACATACATGCTTCCCGGATCTTTGCAGCTGTTTCGGTCAAAATCGTGAACAAATCGTTTGACGGCTACAAATTAAATAGTCATTTCTATATCACGTTTTGTCCTAGATATTAATTTTATTATTATTGTTGCAGGTACGGACTGATGGCATGTTAATTATTATGGTAAAATAAGGCGTTTGATCATTGTAAGTATTGGAGAGTTTATCTTTGAAATAGAACCTTAATATCTTGTCGATATTAATTTGCCGTCTCCGCTGTGATAATGAATAATATTTTTTTCTTATACGCAGTTGCCGTATTCGGTAAAATAATTGAAAATGAAGTTGAATTATACATTTCTGGGCAAAATCACAGAAAACTAAAAATTCGTTAATTTACATACAAATTATGTTTTTATTTTGAAATAATTGGTTCACGAAATAAAATAACAGTATTGAGAATGTTAATTTAAGCTAAAAGTAATATTTGTAGTCGGTCAATAGTAAATCCTTTTTGAATACTTTCAATTCAGGTTTGAGCAATTGTTCTATAAATTTGATCAAAGGCGATTGGGTAAAAGAGAATGTATCCTTATTTGCCTAGGGCTTGGGTGTCAAATCGGTCCCAAGGCCGTGCATGATTTATTTATTCTGCAATGTTAGCGAATGACAACCGTACATTATCATACAAGCCTGTTTCCATTCATATAATTATTAGATTAAGAACATGGGCTTGGATAGATTGTAACGTCGACTTCTTCGTAATAATATGAGTGAGTTAGTGTTATTGTTAGTTAGTACTCTCAGATTTATTTGATTTGATTGTGTGTCTGTCAGTCCGTCTATCACGAGGCTGCGTCTACAGAATGAATACCAAGGGGGTTACAATAAACATGATGTTTAAGTGTATAAGGATACGGAATCGTTCGTCCACGAGTCTGACTCACACTTGCCCGGTTTTTTTCCATCTTCTCACATTGAGTTTTGTTGAACTATATATTAATTTTACATTAATTATTTGTGTTCATAGTATATATTACACAGTGTAGTGTATATAGTGACACAAATAATACACATAAACATACATATACTATATTTCTGATATAAAATAAAATTGTATTACAATTACATATTAGCTATATATATAGCTAGATACCTTAAATTGTATGATCAATAAGAGACAATAGTCATTAGTATTGCGTACCTATTTAGCTCACTTTGTCGTGCTATATCAGTTTCTAACATAGCATTTAATCCTTATACCATTTAAAACGATTGAAATAAACGAGATTGATGTACTCCGACTAGATATTTTACCCACTTAACCCTATTTCGCTAGCAATGAGGAAATCATAATTATCCTACCTTGTACTACAGTTTCACTTTGTTACGTGTTATATAATGTGTTATTGTCTGAATTTATGTTACATAGTATTGATGAACGTTGACATTTTATAATTATTTGTGGTCGAAAGATGTACGGTTATGATTATTGCAGACTTCCTCATGTACACAAAGGTCAATTGGAAATAAGCAAACATATAATGAACACTAACTCCGAGTCATTGAGGTTAAATATGACTACATTAAGTTTAAATATAATTTGGGTTATATATAAAAGTATGATTTATGTAATAAAACAAATATCATTCAATCAATATACAAATCAACTTTACTATTTTTAACCGACTTCAAATGCAGCAACCATAAATGGCGAAGCGATTCGCATTTTTTTATTAAATAGATACCCACACTAATTACACGTAAAAGAACACAAATCTAAATTTAACGGCCTTTATATTCAAAAAATATCTGACTTCTGATAATCTATGTATGGATTATCTTCTTCTTCTTGTGGTGCCACTTTATGAGTAAAGGTTGGCTGTTAGCAATTTAAATCGTCAGCAAAAAGCTCCTCGGCGGATGTAATTCTTTCGTCGTGCCAGACCGTCTCCTACCCTGTACTTTTCCTATTATTATTAGTTGCAACAAACTGTCCCTGCATACATTTACGCGTCGACCCAATCTGTTGGAGAACCCTGTCATTCGACACCTAGATCCAGCTGATGCGAAGCATGCGACTATAGCACCATATCTCGAAGGCTTCGAGGCGCTTTCTTGTGATTTTCTTTCTTTGATATGGATTATAACATTACGGTATTACCATTGGGTGAAATTCAGGAATTCGTTGTAAATCATATAGAAGAAATCAGAAAGATAACTAGCGATATCAAACCATAATAGACTAACTATAGTACGTGTTGTAGTTTAAGGTATAACTTCAGAGGCCTTTAAAATAAGCTACGATGATTAATCGGGTCAATGAGGTCGTAAGTTCAAGATAACTTATGTAATCATTCATATCATAAGTTTTGAGGTTATACCTCAGTAAGTTTATTGTTTATTATATCTATTTTATATCTATTTTATATATATATATATATATATATATATATAATGCACGCCTCTTTAAGAATCCCCTGATCATAGCTATTACCATATGTGTGTGTAAATGTGGCTGTACTTTGTTTTGTTTGAACAAGACTTCCAGTTACATGTTTCTTCTTTCGACTATTACTCATAAAAATTTTACTGCGAGATTCATATTTTGCACAAAGAGTCCGGAACTATGTTTACTGAAAATATTAGTTATTATATGGAAAAGCCTTGCTCTCTCTCTTCAATAAACTCAAACAGTGGCTATTCATATACATAAGCCGGAATGATGCGAAAAGTCAATCAAGTTTCATTATAAAGCATTTTACGCGTTCCATCGAAATACCTTGCTTAATCCACTTTATATAATATGAAAGTGATCCATTTCGCTCTGGATTCGTTTCAAGTCACGTTTAAGACGCTCGTGACAGCTAAACACCGGTTGTATTCTAATTAGTTTAGATAACCACAGATTAGTTGTCTTACGTACTGAATAATACTTGTTTGAGATCACGATCAGTGAAGTAACACTATCGATTGCTTTCTGTTTGTTCGATTTAAAGAGATTTTCATTACAACGGTATTGCATCACGGACCGATATTTTCTTTAATGTAAATGTCAGGATCTGTTCCTAATTTTACCCTCAGTAAACAAAGGGTGAAGTGGCAACTGTATTGACACTTCGGTCTCGGATGTTATAAAAATTTAATGATGAGCGCAATACAGATGTTTGCTCGAATAGACACGAAACCCTTCCTGAGCGGGTCCGACTCACACTATCCCGGTTTTATTTATTTGCTATGAAACTCATTTGATACAGTCTAGCATAATATATACTTTACCGGCTTTTATAACAATTGTTTGCTATTGCGTTAGTCACGATCGAGAGCCTGTCACTGGGAATCGAGGCGGCGCGGCAGGTGGCTGGACACTGCGCCCACTTGTCAATTTGGAAATAGTCGTGTTGCAACACTACACGAAATAATAGGATAAGCAACTGAGGGACTAAACGCGTTCTTATTATTTTATATTAAGCCGTTAAAAATATAAGGCTAATTTGAAAATCCGCAAGTGCGAGTCGGACTTAAGCACCAAGGGTTCTCTATATTGTTGTAAAGTCATGTTTATTGTATGGACCTTAAATGTTAATTTTATTCTGTTTTTGTATTTGTTAAAGCGGCATCATTGAAAATTTCAACTATCTCTTACGGTTCGTGAGATACGTACAGCGAAGTCTCAATAGTAAGGTTTTCGTTTTTACCTTTTAAAAAACACCCAAAAGAACTTCAAAAAAATGTAATTATACAATAATTACAAAGGGTTCTTTATCAAGTCGGTTAAATATGAAAACCACTGGATAACTATTTAAATGACTAGTACAAAGTAATATAAATGCCAAGGCTTTCAAGTGATCTATATAATAATGATTATTACATTAATTGCCCAAGACATATTACAGGATGTAAAAAAAAATACCTGTTAAATGTAACTATTACAAATATTTGTGGGTTTTTAATCAAGGTCATTGACTAATTTGAATATTTACTACAAATTAATCGGTACATGTTTGTATTGTCTAATGCCATACCTTGATATTAATTACTCATTAAATGTAATATGTTTACATGCTATATTTTTAATGTCTATGAGTTCCGCCTCCGTGTCAATTTTAGTTCCTTAATAATTAACGAATATGACGTACTGCAGTAAACTAATAATGATATTTCATTTAGATCTGGATTGCGTAATAAGAGCAACTAAAATTTAATAATATATAATTTAAAAAATCCTGTACTTATGTAGAAGGATATTAAGTAATGTAATTGTAAATACAAATTACTTGATAATTGATTGAATATTTTAATACGTAATAGGAATTTTAATTTAAGAATATTCTGTGAAAATATAATATAAATTTTATTTTTTCCAACACACAAATAATGATGTAATATCCTAACTTTGAAAACTTAAGTAACAATTTGGTCGATTTTAAAATTACTTAAAAAGCATTAAAATTGGCGTTAAGACTCAGCAATTCATAAATATTGATGGAATATACGTTCAAAAACATTTACGCGTCTTTTTTTTATGAGACAGGGGGCAAACGAGCAGGCGGGTCACTTAAATTAGTGCTTACCGCTGCCCATGGACCTGAACCGCCAGGAGGCTTACAGGCGCGTTGCCGGCCTTTTAGGGATAAACTTAAGCAATGGAAACGTGTATTTATTCAAATAACTCAAAGCGTATAAGAGACAATTAGAAGGTATTTTTATGGAATTCTACTCTAGCTACATTTATTTATAGATTGATATTGAATTTTAATTTCTCCACTTTTAGTTTATTCCAGTTAATTTAACATTTGCATCAGCGGCCTCGCAATATTGTAAATATCACTGGCCCTAATGTTCTTTAAGTAATCTCACACAAAGTTCACATCCATCAAGGCGCTGCTTGTAATGTTGTAAAAAGTTATATTAAACTATATCCAGTGTTCATGTTATGTAATATAGTATCACTTTATTCATAGGAACATACTGTGTAAAAATCGGAGGCCCTGGAAGCAAATTTATTTAAAAATTGCGTATAACGGTTTTTAAAAAGCTCTTTAAACTTATTTGCACTTTCCACGCATGTTATTTTTACGATCAAGGAGGTGATCAGCACGGTTATATTCACATATCAACTCATATCAAAGTCACCTGTGTGGAAGGATAACCCGCGTTAGGTTTGACGTCGCTGCAGTGCTAAATCACCTTTTTTGTTGACTACTGTAACGTCATCATGGTTACATACATAATATAACATGTGTAAATAAATTTATACAAATAATACTATCAAGACGAGAAACAAATAAATCATTATTGTGTACAGTGACTTGTAAGCACACACTGTTTAAAAATGACATAATCCTTTTAACAATAGTATTTTTACAATTTGTATACTAGTAGTATACCATATTATACCATAAAATATATTATGTAACATTTTATCTCTGTTTTAATCTCTGAAATTGTATGCCTAGTTTATTGTTTCAAGCAGCTTTAAACGATTTTAGACTTTAATTAATTTCTACATCGCATGTGAACGGCGTACATTGTTAATTTATCGAGAGCGAGAAATCCAAGGCCCAAGTAATAAGGTTTTGTATGCACCACAAACGTTTGTAAATTGTTTAAAAGGTCACTTCTAGACACGCCTAGTCTGCACGTTTTGATTGCTATAATAGAGCTTAGGAAATGTTTGACAAATATTGAACACAATGAACTATTTTACAATATCTGCATTTCGATTTGAGAATACGCGCATATTGTCAATTCGATGACATTTATTTTGGTGTAGAGAATATCTATTTACGGTAATAATTCAAAGCAATTGGAGGTTTGTCTTTGTCGCTTTGCAAGTAAAGTAGTAGAATTCATGTTCAAATAATTGTAGCTGTCATTGTCTATTTGGGTTATTAAAAAAGTACGTTTTCATAGTCGCTAGCCACCACCTCAGTGATAGCAGATAAATGCCGCTATTAATATTTAATACTAAGTAATTTCGTTCTTGGTTTGGAATACTAGGGTAAAATATAGAAAGGACTTCAAAAGATGAACTGCGTATAAAAATATTTCTGTGTAGTATATTGTTTTAAACTACACTGCACTCAAAACCTAACTTTTAAGTATGAACAAATTTTTTTGCTTAGGGTCACATATCTTTCACTTTAAGACATCTCCGTTTCCTTGTAGGTACAACACGAGGACACAGAATGAAAGTCCGTCCGTCTTTTATCCATCGTTAAAAAGCCGTTTTTCTTTAATTGAGTAACAGCTATGTTAATAAAAGACAATATTACTCCATCGTAATTAATATAAGATTTAAAGTAACTCTAGTACATATTAAAATAGCTTATAGGAATTCAATTAAACCTATAAGGGAATCCTTATTTATTGTGATTGCGGGAACGTAAATGCAACCGGGAGCCTTTTTCTGCCCACGATGTTTTTCTGAATAAATAAAATGGGTCGATGTTCTGCGTTTGTATTAGTTTTAAAGAAGTGGGCGATAATTGAATATTTATGCGACTCCTTAAGAAAGCAAACGTAGTACATATTATCTTAGTTTATTGTAGGTAAGCATCGCGATACCGACGATATACGAACCATAATTCAAAGTGTGTTCCGCGAAAAATTTACTATACAGAACAAAATATTGTTTAATGACGAGATACGGCTTTAATGAGATTTCTCGTAGGTAAATTGAGACATTAGTATATTGGGTTCGCTAAGAATATTTCGTAACTATGTCATATTATTAAAGTTTATAAAACTTGTAATTATAAATATAAAATTTTACACTTGTTTTAATATGCCAAAAATTTGAAAAATGATACTAAACAAATCAAGATTAAGTTATATTTTTTTGGATCCTGGTGTTTGAATCCATTAGCGACGTTGCTATAAAAAACTTTATACTATAAAAGGGCTGACACTTTTTTATTGTTTTTATAAATTTCAATTAAGTAATAACAATGGATGTGACAAATCGTAATGAAATGTGTGAGAATATGTAGATTATTGTAAAGTGTTGACTGAGTTAAATATGCATGAAGTTCATTCATATTGCGATCGAGTTTTTGTTGTTAATATCATTTTAAAATGTCGAAGAGGATTGAACCGAAAGCTAGACTTCCTAGTATATGTCATATTTGTTTATTGACCCGGCTTTATGTATGTACATTCAGGCTTGGAATACCTCCAGTGTAGAACTGAATTTTTACTAGTATTTGTGTCTGACAACCAGTTTTAAATAAAATATACTAGATTCGAAACATCACACTAAGGTTATGGAAATAGGTAGCTCGATATTTGATTAGATGATGAACTATTACTCAAATTGCTTTAATTTGTGTTTCAAAGTGGTTTAATTTTTTTTCAAACGTTTTTAAAATTGATTTTGATATTTCAATGAGGATATCCTAAAGATAATAAAAATTGAAGGAGATATGTAATTTCCCGTGCGAATTATGCAGTGCACGAGAGATGGTGTCTGTCCCACATCCCACAGTCGCGCCTGCGCTGTCGTGATTGCGACAACGTGACAATAAACAAGATAACGTATGCTATCCTTCAACCACTATGATGAACCTTAATTAAAAATTAACTTTCCACTGTAAACACACATATGAATACACGAATTTTTACACGAACACAAATCACACTGCTTTTTTTATTTTTATTCAATATTGTAATTGTACTTTATTAAAATTCTGTCGTAATATAATAATAATCATATTTTATTTGACAATAGTAAAAGGTTATTTCTACAAGAAAAGGATTTACTCTATAAGATCAATAGACATGACTTTCTTATGTATCAAATGTTTTTAGTTTCCCTGGTATGAATTTAATATGGCACAATGCATTCCTCGGGAAAACAGTGATTAATAGATTATATTAATGGAGTATAATATATATAATTATTTGGTTACATATATTAAATATGAATGAGTATTATGAGTATAACTAGTCATTGACTTAGAAATTATGGCGGGTTTTCGTAATTTGAATGTTGTAAATTCATTTAAATGGAGTTTACCCAACATATTACCGGCAAGGCCGTAAAAAGAAATAGTTGAGAATAATCAAGATTAGAAGATAATTTTTAATTGTTTACTTACAACACTGATGGATCAAGTGGGCTATAATTCTAATTCTATTTAATTATAAGTGGCTTCTTGCTTAAAATGTATACCGAATATTACAAAATAGTTTTGAAATATTTGATACATTGAGATTTTCTCTATGAAAAGTATTTCAATATTTTTAATTAATACTTACTACTACAGACTTTAACAAAAAATACCACGTCTATGTGGCAGCTAGAACTAATATTATTGCGCCGAAAATTGCAACCTGAATCTTCAATTGAACACGTGCGCTAATCATTTAAATATTAATTACTAAACGATTAGTTTGGTAATAAATACTTATGATGCTGTATTATTCCAGAATGTCTCGGGGCAAACGATCGTTCCCGGCAGCGCTCTGGACCAATAAGGAGCGTTCCGGTCGCGGCGGACATAAAACGAGAGGTTGACTTCGACTGCCCCGAAGAGTTTGGTTACTACCCTCACCCCACTGACTGCACGCTGTACTATGTCTGCGTGTTTGGCGGCGCACTACTTGAATCATGTACTGGCGGTCTAATGTACAGGTAAAGTCAGGTGAACATATCACCTTTAAAAATAGTAGACTAATTATAAAACAATCAGTCGTCAGTAGTTCCAATCCATTACAAACCCCCTTTAAACAAACAAACAAACTTTTTTTAATTTTTTTTGTTTGTTTTTTTGTTTCGCCGCCCCCCCCCCCCCCCCCCGGGGCCCCCCCCCCCCCCCGGGGGGGGGGGGGACCCCCCCCGGGGGGGGGGGGGGGGGGAACCCCCGGGGGGGCCCCGGGGGGGGGGGCCCCCCCCGGCCCCCCCCCCCCCCCCGGGGGGGGGGGGGGGGGGGGGGGGGGGGGGGGGGGGGGGGGGGGGGTGGGGGGGGGGGGGGGGTTGTTGGGGGGGGGGGGTATTTTTTTTTTCCCTCTCCCCCCCATTTTGAAATATATCCACTTTCGAAATACATAATTCCAGCCATGAGCTTCAAACATGTGACTGGCCACGCAACGTCGGCTGCGATGCTACCGGTGCTGTTGTAGCTGAGGACTTGGAGAGGCTCAATGAGAGGGAACCACCTCCACCACCTCCTCGTAGGAACCCACCACCCGCTCCTCGTCACCAGCCCAAACCAGTTGTCACTTCAAGAGGACAGCCGCAATACAGTCGCCGAGAAGAATATGAAAAGGTTAGTTACTTTTTTAGTTTTTTAAAAGATATAAATTATGAATGTAATACAATAGTTACCATAATAAAATAGTATAATTAACTAAACACTATATCTTATTACTACACACTACACTACACTGTATGCTCTTAAGAATAAAATACAATAAATAAAAAAACAACAATAAAAAATGCATGCCTGAAGATTCAAGTGACTTTGTTAATAAAATGGAAATGTAAATGTACTCACGATCAGAAAGTTATATGAATATCAGATTATTTTCTTATTTATAATGGGCATTTATATATATTTAAATAATTATAATCCAAACTAGAACCGGAATGTATGGCTGAATTGAGCTGATCGATGTACATGAATCTTCATTAGGAAATTATATTGCCATGCGCCAATGGCATAAAGTCATTGTTTTAAAATTCATTGATATTTCCACTTTGAGAACTTATCAATGTCTTATCAGTCATACAATTTATATAATAATATTTCAGCAGCAACAATTATATGCTGAGGTGGACGATCTACCACCAGTCGAAGAACTCGAGACCGATAGGCAGCAGAGAGTGTACAGAGGACAACCATCAACAATAGGACAGGTTCAAAAGGACAGAGACGGCTATGTGTCACAGCCGATATCGTCTGGAAGAACTCTTAATGCTAATATTATTCCCGCTTCATTGAATCAGAACAGCAAAATTGGATCGTTCTCTTTTGGAACCCAGGTTGATGAGAGAAGACCCGCTACAGCTACGCAAGCTCCTCAAACTTACAGGTAGACTTTATTATTTTTAGAACCAGAACTTATTTTTAGTTTTACATATTGATTTATCACGGGTAAGTACTTACTATGAAGACTATTTTTTTAGAAACCAAAACTGGATTAATCAAAAATGAGATGTGTCTGATAAAAGTTATTTTTGTAGGAAATTATTGTTCTATATAAAACTGAAGATTAACAAGAAGGAATTTCTATAGTATATATGAAAAATTATAACTCTTCCAATTTAATTAAACTTTAATATAAATCTAAAATAGACCCTCTTTCTTTTTAACATTTATAAATATTTGAAAATGAAATGATTTATTTGTATTACAGTGAACAAAACGACGACGTTACTGATATTCCTGACAGACTTGTAGACATTTCGACTAATGAAATCGATGGAGCTTCTTTCAAAACACATTCCAGAGCTAAACGTTCCACTGTGCCATTAGATTTAATTCTTGAAAGCAAAAACCAAACACAAATTACGAAAAGAAATGATGACGACCAAGTAATGGAATATTTTGAAGCCGAAACTGAACCAAATTTAAATGACTATGACGATGACAACGGTGAAAGTGAAAGAGACAAGCGACAAGTTAGATATTATTTAAAAAATGGCTATAAAACACCAGTAAAAAATTGGCCAAATACCAAACAATTAAAGATAGTTGATTTACAGAATTATAATCCTAATATACAAAGTCCTAGATATCAAACACAGTATAATAGTGAATATTTGAGCAGTGCGACGCGGCAACAATCGGCTCAAAATTATTTTCCAAATCCTTACCTCACATATCAAACAGATAATTTCCAATCACAACGGCCTTTTAAACCCAGCTTGCCTGATATTGCAAAACAAAAGCCAACCAATATAAATACGCAAATAATAACTAAAAGTCCTCCTATATCGTTGCTTAATAATAATGATAATCCATTCTCGTCTTTGTCTGGTGGTTTTTATAATAATAACCAGAATCAAATTACTCATAATAATCAAAATGTGCAATATTCATTACAAACTGTTACACCAAAATATATCTCATTTCCTGACTCATCCCAGCTCCCAACAACACTTGTTACGGGAAAACCCATACAACGTAATCCAACTGTTTCACCAAATAAATTGAATTCCAACTATCAATCCTCTGATTCACAGCCAAGTAAATTTCATAATACAAATGATCAGAATAAAAAACCTAATGCCAAGCCTGTAGAACTTGATGAAGAGTATGAAGATGAAGAATCAGATGAAGGTGATGAAGAATCATCAGATGAAAACAGAGATAATTTCAAACCATTTTCAACACGATTGCCTCACGGTTACACGCACCCAAAGAATAAATATGCGCATATTGATAATCCATTTGCAAATCCTAACTTTGATTTTGACGATTTTTTATCTAACTTAAGAGAAAATCATTACTCTGCCATTGGCGTAACAACATCTAAGCCAAAACCTGTGACTAACTTGGGTTATAGTCTTCAATCTACAAAGATGTTTGCGTCTACCCCTTCTTATGAAAAAGTTACTCAACATACTGGAATCTCAACAGTGAGCTCTCCAAAACCATTTACAATTCCCTTGGTTATAAGTAACTCAGGAACTCCTAATAATGTGCAACATATACAAACTAATGGGAATTCTTATAATAATCCACCTCAAGTATTTAAAGGCCAAACTGGGTTAGTCGCTTCAAAGTTCAAACCTCCAGATTTCAAAGATGATCGTCAGCTACCACTTCAATATAATTTTAACGCACAATTTGTAAATAATATTAACAATAATACACGTCCAATATCTTCTAATACGTTTTCACAATATTTGCATGAAGTAACGGTGAAACCCTTCAATGCTAACACGAGATATAACAGCCTTCCTTCAAGTACAAATGGATACCATCAGGCTCATTCAATATCGAGTGAAAGACCATTTGTTACGTCTACCATTAAACCTGACAATGCTTATATTGTAGCCTTTCAACAATCAACAACTAAGCCATCTACATTAGCGAATAACCAACTAGCTTCTCTTCAGAACCATTGGAAACAGTCTTCGAGTGACTTTTCGCCAATGATAAAGTCTACTCTTAGACCAAATTACTTCTCCGATATACCAAATTTGGAAGGTTTATTTAAGCAAGCAATACATTCTTCCACTCAGGCTCCGATAAAGTCTTCTGAATTTATTGGACACTCACTGACAACTCCGTCCACATCAACAACCCAATCCCCTCTAAAACGTAGGCCTATACCCAAACCTTCGCCAGAAATGTCGGACTATTACTATGATGATGAAGACGATCAGTATTATTATGAACCCATGGTGAAACCAAAATATATGCCGAGTACAGAAGTAAAGCCGCAACGCCCGCCCATGGCCCAAAACTATCATGAATATGATGACTCCAGTGAAGAAACTAGTGATATGAAAATTATAAAAGGGAATTCCCTTGTATCCCATAGACCAGCAAATCCAAATTCACTGCCGGATAGTGTTACCAAAAATCATAACGACGTTTCCGTTATCACGAAAGTTCCTTTTAAACAGTCACTGAAGAACATAAATGGAAAAATACCTGTTCCTGTGATGGGATATGTTTCTCCTGATTTAAATGAATTATCCATGGTTCACCATTTACGAAATAGAACATATCATATGCGCGTACCTAATGCTAAAGATCCTTATACCTTGAAACCACCGAAATATCTTAACCAGACTACCGTAAGGCCTTACACGTTAAGGCATAGATTAGCAAAACCTACCACAGTGAAAGATAGTGCAACTCCAAGTGATGAAAATAAACAGACACGCGGTCGAATTCGTCACCATAATATCGTTGCACAGATGAAATTAACGACACCATCTGACAGCTCTAAACAAGAGACTCGTTACACAAAGACTGCTCATGATGACAAAACGAACAGGTAAAAATCTACAAGTTACAAGGACTCTTTATATAATATTGAAGTGTTCCAATACCTCACTATGATTTATAATATGCACTATATTAATATTTTCCGTTCTCACTTAACTGTGACTTTGACTGACTTAAGTTGACGAAGGTGATGATGACTAACGGCTTTGTATATACTTCTGCGGTATTTATTATACTGATAGTATATATAAAATAATTCTTAAACAGTAATTATAATATTTTACAGTTTGGAACCCACTGAGAGGATTCCTTCATCGTCTTTCTCAGCGAGTCCACGACCTAAAATGCTATACAACGGTTCTCAGGCGTACAGTCCTGACCAGTATGATCCTTATTATGCTGTTTATGATGAAGATGGTGAATTGTACAAAGACACGGGTGAGTTATGTATTGATTGAATATCTATAAACAATAATAAAGCCTTTTTTACAAATTTATTCAAAAATGCTCCGGTGATTGAACCTGTTATTAATCTAGCATTTTTATATAACGTATCATATTATAGGAGTTACAAACAGAAATCTTTATAATATAATATTGGAGTAGATGAAAACTTTTATTGTAAGTACTAAATACTAAATTAATAATTTAACATAAAACTGAACGAATAGAGCTGAGAGTTCTGTGAATGTATATACTACAATAATAACCATGTGAGATATATTCAACAATAACCCAGAATAACGTAACTATACGTTATACGTTATAGTATACTAATACTAGTGGTAAAAAACCACGAACCTTCTACTTTTAGCAATGATGGTTTCAAAACCAATAACCTACTAAAAGAGTCCTACTTACTACAAACTCAATATGACCATTATGGTGTGCGGGCATTTAACTCACTTAACGGGAGATTGGTGGGTATTGGCAGATTATGTGCAGCAATATAACGTAGAGTCACTCCGCCCGGCAGTCCAGCAGACGTACCGTGGCACGCCACCGCCACCGCCACCGCCGGCACGCCGACCTGTGGAGACCTACACACCTAGACCCGTACTCTCTGACGACTACGAAGACGAACTCATTCAAGCACAGGTAAATAGTAGTACTACGATATGAACAACGATCGAAAGGATAAATGATTTCAATAAACTTTCTCCTTTTTTAAATCTCTAAAGATGAATGCCGACTCTAGCAATGTTTGAATGTCTACAATATGTTAAAACTTTTCAGGTACCCAACCAGAATCAGTATCAGACGGCTATACGGCAACAGACAAGGTATTTAACGCTATTAATTTAATTTATAACATAAAAATTGACAAATTCCTTTTACTAATTTTAAACTATGAATTAGGGGCGATGTTAACGAATTGGGTTATGATCATATTCCAAGCAGCGTGAGAACAACTATTTATGAGACTACATCCCTAAGCACAACTCCTCGAACGACAAGCACTACCTTTACCACTACTACCACGACTTCTACCACAAAACGTCCAACCACTGCACCTTTCACAGAAACAGTTACTGTGACTCGTTTTAGTCCAAGGTACTTTTAATGTACACAGTATTACCTCATCGCCTTCATTCAACGTATCATGAAACCATTCAAACTAACAAGATATAGATCAACACATCAAAACATGTATCACTCGTCACTAACATTCTATACCACTTCCAAATCCATTAGTACTTTAACAATATTTGTGATTTAACAGCTAATCTTCAACACTGCTAACAACATTGGTTTAAGGTGTACTATGCAGAAAAAATCGAATTATTTACCCTGTGGGATATAATGAATACTTGTAGGAATATTATTTCTTGAGCTTACTTGTTTTAAAATAATTTATAGTAACTGGAATATTGATGAGTGCTTTATTTAGTTGCAGCAAGTATTATGTTTAAATATATATTTCAAAAGCTTTTGCATACGATTTTCAGTAGGAAAATTTAATATAGAACTGGAACTAGAAAGGTTTGTTTTCCTATTCAACAGATCGTCAACTGATGAAAATTCAATTCGCGATTCCAATCCTAACGAAAATCATATAAATCTTTATGATTCTACCTCAAATCCTCCTGCAACTGCATCCTCTCTTATAAACTTTTCGTCCCATGCAAAACCCTTTGAAAAGACTGACAACCTTAACAGGTTGGACGATAACTTACCCTCGACTGAAAATGTAACGACTCATAAACCAGCTTCCAGAGTAACGCCCAACAGTAAACATAATATAGAGATTGTTGAAGACAACTCTAAAAATGTTAATAAAAAAATGATATCGTTGACTACGGGCTTTTCTATTCGAAGAAATACAAATGATACTAATAATCCTTATACATTGACTGTTAGAACGCAATCTTTTGAACCATTTAGTGCACCTGTGAAATCTCAAAATAACAAAAAACAAGATATCCAAAGATATTATTACAATGTTGACAAACATGAAGATAATCATAAAATAGAAAATGATCCTAACATAACTCCATCAATAAGCAAAAATGATGAAAACTTTGAGATTGCAGAAATTAAGGAAATAACAAAACACAAGCGACCCAATATAAAAGTAACTCCGACACCGAAGACTAAAATAAGAAGTAGTACTACTACTCCATCATCAACAGAAACAACAAAATTTTACCTCAAAACTGTACGTAAAAGGCCAGCAACATATTCGAATCCCATAGAATATAACGCTCCATCTACAGATAAAATTAAATTGGCTGATTTTGTTCATCCAGAGATACAAAATGAGGAGGACAATGTGAAGTTAGAAAACGTGCAATCAAGTACGACAAAGTTACCCGATGAATATTTAGACAATAGACACGTCTCTAATAGCCAGTGGGATGAATCAATTATTTCACCCTATGAAACACTTCATAATTTACGTCATAAAGAGAACGAAGAAGATTTAGAATATACATCAACAAGCACCACTAGCAGTACGACTAGCACATTACCACCCAGACAATTCTTTGATGGCTACTTAAATAGAGATAAACCAGTTACACTGAAACCTTCATACTATACGTATCGAGTTGAAGATGAAGTTGTTCCTGATCAAACAACTGAAGTATTTAACGGGAGAGTGAGAAATATAATTAAAACTTTTTTCAATAGTTTTACAAGTACACCCAAGTTTTTAGAAACAACGTCACTTTTATCAACACCCCTGCCTAAAGAAGAAGTCGTTAATATTGGATTTCAAAAAAAGAAAGTAAACTATGCGGAACAAAAACCAGCCAGAAACAATATTAAATATCTACAAATCATTACTGAGCCGAGTATAACAGAATTTTCTCCAACTTTTGCAAACAGTCCTGAAGTAGTATCTGTTACGGAATCAGTCACAACAACAACTTTAAGTACAACACCAGCTCATCGTTCTAGGCATAAAGAAAATGAACAAATCCAGAGGATTTTAGAGAGTTCAACGGTTAATGAATTTGTAAACATACAAAAACCTAATTCTTACGAATCTAAATTCGCTAAGTTTGTGACACACAAACCGAGCAATTTCAAATCATCTAAATATACAAAGAGCTTTAGTAAGGAGCCTTTAGATGACGATATAGTCCCGACTCAAGGTTATGAGACAACACCAACAACTTTGTCTGAATTTAACATTGATTATACTACAAGCGCTAAGCCTATTGAACTTCGGCCAATAATAGTCAGTGACATTGCTTCAACTACTAGCACGACTAAATCAACGACGACAGTAAAAACTGATTATGACTTGACTTCGACTAAAAATTTACCTTTCCCAACTCGGGTATCGCGAGTCAATCCCGCCATAAAGTTAGCGGCGAAAACCCTTGGAGATGGGCGCAGGAGTTATCAATCGTCATCAAATTGTTCAACAGACAACCGTCTGCAAGCGAATCCAAAATGCAACGAAATCAAATACCAGAGGTATCTTTGCTGAAGGGTTTTAGCAGCCTGATGATCTTTTCATACTTACATGTCAATGGTGGAGGCTTTTATCTAAAGTCAATGTTGCATAATTTTCTGCAGCCCGAAATAACTGGCATGAAGATGAACCTTTCCAAAAAAAATTTAATATCACATACAGCCAAATCTATCGCTTATTTTATTCTTCTTTCATTGGGGGACTTCCAGTCGGTTGAGTTGTTTATTCAACCATTGTTAACTCCTGACGCGAACATTTCCTTCTCTTTGTCACTTGCACTGATACTCGAACACGTTTTTTTCGTTGCCAACGTTGTGTCACTATAGTAAGAAAGTTCCTCAATGTAGCTAATGCACTATTTAGTCTCATCGCAACTCATCAATAAGCACACCAATCATTACGTATTTTAATAAGTTAATTTTAATCTGCATGATCTGTTATGTTTTATATTAGGAGTATTATATGCGAGTAAAACTATTCTAAAATGGTTTTGTATTCTGATGTATAATATCATAATATTAATTATGAAATTTCATATCAATGTTACTGATATATTGCTTTAATCTTATTCACGCTTACTAATAGAAGGTGTTTCCATTCTATATATTGTCATATAATGATAATTATTTACAGACCAAGCAGCACTCGTGGTCGCGGTTCCGCGCACTATTCTACTCAGACTGGCTCAGAGTCTCCACAACAACCTCCTAACCGGGGAACTCCACCAACGTTAGAATTAAATATTCTATTATATAATGCTTTTTGTCTTGTCAAAACTATAGGCTAAACATTGCTATTCTCATTCAAAACCAACAATTTTTTTGTTTTATTGGGTCACACAAGATTCGAAAATGATATATTTTAACGCTAGTAATCGGACATTAATTTAGTATATTTGTAACAGCCGCAGTCGTCCTACATTGAAACCTTCAACTTCTATTGTGTCTAAAAGCGCTGAAGGCCCAGATATATATACGAACCCTCCAAGCCGACCCGCACCTGTATACCCTCAGCCCATGCCAGACAAAACTGCAGCTAAATGCAGAAAAGATGTCTGTCTCTTACCAGACTGTTTCTGTGGTGGAAAGGATATTCCTGGTAAGTAATTTATATATTTATTATCAATATTAAACCTTATTAATGTTCATGAACGTTTTTAGTATAGATTTATTATACATATTTAATCAGTATGCTGAATATCTCAGGAAATTTACCCGTTGATGAAGTACCTCAAATTGTACTTATTACGTTCGACGATGCTGTCAACGACTTAAATAAAATGTACTATGAAGAGCTCTTTGAACGAGGGCGCGTCAATCCAAATGGATGCCCAATAACTGCCACGTTTTATGTATCTCATGAATGGACAGATTATAGTCAAATTCAAAATTTATATGCCGATGGCCATGAATTTGCCTCCCACACTATATCGTAAGTTTGTTTTCACGAGCTGCTTACTGGGCTCTATTTTGGAATTCTGAGAGCTACCAATATATGGCTCTTGCTGACTAACCGTCTTCGTATTCTGGTCATCTGTATATTCGTATATATATTAAGTTTTATGGTATTATTATTGACAAAAAATTTCTTTCTTCCATTCTCTATCCAATCTATAACCTGCTTATCTTCCTTCTCCTGGCACACTTTACACAACCAAAAACCATTCGCACAATCACGGTCCATATCCCGCAATAAACAGGCGATCTTCCCGTCGAGAGCGTACCACAAATAGTTCTGCTGACGTTCGACGATTCCGTAAATGACCTCAACAAGGGATTGTACACCGACCTCTTTGAGAAAGGTCGCGTCAACCCCAACGGTTGTCCCATCTCTGCAACATTTTACGTATCACACGAATGGACCGACTATAGTCAAGTCCAGAATCTATATTCAGCTGGACATGAGATGGCATCACACACAGTATCGTAAGTCTACACTCTACTCGGCACATATTTTAGAACTTTTTACTCTTTATGATTATAAATTAACTTATTTCTTTATAATAATTTCTTCTCTCTTTATTCTTTTTTTATATAGTTTTCTGGGTTATTGCATGAAATATTAAGGTTTTACAATTTTAAGTGCTGTAGTCTAACAATAAATTATTAACTATGTCTAGTAAACAGAACAATAGTGATACAATATCAAATTCATACTAACTAAAAATTAAATATTTCAGTCATAGTTTTGGAGAGCAATTCTCTCAAAAGAAATGGAACAGGGAAGTAGGAGGTCAGAGAGAGATATTAGCCGCTTACGGTGGAGTAAAACTAGAAGATGTAAGAGGAATGAGAGCTCCTTTCCTTTCCGTAGGAGGAAATAAGATGTTTAAAATGTTGTACGACTCCAACTTTACATACGATTCTTCTTTGCCTGTGTATGAAAACAAACCTCCTAGTTGGCCTTATACACTAGACTACAAATTGTTCCACGATTGTATGATTCCACCTTGCCCGACAAAATCGTACCCAGGTTAGTAATATATGCCTATTTTTATCTGTTAAATCTAAATTTATAAATGACTTTGAATGCCCAATAAAAAAGACTAAATTTAAATTAATTTTAATTACTATTTTATTTACTGTTGCTGATGCACAACACTAAAATTTAAATAAACTCTGTCGAGGCTGATACTTAAATATCGATTCAGATAAGACGTCATTCAGTGAACAGAGTTCGTAAAACTCTCGTGGAGGTGGCAAAATCGAAGTACAAATAAAGATATAATAATAACTGAAATATAATCTTCCAGGTGTTTGGGAAGTTCCTATGGTGATGTGGCAGGATTTGAATGGTGGCAGATGTTCTATGGGAGACGCTTGCGCTAACCCACCAGAAGCAGATGGAGTTTACAAAATGATTCTGAAAAACTTTGATCGTCACTATACATCCAACAGGTAAACAGTTCTATTTTTTTCGTTATGTATACTAGAAAACCCCCAATTATGATATGGAAAATAATGTGGACATATTAATAATAAAGTCATGATAGTCTAAAAAGACAGATTATGAGATATATTTTTCATTCGTCGTCCTGCCTTTTTATAAACCTATTTACTTTAAATGTTTATTTAATACCGGTTAATTTTTGCTGTGCGCATCAAAACGCGCAAATAGAAACAAATTTAGATTACCATAAAATGTGACAACTTAAGCTAAACATTTACTTTTAAACAATAAATATTGTAAATAATTTATTTATTGTAATCTTCCCTTCTTTACTTTAACCAAAAAAAATTAAATTAGCAAATTCTTTATCCAGAGCACCATTTGGCCTCTTCTACCACGCAGCCTGGTTCACTCAACCTCACCACAAGGAAGGATTCATCAAGTTCCTGGACTTTATAAACAAAATGAAAGATGTATGGATTATCACAAATTGGCAGGCTCTACAGTGGGTCCGAGACCCTACTCCGATATCTAGGCTTAACAGTTTCCAGCCATTCCAGTGCAATTACCAGGTAACGTTTATTTAAATTAACACAGCTAGTTATTGTCGTATTATATAATATTTTACAAAAATATTGTGCCAAAAATAAAATAAAAACTTCATGATATATTAATAGTTGTTAAGGAAAATTAATATCAAAAATTCGACATAGTGACTAATCCACATTTTCCACCAGCAATAAAAAGTTTTCACAATACATTCATTTAATATTTCCTTAACAGCCAAAAAACTTGTAAGCCAATTTACCAAGAATCTTCAATTTATATATCCACACTGATGGAATTAACAATGTACGTTCTCCTGATACATTTTACTATTACATTGATTACAGGGTAGACCGAAGAAGTGCAATAACCCGAAGGTCTGCAACCTTTGGCACAAATCCGGAGTACGATACATGAGGACTTGCCAGCCTTGTCCCGAAATCTACCCCTGGACAGGCAAAACCGGTATCAGATCTTCGCGCATCGACAACGAAATTGAAGAAAAGTAATTTTAAGAACTCGCATCTATTTGATCCTTTGAGCCAGAGAGGCAAGGATCAATGAGCAGAAATTGTTTTCTCCAGAGTGCCATGATGGTCACAAAGCAAACAATTTCGTTGTGATTCGAATTTGTAGTTAATAAATTGATTATAGGAATTGTATTGGAAACTGTGATATTGTATGTTTTCAATCATCTAGGATGAGAAACACTTCAAATACTACCTATTTTAAGTTTGATAGATAATACTCGGTGCAATGTTTTGCAATATTTTTCATATAAATATCGAATTTCGTTGTTTCATCTCTCAAAACTGATACTTTGGTATGTCAAAAGCCATATTAAAATTTAGACATTCTTGCCAGCTTTGTGGTTGACACTGCCTCTTTGTAAATATAGTTGATTTAGGTTAGGTATGATTTTCTAGAATGAATGAGTTTAGTGGGTTGTGGAGACGTTTGTTTACATCGGCGAGATGAAACTCATGTCTGTACGACTGATATGATTCTAAAACAACTCCTGGATTTTTGTTTTGAAGAAAAAATATTAAAACTGCTTGATCCGAAGCTTTTGCTTGCAATATTTATAATAATTAGATAAGTATTGTAAATATAGGGTAATATTTAATATTTGTAGTCCCATTTTGTACAATTATTTTTGTGAATTCCTACCGATTCGATTCCCCGATTCGACTATTTCGTTGTTTAATTAAAATTTAATTTGTATAAACAATGTGATTTTTCAATGGTCCAGAATAAAATTATTTAATTTGATGTATGTTTTTATTACCTAATGTTAAGAGATTCTATTCAAGGTTATATTTTATGATTATTGAACTACGTTCTTGAAACAATGAGATGATAAAAAATTCAATTTCAATTATAGCACCTGTCTTTTGACATTCTACCTCATTCAAGGTCTAAGATTTGATATATAAAAGAGTAGACGTCCAAAAAGTAAACAGATACATTTACGATGCAAGTGTTATTTCTATTATTCTCAACATGTATTATAAGCCGTATAAATGGAGATGTGGAATACTATCCATCGTTAGCAGAAATTAAAATGAATTCAATAATTCGCGAACATGGCACACATAAATCATTTATAAAACTAAATAATAATGGAAAAGTGTTACAAACAAAACCCTTCAAATATGAACAGAAACGAGCAGCAGATCCAGTTTTTCGCGGTAATCCAAAGACAAAAGAAGAACTCTGGCACGATAAATTCTTACCAAGAGATAAAAAAATCGATCAAGTACCGTCCTTCACACGACTCGTCGAGAATATTACACTAACATATTTAACCGATTGTACTCCTGTTCTTCTCTACGACAGCCAGATTTTTTCTGAAATCAAACTTTTTCAAGACCTGTTAAGATCGTTTCCAGTGAGCTTTATTCACGGTTTTATTGATGATAACGATCGGCTACTTGAACCTAGCATTGTTCAACCCAAAGAGCAATGTCTGCATTTTATTTTATTTCTTACTGATGTTCAAAGATGTCATAGGGTATTATCTAAGCAATCTAAAAGTAAAGTAGTGGTGATTGCAAAGTCGTCACAATGGGCCGTACATGAGTACTTGGCTAGTACATCTTCGAGGTTGTTTATTAACTTACTGATAGTGAGTCCTAGTTTTAAGGAAGACGATGAAAAATTGGTAAGTAAATATGACATTTTTTGGAGATAAAGAAGGTTACGTTAATATTATTCTTCTCTTCTTAAAATATAATTGTATCAGGGGATTTCTTTCCTATCGGTTTGTTAATGGTCACTCTGGTCACGGACACATTGGGAGTTACTTGCAAATATTTATTGGTAGTGAAGAAGTAAATTGGGTTAAGGAAAATGAAGGTTATCTGCCACCTCACCTCTGAATAGTCAGAGAATGTTGCAATCTGCATGGGATGTCTATGAAAGCATCGATGGACACAACTAAAAATAATTTTTATTGCGTTTTGTAGCGAAAGACACAAAGCGCAAACAAGACAAGGCCTAGCTACAACTTACCCCTTGGCAAATTTGCTTTCCGTCAGGTTTTGAATATAGAGCAAACTTGTCCTATCCGACCAAGCCTTCGAAACATAAGTAAAGTGCCACTGACGTGTATTTATATGTACTCTGTACAGCAAATACTGTGTTTAATAGCTAAAATATTGTCTATCACATGAGCATGCAAACGTTTTTGTTCTCAGGAAGCATCATACATCTTGTACACGCATATTTTGTACACAGATGGTTTGGGTTCAAGCAAACCGCATATATTAACTTCGTGGGGACACGCAAAGTTCACGAGAAACGTTAATTTATTTCCACCAAAAATGATGAATGGATATGCTGGTCATAGGTTTTTGATTGCAGTGGCTAATCAGCCGCCTTACACTATTAAGCGGTAAAAATATTGAATACGTCAGCCATGTTAGATATATCGTTACGTAGTTGTAAAAAAACAGTGATAAAATTATATGTTTACATGACTCTTAAGGTTGTAATGTTTAGGTAAGTTCTAAATAATATACATTGCTTCAATTATATTATGTAGGTCCCGAATAGATACTGTTAGTGGCGGACTCAAAACGATATGGGATGGAGTGGAGATACGGATGATGAGAGTACTGGCCGAGAGAAATAATTTCTCAATTGAATTTGTTGAACCACGCGAACTTCATTTGGGGTAATAAGATATATTTTATAACAAGTAAAATTACACAAACAGTAACACTGGTGAAGGTAGAAGCGCTTCAAGTAATTTTTGTATTCTTCTTGTCTCTATCCGGCTTGCCGCCAATTTCATACGCCCATCTAATTTGAGTAATTAAAATTATGCTACTGATTAAAGATAATTAAACTAAAATAACTATTTATTATATGAACTATTTATAACAGGCTGAATTTTTAAAGGCCAGGTGCGTCAGTAGCCAATGAAGTGGCTTTAGGTCGAGCAGATATAGGTGTAGCTGGATTATACATTACTACAGAGAGATTAAGAGATTTGGATCTAAGCTTTGGGCATTCTCAGGACTGTGCTGCGTTTATCACTTTAGCTTCAACTGCCTTGCCTCGGTATGTTTATTGTTTTTGTCCGGGTTGCTCGGTTGCGTATTTGTTGTTAATATACATACAATATTGTTATATACATAATAATATGTGCATGCCACGCACTATGCGTGGACGCGCACCGAGGTCGAAGGTGGCAGGGGCCACGTGGTTGGTCCAGAAGACATGATATATATAATGCTAATGCCTGTGTCAAACTCAGCAGACATGGGACTGGATTCCATGGTTTTTGTACGTACGGACAACGCTCGTATTTTGAACATCTTACTTTTCAGATACCGAGCAATTTTGGGTCCATTTCATTGGCACGTGTGGATGGCGTTGACCTTTACATATTTGATTGCAATTTTTCCTTTAGCATTCTCTGATAAGCATACTTTAAGCCACTTAATCAACAATGGTGGTGAGGTGGAAAATATGTTTTGGTACGTGTTCGGAACTTTCACGAATTGTTTCACATTTGTCGGAAAGTACTCTTGGAGTAAGACTGATAAGGTGACAACGAGGTTGCTAATCGGTAAGTAAATACAATTTTAATTAAAGTAAGAATTGCCTTAGAACTGAAGTTGATATGGTTACAAAAGTTTACACACATAGAACAATTTTACAACAAGTTAGGCCACATTGAAAATCTATATTGTGCTTTTTCTTCTCTAAAGTGAAGCCTTCTCATTATTGTTCGAGAAATCGTACATAATAGAAAAGTATGCATGCCAAAAATAACCACTTAATTGTCAATCTTTGAACCTATTTTACAGGTTCGTACTGGTTATTTACAATTATTATTACTAGCTGCTACACAGGCTCCATTATAGCTTTTGTAACTTTACCAATTTACCCAGAGACGATTGACACTGTGAATCAACTTTTGAGTGGATTTTTCAGAGTTGGAACTTTAGGTAAGTTTTATACTATACTTTTTTTACAATACTTTATCTATTCATAGAAACGCTCATCTTTTTAAAGGCCCTCAAAGTTAAAATAATAATTAAATCCGGAATGAGATGAACGAAATGTAATGTTGATTGTATATATATTATTACTATATGTCATGTTACCCACGTCACCAAAATCTTAAACTGCATATTTGTCTTCAGATAGGGGAGGTTGGGAAAGATGGTTCCTGAACTCTTCAGATCAAGCCACGAGGAAATTATTAAAAAAATTAGAGTTTGTACCCGATATTGAAACTGGAATAAGAAATGTGACAAGAGCATTTTTCTGGCCATATGCATTTTTAGGATCAAAGGCAGAACTCCATTATCTCATCCAATCGAATTATTCCAAGTCCGAGTAAGTTTATTATTTGCAAAACCATCCAAACAATTAAAAAATCATGGAGGTGCCAACTGGAAATTCTGAAGGGAAATAAATATAAAAATGAAAAAAACCATATTGTTTTTAATGATAAGTAGAGTAATTTTATTATTAGAAAAGGTCATTAACTCAGCGGGAGGCCATACATTAGCTCAAGACACACTTTACTGACAATTTAGTATTTTTACATGTATTTATTTAGTCAAAATAAATTATTTATAGATCTAAACGGGCAGTCTTGCACATTTCAAATGATTGTTTTGTGCCATTCACGGTAGCCTTCACCTTTCCTAAGAATTCTGCTCATACTGCAAAATTAAGTAATGACCTAAGAACAATGTTCCAAAGTGGGATAGTTGATAAAATAACGCAGGAGGTTATGTGGGAGATACAGAAAGGCGGTGGAAATTTACTGACGGTACGTACTTGTAGTCAAACAATTTTGATATACTTTTTATGTGGACTACGAAGACAGGAGTGAGAAAAGTCCTTTCAGTTTCTGATAAATTTATTACCTTCAATGATCATAGGTCAGGCGACATGTGGCACTATTTTTTAAGTATCATGCTATAACAGACGTACTTGTGTCCGTGCGAAGTCCAGATGTATAGCAGGTCATTGGTTAATTTACCGTCCTTATTCAATTGGTTAGGTAAGTAACGAACTGACCGTCTACTACTACGTGATCATCATCTGTTTTTTTGGATGTCATGTGTATCATTTGTTTTTTATGATCGTTATTCAATTTGCAAGTGACTTTAAAATGATCGTGATTACCCGCATGTTTGATCTTCTGTTTCAGACTAAATCCTCTACCCTATCATCGAATTCGATTGAAGAAAAGGGTCTGACATTGGAGGATACTCAAGGAATGTTCTTGTTGTTGGGCGCCGGGTTCCTTATAGCTTCGATTGCACTTATATCGGAATGCCTAGGTGGATTTACGCGTACATGTCGCCAGTTGAAAAGAAGACTATCTAATACTGCCAAATCAGAAGATCGTAACGAGAGCCGACTCTACTTTAACACAAGATCGACGAGTGTTGAATCTAAAGAAACACTAGATGGACAAATTATTCATGTAACACAAGAAGCTGTAATACATAATATTTGTGATGTCTACGATTCTAGAAGATCAAGTTCTATGGATTTGGATAAAGAGGTTGAAAGAATTTTTAGAAGGGATGAAAGAAAATTTCATTCGAAGTCGATAGAAGAGAGAACTGTCTCGAGTACCGCATCAAAGGTGTTTGGGGATCATGTTTTATAATAGAATTAGAAGCGCTTAAACAGTTAAAACGTTCTAAAAATATTCACTACGAGTTTGCAAATAACCCATAATAAATGAATAGCTCATAAAGTAAGGAAATGCTTTTTTTAATAAATAAAATAGGGCCTATAACATATAAATTTTAATGTATAATTTAAACCATATTCCGTATGACATATTAATGATTATAAGTAGTTTCATTCAAACGCCAATATCCCCTAAATTTATAAAAGTAATTTGAATTTCAACGATGGACTGAATAATTCCGACCAAAAAACAATTGACGCAATTCATTAACACACCGATTTAATCTTTAATTCCCTAAATATATACATTAAGCAAACATAAATATGTATTTAAACGTATTAAAATAAAGAACAAAACTGACATCCAACTCTTTATTATCCTTCGAACAGTCATCAAAATAATTTATAACAATTTTCTAACACTGTCCATTACAATTAGATCATTCAGCCACTGAGATGTTTAATTCATTTACACAATTGCAGAAATGCCTCATGGCCCGGCCTCAACTTATAAAATAACTATAATTATGACTTAACTCGCCTCCGAAATATCGAAGGCGCTATCAATAAAAATATCGATAAAATACAACAGATTGCATTCTTTGTAAATTCAAACGAAAATATAACTAAAACCTACCTAAGCAATTGTTACATGTATTGCACAGCTGATGTTACAATTGAAAGTGAAATCGACTGAGTATTCATAAAGGATATGTATAGTCCTACAATCTATTCGGGTTGTTCGTGGCTGTGAGGCAGGAGCGAGGAACAGCGTAACATCTAATGCTCGGAGCCCGATGCTTCATATTTACTTATGACTAATATTTCATAAATGCAATGATCCCGCACTAAAGGGATCGCCTCTGCCTCACAGAATGGGGCAAACATACAACGGCACATTTAAAACAAACCAAGCTTTACAAAACACACAACGCAGTTGTGCGTGAAATGATTATATACTTATAGTGAAATCATTCCCGATGCAAACCTCACAACCTCGGAAATAATGCTCCCAATACCAGCTTACTGTTTTAGTCGATATAAGTAGGTGCAATCGACGTAGTTTTACATATAAATATGGTTATAATACTTATATCCTATTCGGAAATCCGATGCTGATTAAATAAGTTTCGTGCACTTGAAAGGTACCGGCTGCAAGAAGGTTTACTGAATCGAACTTACATAACACCACATTTAAACTATTTAACGATACAAGGACTTTAGCCAAACAATTTGAGCAAATCTCAAAGAATGCACGGGAAAGGAACTTTAGGGCCGCATAGATCGGAAACAACGATTTAATACAAGAGTGCGTTACTAACAATTTTTTACAAGAATATCTCCCTTCGGGGAAACCGTTTATTATGTTATTAAAATATTCTAAACGTGTATATTATAATACAATGTGAAAATACAATTTTCCATCCTTCAGACTTATGAACTTCAATCTGGTTACTTCCCTGTACACAATATTTAACAAATATACAAAACTTTGTTATTGTGATTTGAAGGATTACTATATACGTATTAAAATAGTGATTTTTACATACAACAACAATCGTATAATTTTGTATTTACATTGTACTTATGTTTACAATATGTGAATAGCTATTTCTGTCTGGAAAGTAAATATAAAACCCAAGATAAGCAACAGCTTCTACAGACAGTTCAAGCTAAGTAGCACACAGCATAAAAATAAAAGAATAATGCACCAATGGGAAAACGCTTAATCTTGGGTTTCTATAAGGTTCGTCAGTGAATGTTAGCTACGATATACAATAGAACCTATAAATGGGTACACTTAGGCACTGTAAGTAAGGCATCTACAGTGAAGGTAACAAGTGGTCCAAAGCATAATATATTCTGGTTACACAATATCTAAAATAGGACTGTGGTTTGTAGTGCAATATCAAAATATACCATTTGATAAATATATTTTTGTGTTAAAGCTTAATGATTTGTGTTTGCAATGCTTCAGATCACACTAACAAAAAGTTTAACCAGTAACCGATCGCTACACTAATCGTACTTTTCAAGTACCAGATAAGTAGGTGATAAATTGACTTTAATATTTGGTCGTCACAAGAAACTTCAGTGTCATTGACCTTGAGATCAATACAGAATTGTAGAAATCTAATTTAGTGTATATACCTCGTTATACCAAGACTGCTTAAGGTGCGAGTGTATCATAAGATTTTTAAAGCTCCGTGTGGTACATTTTATACTCGTCTAGCTAACATTACCTACTAAATACATAACATTCGTACCTAACGGGACGTGTATACATATATGATTCTTGTGTATAAATACGATATATAACTTATTCTGTGATGATGCTACACTTAATACAAAGATCAAAGTTCGGATGTCACACTATGATATTAAATGGCACAAAAACTATAAAACACTAACACAAAGTCAATTCTGTCCCAACTTGCACTATTGTGTCTCTTCACCTCCGTATAGTTCACTCACTTGACTCAAATTGACTAACATTTAAGCTAAATAGACAATGGCACGGATTGCACATATAACATCTATATACAGAGGAAATTAGAATTCTATCTACGGGTCCGACGAAGGTCTAAGTGTAACATGAATTACGTATAAAGGGTTGTCTAACCTGCCCTCGAAAGAGCGTGTCCGGGGACGGGGTGAAGTGCGACAGGCCTGGGGCCTCGTTGGCTGGCGGGGCCTCGCCGGGCCTCGTCGAGGCCTAGCAGTGCGGGTGCAGGGGCCTCGAGTAGGGCCCGTAGGCCTCGGGGCCTAGCTATGTGGCCCAGCCCTCGATGCGCGGCCTCTTCGTGTGGGGCTGCTCGTAGTCCAGCGGCACGGCGCTGTGCCGCATGTCTTGGCCTGCAGGCGAACTCAGGTTACTTGAACTGATCGAACCTGATGATTATCGTTATTCCAAATCATACTCCATGATTTCAAACCAAGGTTAACAAAGTTTTTGCCAATTGCTTTAGATATTCTTTTAGTCAAACTAGCTGTGGGTTAATAGGTGAAACATTTACCAATTATTACGTGGTCACTCCAAAATGATATATAAATAGAGTGTTAAGAGGAGATTTTATGATTTTTTTTTAAATTCAGGCCAGGGTTATATAACCACATAGAGTTTTGAAACTCACCATCAATAACACCAGAAATATGTGCGGGCTGCGGAGCGGGTTGAGCTCTATGTAGGTGGTCAGGCGCGCGTGGCGGCGATACTGGTTCTGCTTTAATCTTCACGTTGCTTGGTGACGCAGCTGGAGGGGGCGTTCCGCCGCCCAATACTGGCAAGCTGCTACTTTAAAGCAATACAATAAAATATAACTATAAACCCAAAACATACATTTACTTACTAACATTACTTAACTTTACATTTGAGCAGGGTTAGCACGATTAAATCAATCCTTCAATTGTAACGATCAAGGAAAATTTTAATTTTTTAGGCTCAAACGTTAACTATTGATTAGGGATATGCAACAGAAAATAAATAACTATGTACTGTTAGTAGTCAATATTTTTACATTTTGGCGAATTTCAAAACAGTTAGTCTAAAAATTAAATATAGATAGCATTAATGATACCCTGATGTCAAATAAAACATTTTTTTTAAACTCACCATTTTCTTCGAACTTTTGTGCTCACAAAAAACTATTTCTTACAATAACGACTTTACGTAGTTTTAAATATTATTTTTTAATTGTTATCGTATAATTTAAGAATAATGACCATGAAAGCCAGCTATGTTTTTATCTATAATGTAATTTTAAGACTTCAGCTGCACAACGCATATTAAACCTTAATTTCATGGCTGCGCGCGCGCATTCAACCGGAAATATTTGTGAAAGGTAATGTAACTGTTCCTACATTTTGTATTTGACCGTACAATCTCCGATAGCCGTGATCGTCTAGTGGTTAGGACCCTACGTTGTGGCCGTAGTAACCCAGGTTCGAATCCTGGTCACGGCAGCGAAAGCTGTCTCGGTGGAGATATTTTTTAAATATTTATATGATACCAGGTGACATTTGTTCCACATTGTAGTATTAGTCAAAATAACGCTGTTTAAGGCATATTGTCTAAGCTTCTTCTTCAGAATGCTGTTGGGACTGCCCCGTAGCAGTCAGCATGTAGCAGCAGCTCGGGCATGTTTGCTAAAGTGTGTACTGTGGCTGTTCGCAGTCAATAATTGTGGAGCAGTTTTTGCGTTACCCTTGTTAGCCCCATGATAAATTCTTACGCGTAGGCTGTTCCCAGTATTTTCATTTACGTATTAGAATTTTTTGTTTCTTTTTATAGTTGTTTAGTTAAATAAGCTCTAAGATATTTGTGAACTAACCTATATGGATCCCTTGTTGTCAGTTTAAAAAAATAAATATTTTTTATAATTAAGTTTCCGATTAAAAAATGTTTTTATGAAAATAGGTTATTACTTTTTTTTAAGACACTTAATGTTTTTTTTTTTAATATACTTATTTTCCAAGTAATATTTAGTCACCTAGTGAATCAGGGAATCTTAAAATATTGATACCATAAGTAAACAACAAAAATACAAAGTAAGCTCGCTATTTGTGGGCAATTTATGTCTTTTTTTTAAAATTTAGTTCTTAAATAATATATTTGTTTTATAAAAGACTAAATTATAAACGAAAATGAGTCTCTTTAACCTTGAAATGTAAAGAAAAAACATTTCAAGTAGTTAATTACCTTTTTTAAACGTATTAAAGTTTTTAGGTTACTGCAAGTCAACCGTGAAATTAAAACTCGTTTTGTAGAGTGGTATGGCTACTTTCGCTCAAATTCATATCTGCTCTGGTAGCCGTGATCGTCTAGTGGTTAGGACCCTACGTTGTGGCCGTAGTAACCCAGGTTCGAATCCTGGTCACGGCAGCGAATAGCTGTCTCGGCAGAGCTAAATTTTTTATGTTTTTCTATGATCAAGACAATTTCTTTAGAATTAAAAGCTACAAACACAAAATTTTAGACTGCGTTCATGCATAAGTCTGTTAATGTTTTTTATAAATTAGTGGGGACATGGAAGGCCTTATTTAGATAATATCAAATCGTTGTGAACCTTAAGTTCGATATCATATAAAACCTTTTCAAAAAAGAAAAAGAAAATTGGGCACAGACATGTACCTGTTGTGCTGTAGTGTTTGCAGTTGGTGCGCGCCCCACGAAAGTCCAATCCCCATGTCCGAGCTCATGCTGAAGTCTTGCGGTCCGAAATTTCCAAGTCCTGGGTAGCTTAGCGGTGTCTGAAAATGTACATTATTTATAACTTTATCCTTGTAAGCCACGGTGTAAATTAGTTTTAAGTTTCCCAATATGATGAAAATATAGGCTATAAATGTAGACATTATTTGACTAGTGATTCTCCCTCTATATTATACGTACGTGTATTTTATCAAAGGTATTAATTTATTCGAAAATTTTTGTTTTAATATCCATTTTATAGGTTATGAACCTTTAAGTGTAGTAGATTGTATATAAGAGCACAAATGTCGATCTTCTTGTTTCTCGTGTTAGAGAGCACCCCAGAAGATACTACGTCACCAACAGACATTAGTTCTTACCTCTCCGGTATACGAGATGTCATCCTGTGGCGGTGGCATTGAGCTGGGTATGACGACGCGAAGGTTGTTGTGACGGGGCGAGTGGTGGGGCGGGGGAGCGTGCTTGTGGGGGTGACGGTGAGGCGAAGGGGCAGGTCCCGGGGACGGGGAGGGGGTACACCCGGCGCCCAAAGGCGAACCGGAGCCAGGGTATCCGTTTGACATTTCGAGCATTCCTCCACTCGGGTATACTGAAACAGTGTAGCATACTATAAGAATAGAAGAGCAGCCTCTGAATATTGATGTACCATCGAGTGTGGCATCACATTTTGTAATCTTTAGGGATGTTATTGAAATTTATGATGTATAAAATATTTTAATCAGCTTGTAAAATAATTCTTGCAACTCCTTAATAAGTGATTCTTAAATGGTGATATTTAAAGCTTTTATCAATCAATTATGTGTTTATTATAAAAATTATAGATTACGAGAAAAATGTACCTGAATCGGTTTCCGAAGACGAAGGCCGTGGACTTATTGAGGTGTGCATTTGGGGACTAGCCTGCAGTAGTGATTGGTCGTAACTTCCCACTGGAACGCTCACAGGAAGATTATAATTGCTCCCTGCTACTCCCACCCCCACACTCCTCCCATTCAACTGGTTCCTTTGCATCATCATTTGGAATTCTTCGTCAATTTTCGAGTATTTGGCTTCAGTGCGGGGAGTCAGGTTGTATTCCGGTTCTGCTTCGGGGCTGTCTGGTGACATCACTCCGTTCTTATGCTCTTTCTTCGTTAGCGCCTGAAAGTGTCAGCGAAACGAGCTCAGGTGGCTTGACAAGCCAAGTACTTAGAACATTGTTTCGTAGTTTACATGCGTACACCCTCAGTTTAGAATCACAGCCACATTGGGTAGGTTTGAGATAAATGGGGTATGACAATTTGGCCTTTATTTACGTTACTAATGATGCATTTTATGAATGGAAGGAAAAAGAAGAAAATGGCACGCACCCAAGGTGGCTATTGTGTTTAGTAGGAGGGTAAAACAAAACATCAAAACTACAAAGCGGTATTCCAGTACGTGGGTAACTTTATAGCGTACATATGTGTGTAGTGTCAAATGCAATGATACAACATTGACTTCACCCGTCGGATCACCATTAAAAATAAACAAAACCCATGCTGGTAAAACATAAACAATTAGGGTGTATCGTTAGTATCTGGTGTTCCGAAATATCAGGAACTAACATGCCTTCGTGTTTATCTACTGTGGTATTTAAATTTCGAATTAGTTTACGTTTAGTATAGTTGCATGTGAGTATAAGCTGTTAATGGTATAAGTCAATATTGCATAGACACTGCATTGATCACGGGCACACAAATGACGCCGTACTTATTGTACCTCGATGATGTTCCGGTTGGTTAGCGACTCGTGCGGCTCGTTGTACTCCGTATACTTCAGCAGTACCTGGAATTATAATTATATTGATGATATATTACTGAATGTAATTCATACGAGTGCCAGTGTTTAAAAGACATACGAGTAAAGTATAAGTTTGATTTTTGTCAAATTATATTTCCGAATTATGAAGTTTGTAAAAAAAATATTATTAAACTAAGGATTTTTTTTGTATTAATACCCATTCAAAATGTGAAGGTCACAATAGTTTAGAGTTTAACGATTTTCGTTTGTTCGAAACCTGTGATCTGTAATTAATATTTGCCATACTTTTTTAAATATTTCTATTAAGGTTTGTGAGGGCAATAATGGAAGAAAAAGAGATTATGTAAAATATTGCTCAAGCTACATTTATTAAGGTAAAATAATATAAAGCCGGAAACTATAAATCCCAAGGCAGACCAATTTAAGACAAAGTCAATTCAGACTCACAATCGATTTTAAAAAGGTTAATATAAAATAATAAAATCATTTCGCTAATCTGTTGTACAGAGCCGGTGGAGTGTTAAACAATTTGTTATATTTTGTGAAATTTAAGACCTCATTTTTATTTATCGCATATTTTAAAGGTGTTACATTATAAACTGTTTTAATTTACAGTTTCGTTAATACTACTAGTGAGTAATTACTGTATTATATATATTATATACATGTTACATACAAAAGACATAAGACAAATTCTCCTTGTATCTAATGGGAGAAACCCGAAAGAAAATAATAGTTAGGAAACCTCACTTTAATAGCCTTCAATAATGTAAAAAAATTAGGAACAATTATAATTAAATGCAAATTATTTTGAATTGTATATTAAGAAAATAAACATTTTGAATACGAATAAAAATCACTAGAAATTATAGGAAATAGGTTCATCTCAATTGACACTTTATTCTGCATGCAGATAATAAAAAATTGAATGAGATATGATGTAAAATACACCCGTAGTTATTAATAATATATATTTTGTGTAGGTATTCTAAATATTAATTAGAAAATTGTGTTTAGAAAAAAATATTCGGTAATAGAGCTTACCTTGTCCATATCAGTGCTAGCATATTGGTAGAGTTTGTTGTTTGAACTGAAGATGATGAGGGCGATCTCGCAATCGCACAGGACGCTCAGCTCATAAGCTTTCTTCATAACTCCAAATTTTCTTTTGTTGAAAGTTACCTGAAAATCAGCAATTACTAGTTTAACGACACTGAAAGTTATGATTTCGAGGTTTGTATACGTCAAATATGACCTAGGATCGATTACGGTACGCATTTTTTACCATTTCTGTTGGCTGTGCTCTAATTATATATATATATATATATATATAAAGTATACGTTATCATTTGTATTAGCCATAAACATAACTCAAAGTATAAATACCTAACTATGGAGTTGACAGAGCGGGTGTAACTTAGTTTAAAGAGTCAAAGTCTGACGTTTATACCAAATGGTTTATGTATTTTCCTGATATTTTTCTTACTAAAAAGACCGCAATGTTATGTTATGCCTGTGAAATTTTCAGTAATGCAAAGCAACTGTATATTTTTATTATTATTATTATTTATTTTTATTTTTAACGAGTATTCTCATACCATCAATTTCTTAAACATAATTTGTTATGTCAAAGACTTTTTTGGATTAAATTAAAAGGAATGTTCGATTAGGCTTCTTATTTGCAATCTCGTTTTTAGGATTCCGTATCCTACATGTAAAATATATATATCCTATCCGTCCATCACGACGCTGTATCTCAGAAACCATGATAGTTAGAGAGTTAAAATTTTGACAGATGATGTATTTCTCTTGCCGTCACAGCAACAAAAATGCATTTAAAGTTAACGCCGTAAGACAAACGTGATTTTATTTCTCAAATAATGGTACAGATACCCTCGATCGCCGTCTCGCACTTACCCAGTTTTTATCACCCTGAAAGCTAATTGAGCGACTTTCACTAAAATCCGACTATCTTGCTATATAAATATAATCTTAATGTACGCCACAGCGATATCATTAATTTATAAGTTAATTAGGTCAGGGTCCGTAGCATTTGTGTTTTATTTTCAATATCCTTTATATGAAGCATTGTTTCATAATTTATTCACTTTGTTTTCCCTGAATTGTATTAAAGTTTGTACCAATGATTTAATTACATAAATTGGACCGCAATACAATTTAATAGACGTTTAACCTTTATGGTTTGATCTCAGTTGTAATATTGAGATTTTACTTAATCGCTTGTGTGTTTATGAAAATAATAGAATAAAAATGATTTTGTATGGTGTGTTTCATACACTCCTTGGATCAGTATATACTGTGAGTTACTACTACGAAAAAGATCCTCCTTTTACGTTTAGAATGTAAATATTTCAAGTTCGAAGTTTAAACCTCCAGTTTAAATAGGTTGGCCGTACAATTAATAAATTACAGACTGCGGTCATTGTTCGCACTTCGAGATAATGTTCGCAGACAGTATGGTTGTCTGCTCGAAATAATCTAGAAAAATACTCTAAATGATTTTCATTTATATTGGTTTAAGGTCATCATTATATATTTCGGACATTTTTGTCTGGTTTTTTATTTTTTTTTAAAAAAAAAAAAAAAATATCATTTCAAAAGTCTAAAAATTTCGTGTGAAAAATGATGTAAGCAAATGTTATTCCGGCATTATACCGAATATAGAATTGATATCAGTATTCATATATATGTGATATGGCTATCATAAGATCTATTGAACAGTTATGAAACAAATCATAGTTTCGTGCAGGTAAGTTACCATTGTTCTTAGCAAGTGGTATATATAATAATATCTATTTATGTAAAAAGTACACAAAGAATTAAAGCATATAAGTTACTTAATAAATTTAAACTTATGGCAACCCTAACAACCAGATAATGTCACATCTGTTTGTTGAGTCGGAACTGAATACTTAGGTCATTTCACCCTCAACCTTGTGAATGATAATTTAAAATGTGCGATTAAAAATTGCGAATCCACCATCACCAGGTCTGGAGACAATATCCCTTTGCAAAAATAAAATTAATTTAATAATATTTTGAATGATTTTAGGTTTCGCCTCTAAGGCATGAAGGTAATAAATACTATCTCTATATTTTGACATTATTTGTGAGTGCACAGAAATTGTTTGGTGCAATTAAATAAATTTTAATTAGTTCCCAGCTTTAATTAAGAGACATAAAAACTTTCATTTTCTGTTGTATAAGACGTATGTTCCGAAGCCATCCTGGAAAGATATCCTAAAGAAAAAATATTTTTTTAATCACACCAATAGTTCTTGAGATTGGCGCATTCAAACAAACAATCTCTTAAGTATTATAAAATCAGTTTTAAACTTTTTTTTATTTCATAAATAATGATGGAAGCTTGAGATTAAAGTCGTATAGGGAGTATAGTGGGGATTGCTATTACTCTATCGATTCGAAATCCAAGAGAGTTTTAATTGCGTGTCCCTACAAGTACACGCACAAGAGGTGTTTACTAAACTGTCGCTAACAAATTAAATTTTTTTTAAAAATTAACATTAATGAATTTGATAACAACGTAGGTAAATGTACATCATATTCGACCTTGACGTGAACTAATGATGGTTGAACATTTCCTACCATGGTTACGATATTTTTCTGTTAGACTAAAAAAAAAATATTATTAAATGACTTGACTAATAGTATCTCCTTCATACGCAAAGGTACGTTTGTAATTCTAGTGATTCGTAATACAGTTTAAAGGAAATTACAGTTTTTGCAAATTCGTTTTTCTTATCGAAACTGAATTTGATATAATTGCGCAAAAGTCCTTAAAATTAACCTAGTTAAATGAAATATATTTGTGTTAATCAGAATTTAAATGTCAATTTTACTTATGCGTAATTATATTGTAAAATTAAATATATTGCTGTGTTACGACCCCTTTGACACATTCTTGGGCTGGTGGTCTAAGAAAATGTAACGATTGCAGACACGAACGTTTTATATTGTTTTCATTTAAATAGATCTCTATAGAATAGAAAACTTAAGCTTATTTTGAGATACGTGTCCAGATTCCATTTCTATTCGGGGATCTACTTTTCAACAGAAAAAAAAATCATACGCACCGAAATTCGTTTTAAAAAATGTAGGTTTAGGAAAGTTTGTTAAGTAGGAACTTAAGGCTACTTATAGGATAATTTCTTTTAAAATTCACACAATCCCGCTTTATTACAAGAATTCAAAGCGCATGTCAAAGTTTGGACAATCAACCAGAGATATATGAGCGATATACTGTTTTCGATATTTGACGACCAAGAAGTAAAAAGAATCGTGAAAATACATACCTGTCGATTCCGTTCATCTGTAATCCGAGATATTTGTATTTTCTTCCGGCCCATGGTGGCAGCAATCTTGGAGATGTTTTGGGAAGCGGGGGGTGAGAATAGAATGCCGGCGGGCTGCGTCTATGGTGTCAACAGCTGATATCTGTAAAAAAGTTACACGTCGAATTATAACCTTCCTGCACCGGTGTTTTGAAGTCGCTTAATAAGCTATAGTACTTCGTATATTACTGCTTATATATGTGTATTGTTTTAGACAGAAAGACGGCAAGATAATATTTTATCTTTTACATTTGACTTTCGTGTTAAACTTCATGTTTTAATTGGTAACATTGGGGCATAAAACGTACTTAATTGTTTGTTATGATTATCGTAAATTGCGAAATTCAGCCCAATCACTGCGCAAGAGTTGGCAATGTACACAGCCTCGCTTTAATTGCATTAACAAAATTCGTTTAACATTGATATTCCTTGAATTTTTTTTAACGAAATATCAAAGGTTGTTTACTTTTATTAAACAATAAAATTAGTTTCCAGGTACAATTTCATGTAACTAAATGTGCCAATATTTGCTATGAAAATATGTTGCTACAAGTACATATCTATGTATCTGTTAAATTGACCTTTGATCATCGTCTTAAAAAATGAATGATGTAAAGAAAGCCTTCATAATTATAATGCCTTTACAGATAAAATCAGACGAAAAAGCTACTAATAGTGAAAAGATAGATAATGTTTGTTTGAACATATTTATATATTATTTTATTTATAGAAGAAGAATTGATAATTTTCCCCAAATTATTAAGATTTACTATATTGTAAAAAGCATAAAAGTATGAAATCGTATAAATATGCATATTTCTTACGATCAATGGTTTTTATTAGAAATATATTTTATACATTTGAGAAAAAAGTATGTTGTCTCAAACCTATAAGCACAATATCTTAATTATGTAATTTTTATCAACAAAAATAGACCTCATTAATTTATAAATAAACGTTACTTTTAAGGTTTAATCTTTTTTTATATATCCAAGATAATTGACTCGCCAATCACTAAAACTGTTAGTACTTTAATTGTTAGTACTGTAAGTACTTTACAAGTAATAGTTAGTGACCCTTGTGACGCTAGAAAAATTCAAAGGACAATGTTTACTAAAATAAGCCAGCTAATGAACTGGAAGTAGCAATCGAGGGAACATACTTGACCGTCCTTGCCTTCCCTTTTTTCTTATGGCTCATTACATTTTTCCTTAAAAGGATAACCGAACCATGAGTGCATGAAGTAGGCATAATCGTGAAAAACATTCGCACACTAAAGGAGTTTTTAATGTACTGTAATGACTCGTGTGAATATGAAAATTGAAGCATTAGAACGAAATATTCTGCCTCATTCCATGAAATTATATTTATGGTGTAACGAAAAGAGAAGGAATGATTTTGTTAAAATTTTATTGGTCTGATTTTTTTTATCTTTACATTGCAATTGAAATTGCATCGCCTAGCGTTTAATGTTCTGTTTCTTTTTCGATTCTAATTATTATTAAGATTATGTCACTTCAATATACACAGTAAGTAAAAAAATACATGGAATACTTAGTATATATAAAGAGCTAACCGCCTGCAATAGTTTTAATCAACTCTAGAGATCAACATTTAAGAGACATAATCAAAAATCAAAGCAACGAAATTTCATGGCACAAATATGCCTAAAAATCAGTTTTCTAATTTACAAAAAAAGTTGTAGCTGAACCAAAGAAACTTCTTTTGCGCTAGCCCTTACTAATGTAAATATTAGCACTAGAATGCCACGTGTGATAAGCAATTTACGTTTCATAATAATCAAGCAACTTTAGGGCTTCATGAAACACAATAAGGCGTAATATCCCATGTGACACTATCACCTTGACTTTGAAATACCTGAAATCAGTATATTGTCATGAACAAAGCTTACGGAAATTGCCTTTTCTGCACATGACACATCTCATCTCTCGTTGGTGGAAAATGGAAATATGGGTATTTTCCTACATTTTAATAAACAACTTTCAATGTCTTTTAAATCTGAATTAAATCGCTGCTGCATACATAAAGTATAAATCAAACTTTAAAAACTTTAAATCAAATAAACAATAAACTTTACATTTACTTAATAAGAATAATCATTTACAGTTATACTCATTAAATTATAGAAATAACAATTGTATTATTACATTATAATATGTGTTTGAATGACATTCATTATATTTCAGGCAAAGTATTTATTAATATTTACGATTACATTGCAATTTATTGCAGGTTGAGGTTGAGGTTTTAAGCTCAACGCGACTTTGACAGTTCGATCCTGAGTGATTTCTATTTTCTATGTACTAATTATTAATTATATAGCTTTTGTTTGTTAAATGCAAAGCCTGTTTTCATTACTCTATCCCCTTCCAGACTCGTGCGACCTTGCTGGAGGATGGGGAGCACCCACGCATATTTCTACCCCTTCCCAATACCACCCTTACACCGGGGTATCAGAGTTGAAAATCAGTTGGCGCGATTGATTGCATTTTGACCCTTAGACGCTGCATCAAAACTAGATCGTATCACGCAGTGTACACCAAACAATCCATTAGTATTCGATTTCAATTTTACAAAGATAGCTTTCAGGTTTCAGTATTGTACCCAATTACGGGAGTAATTAATGGTTCTTCCATATCTGATGAACATTTGTTTTAATGCTAGGATAAGTTCGCTAAGTGGAGTGATTTATTTAATAGAGAATTTCTCAACTGAATACATACAATGGTATATAAGATACTACTAGATAGTCGGTAAACTCTATGTACAGTAGAAAAAATATAACTTTATTGTGACAGTAATTTCATAATTAAATTGCATTGTGTTTATATAACCATCTCGTGTAAAATTTAATTGATATATAAGTATAAAGTAAATATGTCATCAATATCAACTGATTTAAAAATGTTTTTAGAAATATCTCTGTATGTTCAATTGCGATTCAATTTCTCTTCGTGTGGGGTGCGTGGGTGGACGGTGGTATTCAAATATTTGCGACACGTGTATTCTCCAATACCAGTTAAACTAAAACGCTGCCTATAACTTTTAAAATAATTTATTCCTTGTTTTACGCTATATACGATTACGGTACAAGACTTCGTGTAATTTAATAAATGTCCGATAAAGAAATTTAATGTAATATCGGTTTGTGATATATCTTCTTAAAGAATTCTTATAAGATTCCGCATCTGGATTGTGAAGATTGTTTGGTTGCCTAGCAACGCGTCACGAGCAAGATGGCGCGGGTGACGTCAGACGTAAGCCCGGGTGGCAGGGGGGCAAGGTTGCTACCAAGCGTGTCACGTTCCAATAAAAAAGAGGCCTAAGATCCACACTGAGAGCTGTCCTTCAAGCGATTTTGCGGAAGGTAAAAGTGCGAAATAATCCGACATACGAAAATCAGCGACACGACGACAAGCTTAAGGGTTTTAGAGCTTAGATTCCCGTGGCAATGTAGAAATCTTCTACGGTTGTTTGGTTGAGTACCATCGTGAAACCGTTTGACCTATGTCAAGTTCAGTGAAAGCAAAAGTTGTTTAGAATACGAATTATATAACTTTTTAACGATTTTAATATGTATGTGGGTGTACATTATTGAAATCGACGGGTTTTAAAGCAGTGTCGTGATTTGGATGACCAACTGCTCGTTAACCATGACTGCGATGACAATCGAGTATGACGTCATTTCACACAAACATACAGTTTCTGATAAGGAAACCGCAATTGTGTTAATACAAATATTACTGTGGGCGAGTATTATGTTATTATTTACAATACCAAATGTAATTAACGTAGTATTTATCTGTCGTAAATTGTATTGTAACGAAACAAATTGAAGCCTACATTTTATAAATAACAATTTAAAACATAATAATAATTCAAGACTTAAACAATTATATGTTATATATAATAATTATATCCAGTCGCGACATATTTAATCTACTCCTACAGCAAAGACGCTAATAAGTTGTTGCATACACAAAAAAGGACTTATGAAAATACAAAATTGTATAAATTATGTGATGTTGGTTTTAGGATTAAGTTATATAAGTATAGTATAAGTTGTAACTTTCAAATCAATCCAAGATACTGAATTAAAGTCCTTCTAGTTTATATATATCATAGATTAAATATATGTTGGACTACCAACATATTTATTCTATACAAGATTCTTTGTTATTTTATGTATAATCATTGTTCTCATCGCCAAGAATTTAACGTAATCGAAAAAAGTATTTGAATCGTAGAATTGTAGAATTCTGCCTTGGTTGGTCAAATTTGTAGGGCAATCTATAAATTAAAATAATCAAAAACAAACACAAAACGATAACTAAATAGTATATTTCGAAATTTTTCATCAAGATCGATCCATGGAATATGGACAATTTATTTTATTTTTTATTTAATTACACCTATAAAGAAATATATTATGCCGAAATATAAACGGTCTCTCTTCGAATCTTTTACTTATACGAATATAATGGTATGTACTGAGGTACAATACTTCGTTGTAGGTTCAAAAATCACTGATAAGTGAGGTCAAAACAACACAACAATGTCACTCGAGGAGCACCTTTGTTCCTTTCATATGTTAATTGAACGGGTTGATAGCGCCTGATATGATTTAACTGACTATATGAAGCCCGCACGTTACGATTTCATGGTTAGATTCGTGTTTTTCCACATCAGTCGCGGCGATTCAGTTTTTAAAATTTCATTTATATCATCGACGATGTCATAATTCATTAGTAATCAACTTTTGTAAACTTTTTAAATGTATTATTATTGTTAAATTGTGTCAACCTGGATTTTAAGCATATTTTTTTTTTATTTTTATTTTTATTATTATTATTTATAGAAGAAACATTTCACTAGCACCAAAAAAAACACTGGGGGTTTAAGCTTGCAGCTGCAGAGCCATAACGCGATACTTTTATACAGACAATATGAAATATAGAACAAAGATAAAATACGCTTAAATAAAATGAAGACGGCGAAAGGTTTAATTATAACAGTTAAAAAAAGCATGCTGAAATGCTCTATGTTTAAAAAGACAAGTGTAGAATCTGCTAAAGAAAAGTTATTTAAGGAAAGGTTGCTGAGCTTCGTAAGTAAAATAAAGTATTGGCGTTCCCAAATAATTTTGTTTATCCTAGCGGTTTATCGGATAACATTGCAACAAAGAAGTTATAAATTATCCGAAAATGAAGCCAATTAACGGGTGAATAGCGTTATTGACTGCTCTGTTTCATTAAAATTAGATTCTCCATTAAAGATTCGTAAATGAAATCTCAAACCGCGATGGGCGTTTGTTTACTGGGCACCCGTCTGACCCGAAACGCAAAACTATGTCAAGCAGTTTATTTAATCTGGCTTCGGGTTATGGGAAATAGTGTCATATTCTAAGCCAGTAAGGCATATATCCGAGTGAAGTTTTGGCTGGTCTTTCGTACCTTTGCCCTTGAATGTTAACGATGTTACTCCAAGAAAGCATTGTCCCTAGATGCGGTTGAAAATGTATACTATTAAGTTTCTGAGTTCATAATTTCCTAAAGCTTTTTAAAGTTTAATATTCAGTATATACATTTAGTGTGTATTTAATTAATTAAAAAAAAAATATTTTTTTATTAAACGATTTTGCAGAAATGTTGAGTGTAATATGTCACTCGATTTTAAATTTAATACTTATCTTAAACATATATCAGCTGACTCTATGTGTATAAGGTTTTTTTGGGTTCTAGGGTTCCCAAAGAAGTTTAGGGTCTCTACATTTTATAGAACTATTTGAAGCAATTTGGATATTATTATAGCGACGTAGAGAATAAATTACTATAGGCGAACCGGTGTTAAAAACCCGTGATGCACTTTAAGTATCGTTTTAGTGAGTAAACGGTTTGTCGCAGCCGATCAAATTAAATATTATAGATAGAAAACTAAGCGATACACACTATATATGCGCAAAAAATATCAGCACACTTACCGCATAAGATTTCCGATAACGCAGCAACGAATTATCTTTCGAATTGAACGGAAATCATTGGGCTCCGAAATTTGGGCTTAATTATGTATGATATGGGTTAAGTAAAAAATTAAAAGCTTTTAACAAATTAATTTACGTGGACAATAAAATAGCTTTCTATTATACAGTGTTTAACTAAGTCACTCATTTATATATCTATTTGTGAAGTGTAAGGCAGGTCTCTATCATCTAGAGACATAACGCAATCAAGAAAACAAAATGTATTTGTCGAGCATTTATAACCGGATTGTGCAAGTATCAAAATACGCCGTGTTAAAGATAAGCACGTCAGATATATTTTAAGTTGCCAAAAATTTCGATATTGCACTTACATTTTGACATAATTACGCGTTTAATATGATAAAAAGAATGTCAATTGTTTCGTTAATGCTAATTTAAAAGCTCCTTATATGTTGACAAATTATTTTTTCAATAAATTTTGAAAATTAAAACATTAAGTATTTTATTTTTTGTTAGCATAATCAGAAGCTATTTTACATGAATTTTGCTGTACAGACGAGGTTTTTAAGACATAATTACGTCTTGCTCTTCACTAACAAAGGAGTGTTTCAAAAGGATAGCAACGTATAAGCTTCAATTAGTTTCTTCCCTATGCAAGAATGGTTTGAAATTTTCGCAAAAAAATACCAACGCTTGATTGTTTATCAATCTACGAATTATCAGGGCTAACGTACGTGCCGTCACTTCCAGATATGGATTACGATACAGAAAATACGTTTGCCAAACGCCTACTTATCAACATCAAGAGATTTGGATAATATAATGCTTATCTGTTCCAACATCGTATAGTCATTGGTACCGGAAGAAAATTTAGTTTGAAATTCGACTCTGTAATCGATTGTTTGAATTCATGCATCGCATGTTTTCATGTTACTATAGAGAAATAATGTTTTGTCTTGTTAATAAATAATGGTATTTATTATGTATTTATTTATGTATTTATTTCCAACATTTTATTTTAATATATCTTTTTTTTTTTATTTACAGTACGTTTTTCTTGAAAATATTACAAAATAGTATATACGAAAGTGGGATTAATAATAATTTTATTACTAGAAGTTCGTAGAAATTCTGTAATAAATCCGCATGAAATACGTTAAGGACTTTATGGACGTCAAAATAATATTGTAATTTGAGATATATACATTTACAGATTTTTTACTTTATATTTCAACATTATGAAAAGAATAGAACCTATTAGGTTTATAATTACTCATAGATATTGAATATGTAATGAATAATAACAATTGATTATCTGCTATTTTATAAATTACACTGTTCATAAGTCGGGTAATATTAATTTGAATAGAATTAGAAATTAATGTACGCGTCGTCAACCGCAGTATTAGATCTTGTTATACTCATGTATTCTTAGGGCTTCTGTTTATGCTCTCATAAGTATTACCAGATCAAAGCTATGGTCTAGGCCATACCGTATAACGCGAAATTGCGTTTAAAAGCATTAATATAAGCGCACAGGAGATTTTCATAATGCCACGACGTATTTTTTTTGCGCTGTGACACCACAATTCAAAAAAAGTATAGCATCAAAGGAGAATGGGCAAAGGCGTGTTAGCCCTTGCACATCATAGTATTCAGTTAATGTAAGAAAATGTGACATATAGGAATCATATTGTACACCCTGTTTTCGATTGCATGTCCTCAGAGTTCAGACTAACCTAACCAAGCTTCTTTAAAACCCAATGAGCATAATGAAACGCAGTGTTATTAATTATCATATAAACTATTATTATGTTCATAAAATACGCATCCAATGAAAAAAGAAAAGTTGCATAACGAGTTATCTTCTAAAAAATAAAAAAGTAAAAGCCAACGTACCGCACGCCGTCATGCTGGTAACATTGAACGCGCGCAAAAAAAAGCAAATGGCTGCCGTCAAGGTCACAAGAAGCTGTCCTAGTCACGGAGGGCATTTGCACGTTTTTTATAATTGCCCAAGGGCTTTGCGAGACCGAGAAAAAATTCAAACTGCATTTTTCCACTACCTGCCTCAACCTCGTAGCGATGCGATGTAAAATTTCATAAGTTTCATATTGTTAACACAGAAAAAATTCGGACATTGAACTGTTCAATTGTAAGCCATTAAAATCAATTTATATGTATATTTTTAATCAAAAAATTAACACAAGATATTTGATAATAAAATCGAGAATGTAGTATCGAGCATCGATAATAAGAGTGGTCTTGCAAAACCAGAATCATTGTAGGCTTGTTTTAAAAAAATAAAAAGTGTTTGCGACGATCGCCTGGGAACGCGCCTCGCCGTTTCTTCATTAATTTTGGACTCTGCTGCGATGCACTACAGGATATTTTAAATGCCTCTTAAAAAAGTCGATAAGCCATAAGTGGTGGTTGCACCTGTAGATAAAGCTAGGGTATATATATATTGTAATCTTTATATACTCCTATGTTGTCTTTGTAATTTTTCATGCAAACATGAAGGCAATAAGCGTTGAAAGCAAACAGATAATGGTTGTTTTTATCTTTCTACTTGTTCACGGACATAAAGGAGGTTCTATAGGTTTGGTCAATATTTTAATACGACCAATTAATACTATCTTTTTGTCACTCGAGGTGAGGGATCTGACCGCATGTGAATTCGATAATGCGGAGGCTTTTCTACTATGTAATGTTAGGTTAAATGAATACGAGTGCTCTTATTTAGGACTCTGTAGTCTTATCGTCTGATATAAATACATCAGTTTTCCAACATTCCCCTGTTTACATAAGTACATTAAACAAAAATTGCAACGTAACAGTGTTATTGTTATCTAATCGAAACGTTAAATTAATCTCAAAGGAATTTGGAAAGTGTTATAGTACATTCCTGATTTGCCAGTGCAACAGCGTTGATCATGACTCAAGATAGAACGCCTTGACATTGCAATAGACAATATTATTTAACTTACCTCTCGAGTAATAGATTTAACTATGTCAAATTAATATAATATGTAACAAATATATTTAAAAAAAAAATCTTGTGGCTTTTAGAATTCGTTTTAAGCTACTTAGTATATCGTTGAGACATAAAACTGTCTGTATTAAGGACATGTTAATCTTGAGAGATAGGGATAGCTCACTCAGGTGACAGTAGCGGGTGTGCCATACCCAAAGTTTCAATCATAAAGTTTTTACATTCTTCTGTTCACATATACTACTGCTATTAAGTATTTATTTACTTTAATTAATGAAGCAGGATAGTAAATTATTTTAAAAACGATTGCCGTCATGACCGGAAAAAATTGAATATCTTAAGCATATGGATTGCTTCTATTAGGAAAGGAAATACAGACGATTTAGTGGTGAAAGAAATTCGCTATAATACTGTAACAATAATATTTGAAAATGATAGTATGAATGATTTCCGCGTTATTTGTACCGACTTATCTCAAGTTTTATCGGCTGAGGTGCTAATGATAAGAAACTAGTCATTCAGATTCAATGAATCTCTTGCAGAAAAAATACCGTAAACCTCATATATAAATGTTATCGATATTATAAGGCTTATATTTCAACAATCATATTTGATAAGTACCAAGTAGGTCTCACTAAATTACAATTTAGAAAATAAAATTCAAATTCGGAATATTTTTACACTAATTGTTGTCCTCTGTTTCGTTCAAGGCGAAAACAAAGAAAGAGATGATAGAGTTATTATACCAATTAGTAATTATACCAATATACTTTTAATAAGCCGAGACACCATAGATACAAATTAAACCTATACGACGGTTAAAACATGTGAAGATCGCGCACGATTTTCTTAATGCAGCTGTCATGTTAGGCCGAGTAAAAATATTATACTTAATAGGCACTTTTACTGTGTCACTTAATTGCTTCATGAACCGGTCTGAACTAGCTTGGTAGCAATGACTTCAAATTGCTACTTTAAGATGTCTGCAACTTTTGATCGGCAATACTTAAACGCAATTTTTTTTTGTTGATGGACTTTTATAAGTGTTATATAAATTGTAAATACTATAATTGTATTTCTTTTACATAACGCGTTTCCAATACTTTCCTATATTTCCCTTTTTTAATTTTAGCGCGTTTATTCCTTTCAGGTACTGTTAAGTCATTAAATATATACTATACATGCCTGCAATAATTACTGATAATTATACATATAATTTTTCGATTGTAATGTAAAAAGTGAAAATGAGGTCAATGTAACTACTTCGTCATTTTAAAGTGGCTGAAATGACAATCGAAAAGTATTTATTTTTTCTAAATGTATTTAAAAATATGTTCGTAATATCTTAATGTTATACGCTTTATTAAATTGCTCGTAAACTAAGCAATAAATTTTATGCGTGTAAGTAACACTAACAATTGTAGATTTAACAAAAAAAATGTGTTAAATCTACAATTACAAATTTCCTAACAGTAATAGGGACCGAACATAATAATTGTTTAAATAACTAGTATTAACGCCATCTGTCGTCGCAACATACGTATTTTATACTCCGATGGATTTTAGCGAAATAATATTTGAAATTTTAAATATAGAATGATTATAAAATAATATATTTATTATGAATTATGTAAAAGAAAATGTATGAATCATAAACAAAACTACTATTTATGTAATCGTATGTTAATCAATTGTAAACTGAATTCAGCCTTCTAGCTTTTGGTTGATGTTAATCTTTATTCTATGTTTACCCGGCACACATTGTCCAAAATGTCAGAACTATGAATATTGAATTAGAATTAGTATGATGTAAAATAGTTTTATTGATTTTATTGATGATATAGACTATTATATTACACAAAAATCTTAGTTTTTTTTGTGGTACTTATTAATATTTTATATAATCTATGTATTAATGTCGTCAAGTTAGAAGATTCTTAAACACACTTTGACACGTGAAATATTCATTTTTATATAGATACATATTTTGAAACAACTTTTCACAATCTCAGCCGAGAAGAAAACACGTGTGGCAATATTTTGTATATATTTTATTAATGTCGTAATCAATGCATATCATTATAAAAGTACAATGTCACATTTGTAACCTCTGATGTCATATTTGCTCAGTATCACAAGGTTTGTCTCAATCTTAACAATCGGTGCATTAAAATACTGTAAAAATTATCTCATTATATGTAAGGATTTATTTTATTAAGATTTTTTTTATTAGTTTCAGATTATATATCTCACTGTAAGATTAAATACCATGACTAAAAAATGTTAGATTTTGATAAATTAAATTGTTTCGCCAGTTTACAATATGTCGATACGTTTTCAATCAGAGTATAAACAATTTATTATTTATAAAAAGGACACTATTCTTATGTTATTCTTTAACAATTTAAGTTAGATGTAAATTACTCATTAGTCTTTCTCTAGGCTAGATCGTAATCTTTTAAATGATTTGTCTCTATGAAGGCAATTCATCCCTATTAAAAAATAATTAAAAATTGCCCATTTTAAACAAAAATCCACAATTTTCATTACAGAATAAAAATCAATTAAACATTAAAAGAAGGATCTTAGTTAAGAGCGCAATTAGACTGATTTAATTAATATGCATAAAAGGTAAATTCACAGTCGATATGAGATAGCCTGTCAGTGTTTTAATTTAATTGATAGCACGCAGTCATTCAAATTAAGCAAAAATCATTACACTGTCAACGAATTGTCTCGTTTATTTTGACAAGTTAAAAAAAACCAGATTAATTCTTGAATCAAAAATTAAATCGACTAAACATTTCACGATAGTTTATTAGCCCCACAGATAATTACATTTTCAAGCAACGTATTTGTAGGTGAATAAGTAAGATTTAGATTTGTATCTGAACATACATTCCATTGTATTGCATTGATTTTTAGAACATTGCATCGATAATCTGTATCGAAACATTTGCTTGAACAATGACAGCGGTGATGTTCATATGAATTTTAAAATTAAATTGCTTTCGTATATCGGTTTCATATTCATCGATGTTATTTAAATTCGAACTAGTGATAGTTATTTCCGTGATTGTACAATGAGATCATAATCGATCTGAAACAGCCTTCAGAACAATGCTAACATTTTAATGATAACACCGAGCTGGTTTTAGCATTACATGTGGATTTTATCCAATATAATAAAAATTGTTAAAAGTCTAGATATACAATAGAAAGAATTTCAATAATGGGAAAATTAGCATAATTAGCATACGATTAGTTATACAATAGATAATGTTTAAATGAAAAAACTAGTGGCGGGTGGCGTTACCATATCAAAATCGATGACAAAACAGACTTCAGTTTTTGAATTGCTTAAAAAGTTAACTATTTTTTTCATCAATAGATTTCCTTTCGATATTATAAAAAAGTGTTCCATCTCATACATGGAAGCCATTGATCGTCGGCACTTAACATTGCGGTAACATAATTATTATATTTGAGCTTGTTATATAGATCTCGTAACACTGTTGTGTTAAATAATTTATTTCTACACATCTAAATCAAGTGGTATTGTTAAAATACAAACTGGTTATATTTAAAAACGTTTATGCAATGTATTGAGTGCCTTAAATTCAATTTTCTTCGTACTTTCAAATCGAAAAAAACCTTTAATTCGGGCCTTAATTGTGCCCCTATACGGCGTTTACTGCCAATGATAAAAAAGATCGACGATGACACAGAATAAGTAGAACGGAATCAAGGTTTTTTCATTTTTTTCTCAAAATAGTTTGTAAATGAGGCATAATTTTGAAAATCGAATGCAATGTTGTAAAATATATTTAATACGTTACGATAAGTTTACGATAAATATATAGCTGATCTGGACTAAAACACGGTTTCCTTACCAAAGATTTCCGTCATCGTACAAAAGTTAATTGCGATAATCGTATATCTATAGAACGCGCTAGTTTTGTGCAAAAGTAAGATGATAGCCGCAAAAAGGATTACTGCTATAACTGAGGAGTCAAATAAAGGAAAAAAGAAAGCAAAAAATCTGCTATAATAAACAAATATCTTTATATTATCTGTAGGCAATTAGCATTTATAATGCGGCCTTCAAAATTATAATTCTTTGTTAATTTAAATGAAGCATACAGCTATAATGTTATATGGCACACGTTTCAGTGACCTTGTGAACCAATTGAAGAACAGTGTAAAGTTGTACTAAGGGGGTTCCAAACCGTGATGTGACGTCACACAAAAATTCATGTAATTATAAGATTCTTGATATAGGTGTGAGGAATCTCGAGGAAATCTAATAAAATATTACTGACCAATTTCACTATTTTAATTGTCCAAAACTTAATGTAAGGTTGTGGTTGTGCGTCACGAAAAGGGGCTGAAAGGAAAGAAACTGGACAAATTTATATTGTAAAACCCATTTTATTAAGGTTTACGGTATGGTAGGGTTTTATAAGGGATACAAATGATTCCTGACAGCAATTAATTCTAATATTCAAATAAATTTATTTGTGAAACTTAATATGTAATAACATTTTACGAAAAGGAAATGAGATATGATTTATTTGATGTATTCATGGTGTCACGTAAATTTAATTTTCAATACAGCAATTTACTGAAAACCTTTAAAATGACGTCAGAGTAATTAAAGCGGACTATTGTAATACAATACAATACTTAAAGGAAAATGTTAATACAACCTTAATACACGTTAATAAATGCCGTTTTCTCGTGACCAACATACCTGAAACAAGAAAATTAAATACGTGTTTAAAATAAGAATTTTAAAGGTGAACTCAGTAAAGGGAAACGGAAGTGGTTTTTACTCAATAATTCCGGTTTGTCTTTTATTCTAAACGTGTTGTTTAAAGCCTACAATAACTCATTTAGAATATAAGACAAGTGTAGAAATTGATAGACGGGTTAAGTTAAGCATAAGACTCGTGCACATAGCAACGCGCGAAAAGGATTTTCTTTAACGTTTTTCACTAATGCTCCGCACTCTTTGGCAATGTTATTTATCTTTAGACTTCCTCAATAAATGGGCTTCGCAACACAAAAATAATTCTATAATTCGTACCAGTAGTTCTTCGTGTTCTAATAACTGTTGATCTTTCTATTATTAGTATAGTTAATGTATGTAAGCAGGATTCGACGGGTTCTTGCCATTGTTTATACAATTTGAGCTTATCTCATAGTAGTACGAAAATTTGGATTAATCACTATTTTGTTTAAAGAAAATGCGACTTGAGAAATCCTTCTACAATCACTCCAACATTAATAACTCAAACGTGTCTCGGAATAGAGTGGTATTTTCACTTCAATGTTAAATATCAGCTGAGATATGGATCAATTAACTAATATCCTGAAGGACATTACGCTGCGATGCCCACATTATAAGTGGCGCCACTCGTCCGCCGCCACTCCTTGTAATGATAATATCAAGTTTCTTTTATCCCTTTCTTTGCTGACTGCGTTTATTGCATGATTTAGGATTATTCTCAAGAAATTCAAAATTTTTATAACCACAGCGACGTTTCGGACATGAGTGAACCGACATACAAATCATTAAAACATAATCCTTTCCAATTGCGTAACTATAACTGGAATACTGACTTCCCTTTTTATCGGAGCGCTAAAACAAATTGACAGATAAAGACAGACTATAAAATGCTATATTAGTAGAGTATAAATTAAGTTAAAGCATATCTTAAGAAATATAGTAAAAAGATGCTTAGCCTAAGAGCGACGTTTGCACAACACTGTTATCTATGGCCAGATCGGAGCTCATAATTTCACTCCTCAGTCGTTATAATGAAATGACTCAATCATATGAACCATTATGAAATATATATACATAGTGTTTAGTTACAGTAGAATCCTCCTAAGTCCCAAGAACGATAATTGTGCTATTTTACTACTGTTATAATTACGTTCAACCATTAGATATATTATACAACTCAGTAGTTAATATTACAGTAAGACTATCCTACAGAACTTCTAGTAAGTTTTGGACCAAACCGATATTCACATCAATATTTGTTTACGATATCGCCAACACTAGCCTAATTGGAAAAAAGTTGCTGAAACTACAAGGGTTAAGTGGTATAGAGGCCAGAACTGGTGGTGCTTTCGTATGAATATACATAATTATACCAAGTATCGCGATTATCACATAATAATTAATAAGATATAATTACATAATTTGCTATCAAGTTGATTATCAGGACCTTGAAGCTTTTGAGAAACACAAGTCAAAGTGAGGTAAAAATTAAGACATATTTTGTTCGCTAAATTATATGAAATGAGAAAAATAGAAAACATAATAAGCTAGATACATTAATTATGTTTAGTTCGTTATTTACGTTTGAAATAGTAATAACATTGAGTTTATTACATTATCTTTTCGACTTTCGTTTTCCTCGATATTATAAGGGAACAAATAGAGCAATGTATTTTTAATCATGTCTTATTAATAAATAAATGTCATAGACAAACAGGGTATATTACCCCAAAATGTGGGCCAGCCTAATTCTATTTCAGCCATCCAGCTTTTAGGTAAGATATTAGAGAAATCACTATGCGTTCATAGACTAGATAGGGTAAGGATAGTTGATCTGGCCATAGATTGCTGCAACAAAGCATGCTAAATATTTTGCTACTCAATTAATTCTTTGTGCAAAAGTAATCTATTAAATAACCGTACAAATAAACTGAATGCGTGTGTAAAGATCATTTCAGGCGAGTGACCCGCTTACCAGGTTATGTGGAAAAACGATTGATGAGCAGGTTATCGCAAGAGTATCTTCACGCCAATTTGAACTCTATAATACATATATAAATGTCAATGTTGATAAATCCCGATAGAGATTTTTTACCTTTCCGCCCGTGTACTTCATAGTTTTATCTCGACTCTATCTTATTAAATTCGATAAAGTCTCTCTCTTATCATCATTTGGCAAATTGAAATTCGACATTCAAGGTTACAGTGTACGTGGAACGAAATATATTTTTTAATCGATTTCAAATTAAACATTGAAACTTCGAACAAATTCACACAAAAACATTTAGGTTCCTTGAATACAAATTGAGTTCAAAAACTACATCTGGCCGAAAATGTGTAAAAACAAACATTCAAAGATGGCTACCACACGTCACACGCTACTATCGGTCTCGGTCGTGTTATCATTCGCGCGTAGACGATCCATTTTTAGAAATATTAATTCAGTAATAACCGTTGTACAGAGAACTATTTTTAGTGTGGCCTAGGCTAAAAATACACGGACGTCGACCAATGACGAGTCTGATACTAATGTTACTCATGTGTCGTTGACTCTATGCAATTCTTGTGTATTGCTGGTATCTGTGCTTAGGTTATCTGCGGTCTTGTTTACTAACACTTGCACAAACAGATTTATCGAGATATTCTATGATTTTTGTAAACTTTATCAATCCATATAAAATGTAGCGCAAGACACCTGTTGTTCAAAATTTTGCTTTTACGTAATAAATGATGAAATTTTCGGCCTTGTATTAATTGTCCTCGTTATGTGTTCTGTATTGTATTATTTTTATTGAAATTAACGATTATTTTACAAAACGTCTAAAACTCCATTGTGTTGATACTTGCCACTGTAGAATGAAACTAGGTAGTATAGGTATAACTGTGTGATTTCACTATTGGTACAGGATAATATCCCATCGACCTTAAACCCTAATTCGATTAGAATCGAGTGCCTTATTATTCATTAGAGTTAATCGATGTTTATTATGTAACTATTCCATCGAGACGTGCCTCGACAAACAAGGCCACAAGTCGTCATTGACCGTGAAGTAGGTACAAAAAAATTGATTTAGCTGTTTCCGCGATTCTAGCTTATTCAGATTTTTCCACCTAATACTAGAGGTCGCCTAGATTTTTTAATTTAATAAATTATGCATTCATTAATTTGCATTTTATGTGTAAGTCGATGCAGAGTCGACTTTTTATAGAACAGGCGATGAGTGTAATCGCTGTCCATAGACAATCAAAGCGAAGCATTTGCTATCTATATTTTACAGGTGAGCTTTTATATTACGTTTATGAGCGAGTGCTCTATCCGGCTTCCGGTCAAACTTATTACTTCTATTTTTAAAGCATTTGCCATATGAAAACTCAGTCTATTTTTCTGACAAATTGTATTTACGTTGTTATGAAAAGAGACAGAAAGGTGTGAAATTCTAATAGACCCATTTACTAGCAATACTCCGCAAAACCCCTCAAACACTCGACGCACGTTTCGCCCCGACAGTTTTATAGCATACGTTTATATTTATGCGCATGATTATTGTATTTTATATTAATTAAGTTCGCTACAGTGTTTTTGTATAATTCTATTTTTTCGTCGACATTTTCCGAATAACAACTTGAATAAATCTAAATAATTTATATATTAGATCACTTTAAACACTTGCGTTCCATTTAGACCTTTCATCGTATTTTTATATATTATAAATTTATATATTTGCGTTTAACAAATATTTATAAATTATATTTAGTATTGACTTTTAGTAGTGACTGCCATACTGTTAAATAAGGAATATAAAAAAATATTTTTAATAGTTCATCGCGACCTTCTTTTGAGAATTTACCAAAAATTATAAATTCCAGTATTATTATCATTAATTAATATTTATGGTCTTTAAACTGAATGCAAACCTCTCATTTCCGGTATGAGTTTAAAAATAGACTTGTTTTGGCATATATGGAATAAATGCTAAAAATAGTATGCAATTCGGAAATGTAAAAAAAAATCATAAAGTACTGTTTGAGGACAGTTATCGAACAGATTGATCTACAAATTTTTTAAAAACCTCAGATATTTCGGGCGTCGAACATTTCATTGTGTTCATTATTAAATATATAATAACGTATATAACGGCTGTTGAAAACTTTTTGCTTATTCACAATAAGCCGATAAAGATGTACTGAAATGTTATTCAAACTTTGCGTGTATTAGAACGCGATACGCCTACTACGCTTTGAGCTGATTCTTTTACATCGTTTTTAACATTCTCAAATGGATGTATTAACATTATATAAAAGGTATCATGTATCACACATTTTAAAAGAATATTTTTGACAATTACAAATTAATAGGAAAGTGAACGGCAATCACAATTACACCAAACGTGTCAAAAATTACAGTAGCGTTGGACTTTGTCTCAATATTTGATGACATACCGCACATAGAACCTTTTTTAAATATAAAGCTGAGGTAAACGGGCAGAAGCTCACCTGAAGTTAACCATATTTGCCCTAGAAGCCCTGTAAAAATAATTGATGAACTTATTTGCGTTTATTAGAATAAACTCATTTTAGTTTGTAATATATTTAAAACATATTATATAAATATAGTCACTTACAAATACGGATTATTAATAATTACAATATATAGAAGACTACGAACACTTAATATATAAATGAACATTATTTGAAATAAAATTAACGCCAGGTGTTAATTTTATTTCAAATAATGTTCGTTAACATATATCGCGACCTTGAATAAAGATATAAGCATATTTTTCTAATATGCAAATGTTTAAATTGTTACAATTAATAATGCTTACAACAAGACGGAAATTTATTTAAATTAATTCTTATACATACTTGTTATAAATTCAACAGTTAGTTTTAGGCACTTATCAGTTTACATGTTCCCGCTCTTTTTGAATTAGGCAGCATTACCATGGTATGTACTAAGTACAATGAGTCGGCGCCGACGTTCTGCGCAGATTAATATTAATCATTTTCGTTAATTGAGCGAACTCGCTTTGCAGACACTTGAAATTCGAACATTCAAACTTTAACCGCCTTCCTTAAACTACAGGTTGAAACTTGAACAATTAGAAATAGACTGCTTTGAAATGCTTTATAGTTTATGATATCCTAGTAATATCATAATGTATTTATTGTTATATTATAGAAATGAAATTTTAAACATTTTCTAAGCATAATTAATTATGTTTAAAATTATCACATTTAAATTTAAGCTGAGTAAATCAAAAAGAATGATCTTCTTGGCAAGTTTACTTTGAATAATCGCGTAGTATGAATAACCATACTCCTCCTCTTTTGTCACAACATAAGCAAATTGTATAAAAATTTTAAAATATTTTTTTGAGTTTCCTTAATTTAAGGAACTTACACACTAGCATGTTACAACTCAAATCGTCCATCTGTATAAATAAGTACTAAATACTTTTGTGTATGGTGGTACGCTGAATGTTTTCATACAGAACTAGTGCCAAATACATAACATAGTAAAGAGAACAATCTCCAGTTAGACTTCATTCTTAATAGTCTTGTGTCCGACTCAAAAGTATTGTTTCGAACCTGATCGGGTCATACACTTACCAAGGTTACAGAGTGATGTTAAGTCCTCCCCGTAAAAGTAGAAAAAAATCGTTGTCCTCACTCGACCGTCAAGGCCAGAGTAAAGGAAGCGAACAGACAATGCAGTTTTGCAATACACAAAACGAGGAAGTCCACAGTTATCATATTATCATTCATTTATACGTCACAGCCTTATTAATAGTTATACCGCTTCGTCTACAAAAATGAACCCAATACTCCAATGGAACCAATACTACGTACAACTAAAGGACTCGTCAGAGAACTCTGAGGTTCGCGTGAAGGGTCAATCAAGCACTCCTAACTTCTCTTAGGAATGCACAAAATTCATTCAAGGATTAAAACTTCAATATCTGGAGTCGATATATCGGAATACGGCAGTAATGTTAGAGCATTATCACTAATTACTTAAATCACTATTTAATGGCAATTTTTCGAATTCTGCTTTTCTCTTCTCTATATATCTCTACTCCATTTTTGTTTACTACTCCAAGAAAGACATTAAACAGAAGACAATGGAAAGCATTAGATACCTAGGAAAGAAATGTGGATGTCGATTATTTAGTTTAATTAATGTATATAACAGTAAATAAAGGTATTATAATGATCTATTAGAAGGCTACTTAATTCGAAGGAATTATGGAAATATGTATATATCATGGTGTGCGAGAGACTGGTGACGAATCATGGTAAAAACTGAAAGTGGTTTTCGTAGTCGCTAATTAAGAGAAAATTTGTAATATTATAAATTTGGAACATACAAGTCGTACAATTACTAAAAGTAAGATATGTACGTTAATCAAAACAATTTAAGTTTTTAACATTAACAACGCATGAAACAAGTTGACATCGTAATATTTCAAAAATGAAGTAAAAAAATTGCTAATTAAATTTTATCATGTTGTATAATTAAAATTATTTTTTAATTATCTGGTCCTACATGTACATAATTTCAGAGCTTCTTTTGGTGCTTATTATAAAGTTTCTTGTTATGCTGACATCAATTAGTATACATGTGTTTTTAAATATAGGAACAAATGATTAAAAATTAGACTTTGTTTTGAGCAGCTACTTACTATTGCAAGTGTATTAACTTACTATATCTAATTGTGATATAACAATTATTCCACGTAAGCATAGCTCAGGCGTTTATAACGTAAGTTAAGATAAGCCCAACCCAAATATAATGATAACATGATATCTTTTAATATGTATACATAGTAGAAACAATTATTCGCCGTAATAAATAAATAATTAGTTATTGTAGACAAGGACTTTTGTTTATTTTTGCCAATTTTTGCCAATTTTTGCTCTATGACTTTTAACTATGTACAAACTAAGAATCTGAGTATTCAAGAATTATTGTATATCATCAGATTTCACGTGTTATTCCGTTGCTAGGCAACCCCAATGCTCTGCTTTTTATACAAAGACAGTCGTATTTATGATGCACGAAATCAAGTCAAATCATAATATGTACATTTTTCTCAAAATGGAAATATATACAACTGTATTTTTAGATATAGAAGTTGGAACCGAACGCAATAAAATGTTTACTTTTTTTGTCACGAGTAAATTCTTACACAATCCGATGACTAAGCTCAAATCAAGTGTAACATAAAAAGTTCTACGCCGTCGTGGACTTTCGTAATAATCAATCGTCACGGAAACCGGCAATATAGACCGAACGATTTTGTTGACATTGAAAACGCACGGAAAGCGTGGCACTAGTAGAAAATTTGGGGTGAGGCACCCATCGATCCCAGTGGAAATGAGGACACCCTGCGACCTTGGTAAACACACGAGCGCCTCCGACAACAACCGAAAACACCCGAAACATTTCATTCATCTCCTGTCCGCGACAGCCTCACATTTCAAATTTGGAACGATCTGGGTTCCCAAAGTAAATAAGGCGGCAATACAAATTTGATTTTCGAAATTTTCAATATATTTGATTTTAGTATCACTTGCTCTATTTATTATAATTTATTGTTATTTGTAACTATTGACTCTGTCGTAGTCAAACAATGAAAGTAATTACTGTAACACCTTGAAAGGTGCGCTTGTGTTAAGACAATGCGGGGTCGCGTTATCATATTGTCAACATTTGTGTTGCATTCTGTTAACTTCTAAGACCCTGGTGCAAGCTTATGATATATTAAATAAAATTATTTAATGCTACTGTTATACAATATTATTATAAAGTAATAAAGGTGAATATAAATTAAAATAGTTCTATGATGAATAGAAATACTGCTCGTAATGAAATTCTGCTTCTTTATCTTTTATAGGATTGGCCTTTCAAATTCCATGAAGTACCAAATTTCTGAAGAGCCGGTTTCCACATGATGTTTACCTTCACCGTAACAGCAAGTGCTAATTGGGCACATAGAAAGAAAGCATCGGTCACGAGAGGTCTTCGAATTAATGCCTATTGAATCTTAGCTTCACCAATATGTCAACGTATTTAAAGTTGAGTTTTATATAAAATAGTTAAGTTCGTAATAAATATTATTATTACACATTTAACTAGAAACATGAAAGTCACAGATAATTTACGTACAGTTGTTAAACCTAAGGATGAACTATGTTTTAACGTAAAAAGAATTTTTATAATCTGTAGACGAAAAAAAGTTTTAAGTAAATAACACTATTATTCATTTCTCAAGAGTTATGTAACACGCAAATATTAATACATACATTAAACACATTTTTAATGATAATTATTTTTACTTTAATAAAACAATTACGCAAAAACATTGTAATTATATTGCAACGGATCACTCGTTCTATAAGCCTTAATTTTATTCAGTCTTTGGATCCGCATGTCTTTACAATTTCTGCCAATTATAAAAACATACTGATATCGTATAACAAAAAATCGCTCCGGAAGCCAACCTGACGTCACTTTCAAATTATGTAATACACACGTGTCGCCTCAACACATTATCGTTATCATCCTAAACAAATATTACGATTTTGCGAACGCTGTGTTGAATTTTTACATTCGTACGTACGGTTTTTGTGTGAACGGTGTAATGTAATAAATTTGTCATAATCCGTTGTAATAATCTCGCGAGAGCATTATTTATTTAAACTTTTTTGCATGTATGTGCATTGCGAAGGCACTGTAAGGTTATCATTACTGATAAGCCCTCATCCATCACGGAGCTGTGCGGAAGATTTTGAAATTATCATCTATCACAATAAGTGTACGTCAGAACATACTTCATGTTATCGTAACAGTGTCAGACCTCTGGTTTAAATTTTTTATTAATAATATTCCAGATTTTTGGAATTATATTCATTTCCTCGACTTGACTGTTGAACACCAATTATTCTTAACTTTAGTCAGTTCAACCAAACAAAGGAACTCTTCAGTGTGTTAAAATGTTAGTCAATTTAGTAAGAATTATTAGGCACAACAAATAGTTTACAATATTACTCCTAATTAAAAATGAAAGCCGTTCAAAAAAGATACACTATTTATTTACATTGTCTGAGTTTAAATTGACAAACATATGATAACCCTTTTGTTGACAGATTCGCTGTAAATTGTTGAGTATAACTGAATATAATTTAATTCGTTTTTCCAATTTAACGTCGGTACAGAAGGAACAGGAGGATATTTACAAAAATGTGTTTTTGTGATATAAATGCGTAATAAATGAAAAAAGAGAAGAAAAAACTTTGCAGATGTTTTTCATATCCAAGAAACAATTTATTACAGAAAATTCTAAATTACCAGGGCCGTATAACTTCTTGAAGATGGAAGAATAAATTTGCAAGTTTACTTATATTATTGTTGTTTGATTAAGCGTTAGAGGCGTTAATAATTTAAAACCGAAGACGCGCACTGAATGCTTGACATTTTTAAATAATGGCGATTAAAACTACTTAGTAGAAATTAATTCGACAATCGATGTGAACTCTGTGATATAGTACCTCCCGCTGTTACGCAATAACTCGTGACTCTTATTTCAAGTGGCTATATGTAAATAAGTAACAAGTCCCAACTGCTACGCAAATAAAATTGTGCCCTATACCATTGGTATGTGGTCGTTATTCGTATATCACTAATCATTAACGCTTCCTTATCTGAAGTGAATACAAAGATGCCTTTCCTGCACTTTTTGTGTAGTAGCAAATGATCGTATTAACAATAGCTAACGACTGATACTATTAGGGATAAATCTGACGGAGTAATTTTTGAAATAGTATGCGTATATCAAATTGGCAAATTTATAAAATATATTAATGATCTGTAAATGCAAGATGAACACGGCTGGCGATAAAGCGAACAATAATGTCGATACAAAAAAACAGTTGTATGCGACCATCTCCAAGAGCCGCACACATATGCAGTAATGTACTAACCCAACCAGTAATGGCAAATGTGATCGCGAATAAAACCTCAAACTGTTTTAAGGTTTGAACAAATTAATTCGAATTTCAAAATGGTAGTTATCATATGTTTTTTTTTATAATTAACGAATTTTCAATTAAAAATTGAAATAAGGCTCATTTACTACTATTGACGTATATTTTAACTATAAGGAATGTATTTTAGGTAATATTGGATCTAAAACACAACAGTATTAAAAGTTAAATATAAGAACTATATTTTTTATTGTGATAATATATACGTAATCATAATTTATTAAAGTCGGACGGCAAAATTTAAATAAAATTTGAATTGAATTCATTAATTTAGTCTTTGTACACATTTTAATTTCAGTGACTAAACAAACCAATTTAAGGTTTATAATTTAATTATTAATTTAATTTATGTTAAAATAATAAAAAAGTAAAAAAATCAAAGTTTCTATATAAACTAATGAAGTTGTAGGGCAGGTCATGGCTGGGCGCGTAAGCACAAACGGATGTGCATGCGATAACCATTATCATAATTTCTACTTGGTTAATTATTTGCAGTACAATTACTTGCACTGAATAATAATTTCAATATTGCTTTTCTATAAGCGAATACGTTTTTACTAGTAAAGATCTGTTGCAGCAATGTAATTATATACAGTACACAGTTTATGTCCGTTGTTGAAATACTTATTTGTAATTGCATAGATTAATATCGGACTGGCACCAGTAGCTATTTGTCAGTTGATTGTCATGTCCTTCGATAGTATAGACTTGTCTGGCTCCCGCACGGCGAGTACTAGGCAAGAAGCGGATCGAGGCGATATCACGTTACGCGGTGGCTGTTGACACCAGCAGCGCCTGATTAATATTTATGATACGACTGAGCATCTCGCATGGCCGGTTTGCGCGATGCGATTTATACTCGTCCCTCTCACACCTACGTTATCTTATGTACGTAGACTAAGATGCTAATATGCCAAGTGCTACATTCAAGCGTGTGTGCGTTAGTGCGAATGAGAATCCTAAATCTTCATAATTTCACTAGTTTTGTTTTTGCCGCCGGTTTTTTGTTTTTAAGCAAATCGTATAGTATTAGTCGTAATAATATTAAAAGAATTTGCCTTTTATCTAAATATATTTTTTTATACGATGAGATGTTTAGTTTTAATTATTCTTATGTTGCCAAGGGACCCAGTGACCATTATTGTAAATTCAACGAGATGCAAGTATGTGGAACGGCAAGGGCCGAGAGCTCAAACCTGACCATATCGAGACAACCCGACCGGACATACATGACTGACATATAATAAATCCACAACCTACACTCCTAGGAGTATAAGTAATGAATATGTGCAATCGCCGGCCGTCACACATGCAATCAAAAGGAAAATAACAGCAACCAACGCTTTGTTAAACTAGTAAGATTTGTGTATTTAATTCGCAGAAATTTCGCACATATTTGTTGAGATTCTGGAACAATGACGGGTATGTTCATTACAATTACTCATTGTACATTATTACTCATTTAAATAGAGTCGTTCCTCTTTAATTGAAGCGCGACCAACAGCTCCCGTATTAAACTGCTATTAAAGACAATTAAAAAGTTAGTAAAAGTACTCTTTAAATTCTAATTATTTTTTTTATAATTTTAATATTCTACGGAGTAATACAAAAGCGTAACGAATTTTAAATAACCACTTGTATGCCAAATGATTCCCTTGTCTTCTGATTATTTCACGATGTGCCTCCAGCACCGGCCGGTATTCGCGGCACTGCGCTCCAAGGTCACGTTATCGTGCTGACGACAACCAGCCCGACCGGCCGATTTTATTGAAGCGTTGGAACAAATGACTGCAGCAGCATTGTACAAATTATTTCATATGTAATGAACGACAATAGCACTACTAAACGACACGATCCTCTTACAGGAACTCGGCAATCTTAACCGTCGCAGTCTATTACGTACGATTGTAAGACGTGTGTCCGCACTACATCCAATACTGCTATAATTTTATCGTTTGAAATCAAATTAGCGGAGTGTTTACATTTTATAAATAGAGCGCGTTCACGTGGCGCCTATTGCGAGATAAGAGTCCGCCGTCTCTATAGTTATCACTCACCGTGAGCTGTTAACATCCTCCGCGATGGGCTACTGGTTTTCGTCGTCACACTGTCACACGAGCGAAAACTAAAGCACTCACAAACGGCGCACTAGATTGAGCGGCACACGCGAGGACTGCACAGCGCGACACCCACGACTAGAATGCGGGCAAGATGAGCGCGGGGCGCGGGGAGCAGGGGCCGAGAGCGAAACACAACTCGAACGAAGGCGCGATGGAGACAGAACTGCGGCCGGCAACGAGACCGTTCGCTGCTATTGGTCGGCGATCGCGTGACGTCACAGCCTGCGGCCAATGGCCGTGAGATAAGCAGTTCGCGTGGCAACCGCTAGAGGCGCCAGCGTCGAGGAAGTCGCCCGCCCTACAAAGCTTTCTTCAGCTTGGGCGTGTGCTTACGGGCGGAAAATGACGATAAATTCCTGAGTATTAAATATGCATAATACTTTCTTTGAAAACACATTGTGATTAAGTAATTATTAGTGTATTTGTTGAGTAGAGGAGAATATTTTACGGCAGCGTTCAGCTTATTGGGCGCTTGCCAGTCGAGGTTATTATACCTAGCTATGGCGTAGATAAACAGGGCAATTAATCACTCTTGAAAGAGAATCGAATGGTGTCAACGAGACATTAATTACAGCACTGGCTTCACTTGTTCTTACTCTCAATAAACATTGCTATATGTAAATTATGTTACGTTGAAATTCAGAAGTGCCAAATAAATTTGACACCTAACAGTCACCGTGATTAGAGAGCTGTAAACAAACCCTTAGAGGGCCCGAGGGGGCAACAGCTGTCTCCAGGCCTCAACTTCCAACCATTAAACACCCACGTCGGATTTCATAACAATCACAGCCTTTATGTGCTAAAAACAACTCTATATCGTACAAAATAAAGACCTTATTTGTAACACATACGTATCTAATCACTTTCATGACTGCTTTCGAACGCGATCTTAAGTTGGAATTAAAATGCTGAAAAATATTTTACATAAATTTACATATCACTATACCTATTTCAGTTGATACAATAAAATTTAAATGTCTAAAATTCAAATGAATTAATTCTCGTCTTTCAAAAATAAAAAAAACAGTATATACTATTTAGTATCTAAATTTTATTTAAATATATTATATTAAAATTTTTATAGTATAATTATTTTTTATATCTATTAAACTATATGACATATTGTCATCTATCAGGTCAGGCTGTCTTACGACATAGGCCTCCTCAGATTCCCTCCATAGGTATATGTCAATCCGTTGCTATTCTTCTCCATCCCTTAGGAAGATCATCCTCCGATCTTTTTATTTGTCTACCTCCTCGTCTTTCTGTCTTGTTTCTTGAAAAAAGATGTGCATTATTCTCAGGTTTTGTTCAAAGCAGAAATTTATCAACCGTTGCCCATTGTCGATCCTCTTTCTTATTTTATACTCTCCCGAGTCTGATTTTGCTCCTTTTTGACCATTGAAATCTCACATTAATGTAGTGTTTTTATTCAAGTTGTTCTATCAATCATGTGTATATAACCTAACAACTAGAGTACATAAACTACTCAAAAAGCATACAACACGAGAAATATAAAGTAAAATATATATAAGATAGGAAATTAAAAAAAAAATCAAATTTGTGTGTTTTTCTACTTATACTATAAACGCGAAAGCTTTTAAGTATGAATGGTCTGTTACTCTTTGACGTATAAACTACAGAATGTCTTTTAAAAACTGCCAAAACCGCTAGAGTTACACATATGTAAAATGCTTATATAACTTATAACCTTTTGAAAATATAGAGTAAGAGCCAATTTTATAAAGTGGAGTTCGTTTACTTTCAACACTTTTGCTCCCTTGATAAACAATCTGCTACTATTGCAGTCTACCAATGAAGATATTTACTGTAGGGTGCATCAATAACAATTTAACTGCAATCACTCTACATTCATTTCCACCCCCTCATTAATCTGTCGTTTTAAGTTCATGAAAGTCCGTTGTGTTCGTAAAAAATTACTGATTTTATATTAAGCAAATCTACAGCCGTTATAGGTAAATAATTTGTTAAGAAAATTCTCCATAATTAGTAATAAATTGTTACACGAGGAAAAACAATAAATTAATATTATTTTAGAAGTTTTAGACGTTCTTTTGAATTTTGTTGAATTAAACATTTTTCTTTATTGATAAATGTTGCGCGTTGTGCATAAACTTATATTCCACACAACAGTTTATAAAAAAAAACCAGCTTACAAGAAGTGTTTCAGACTATCTTTTATTTCTAGTTTAACATTGTCTATTTCTTGATATATAAAGCTACGAGCTAATTTCAATATTTTAAAATGAAACATTTTTTTAAAAGTTTTTTTAAAATATTTTTTTTTTTATTTATATCAGTATATAGTGATGTTATTACACTGTACTAGGTAAAGTAAAATATGCCTTTAATAAAGCAATTTACAGGAATTAGATACAAAATTATTTATAATAACTAAAATATTTGTTTATGATAATGGAAATGATTAAATACAACATGCGTCTTACTCGTGTACGGTTGGTTCTTGTGGCGATTGGTCGTGCGGTGATGATATTAATTAAAAATATTGTTAATTTTTCTCCACTTCGTTTGAAAATACCGTACTCACTTTTCTCTAGATCTATTTCGCTAATTCTTAATATTGTCTTTTGAACGGTGTGATGCCCCTCTAAACCCCTCTACAAATCACGCTGAGCGATTGAAAAGGTCGTCTTTGGCGCACAGTTTCTTGCCAGCTTTTCTTGTCTGCTCTTCGCCCTTGACTTGGGAACTGGTGCTGGTATCTGTAACTTTTTATTTATTGTATGTTTATAAATATTATACGTACTTAAGTCTTACCAAATAATAAGTGTCGAACTCATACATTTAAACTAATATTACTTATTAGCTTTTAAAGAAAAACACTTTATTAACGGATTTAAGTTTTATTTTTGCAAAATTTAAATGTATTTATATTATTAAAAAAAAATCCGACGTTTTGCGTGCTTTACATCGTGCGTGGTCACGGTAGACTGAAGACAAAAGGTGTTAATTGTCAAAATAAGTGTCACAGCTGCAGAGAGGTTGTGTGTTATCTGTATTTATTGACCCGGGGTTGGTATCGACGAATACATAACTTAAATCCGTTAATAAAGTGTTTTTCTTTAAATGAGAAACAGTTATGTTAATACAAGACAATATTACTTATTAGCTGCTTCTATAAAAACCGATAAAAATAGTGCTCCTATTTCAAAGGACCTGCGATTTTCCAGCGGATGAGCCTTGATGTTTTACCTCGGTTCACTTTTATTTTTTTGAAGTATTGAGGAAGTGAAAAACACGAGGTCGAAAATTCAAGAATTTTGAAACCGGCCTTTGCTGTTTCGTATTTTGAAGGAAATCTCGACTTTCGATTTTGTTAAATAAGTTGCTAACCAAAACGGTTTCGGTCAAAAAATTTTAATTTGAACGTCTATAAAAGGGATGGATCCTTGAAAAAAAGAAACATATGATATTTTTTTTCGAAAAAATTAGCAGACTTGACTGTTAATGAAATTTTATAACATTCTATATAGCCTGTACTAAAATATACACGTCTTTCATTTGGAGTGGAGATAGTCGAAAACCACACAAAAAATAATCTAAAAAGAAAATCTGTATTATATTACGGTAGTAATTAAACTTCCTCGAATGTATAAAACAAAAAATTACGTCATCAGCTCTTATAAAAATTCGTTATTGCAATTAGCTTTATCAAGAACGCGATAATAGATAATATAAATTACTTCTAGTAATTTAGATATAGAATTTAAAAGTAATTCTACATTATGTCACACATTAAATCTCTAAATGTCATGTTTTTCACTCTGGAGCCTGTAATCTGGGGGGGTTAAGGCGCATAATAGTAACATTTTTTCGTACAGAAATATGCACCTTATTATATAGTATTAACGAACACTATTGAATCATTAGCTTCGGCTCATGGCAAAGGCCCCGCATGAACGATTGGTATGAGGCTGGTATATTTCGGGACGCTTCCCCTAGACGGCGCGTGCGCATGTATTCGCCCAGGAGTTTAATGCACTTCAAAAGTACTTTGGATAGGGTGGAGATTTAGTTTCAAGATTTATTGAAATGTATTTTTATGGTTTAATCAGCTTAGTTCAACGGCATACAGAAGACATGAAGAGCTACGAAAAATATGTTAATATATCAGTTCTGAATTAGAATTGTGTTAAATTATGTAATTGTTATTGAAATAAACTTCCTGGGTAATACCCTGCAAAGTTTACGCACTCATTAAAAACAAGGTTGTACTAAAACCAAAAAAGGTATACAATTCGATTTTGTTCTATTTTAATTTACAATTGATATCTAAATGAAAATTAACTACTGTGTTAAGTTAAATTAACTATTGAAATGATACTTATAATTTAAAACATGCATTTTACCCAATACATACAAATCTTCAGCTTCGTGAACTATAATTTCAGTTAACTGTCTTTTAAATTTGTTTTCATTGCGTGTAAATTACTGAGAGTAATAAATACACAATTCCACAGACTTGTCTAACAGTTTTAAAAGCAATTTTTTAATAAAAATTGGGGCAAACGGCAAGAGGCTCACGTGCAACTAAGTAATACTGCTATGCACTCACAATGCTAGGCACAATACAAGTGCGTTGCCGGCCTTTAAGATGACGATACGTTTTATATATTAATAACGATTTGTAAGTAAATCTATATACCTGTATACCCCCTCTATACTCGGTGTAAGTTAGATTACTCGTGTCGATCCCCCACAAATAACAATTTACGGGTCCAGTCCAGCTTCACGTCGTGGTATTTCGAAACACAAGGATTCTTTAAGAAAAGACCTGAAATGTCTGTAAAACACTTGCTAGCTCTCTGATAGTGCGAACACAAGACAGGCACGCCTCCTCCCTTGTTTTATTAAAACAAGTTTTTCCTGATTATTAATTGGAACTGAAACAATTTGATTTTTATCAATTTAAATAATTTATCCACAATAAAAAGCTCAAGTTGACGTGTTAATGGCAAATTAGCAATCGAGGAGCTGGTGAGGCTTATCAGAGAAAATCAGTACACGAGAAATCGTATTTTATGCGCCGAGATTAAAAAGGTTTTTATATAAAAAAAATTTTGAGCTGCAGATAGTTACAAAAGTATTTTTTTTGGTATATTTTTTTTGAGGTTGTATAGATAAATTAATTTGTATAGTGCATTAATCGATGAAGGCTATATAAATTTATTTATTTACAAATATACATCCATCGTCAGGTTAGGTCAGGGACCTAAATCTGATGTCTTTAACTTTAACTTACATCCTAATTTATAATCTACTTAATCAAAAAACTTAGTAGTCAAGTAAGTACATCTTAGTAATTAACATTTACTTTCTATCCTTAATGGTAACAAACAATCCATTCTAAACACATATCTTTATATATAATTCTTCTGTGAGTGTGTATGTCACTGAACTTCTCTCAAACGACTGGACCGATTTTGATGAAATTTTTGTGTGTGTCAAGGTGATCTGGGAATGGTTAAGATTCACAATATTATATAAAATTCTCGTGTCACGGGGTTCGAACTTGAACTCCTCCGAAATGGCTTGACCGATTCTCATGAAACTTTGTGAGAGTATTGAGTAGGTCTGAGAATCGGCCAACATCTATTTTTCATCCCCCATTTATTAAGGGTAGTCCACCCCTAAATTTTTATTTTTTAGTCAAAATTTTTAGTTTCTATTTTTTTTATGATACAACATACAAAAATACATACAATCCTAAATTTTCACCCTTCTACGATCAACCCTTATTTTTTATTTATTAATTAATTGAAAATAGAAATCACATGTATGCCAAAACAACGTTTGCCGGATCAGCTAGTAATAACATATGACTACAGTCAATAAAAGCAAAACATAAATGAAAAATGTTGGGAAAACGGGTAAAATTTATCATTTTCGAATGTTAACATGCGCACGCCACACCGATATTTTAATTCACGAAATTTTAAACGCTGAAAAATGGTAGAAATTAAAAATGCACTCAAATATAACTATAGATTACCTCAATCAAATTTTGGGTTGCAAGCAAGGTTTGGGCCTCTTGTAGAACAAATTTAGTTATATAAATAATGTAATATATTCGTGATAAATACGGATAATGTATGTGTGGAGTATGAAGTTACACAAAAAATAGTGGTCAGATTTTAATTTATCCTTACCTTAACATTTTTGTCCGCTCATATTGTTTGTATAAATCATAATGTTCCAAAAAACTATGTTATTTACGAAAAGTTTTCAACCATATGTACCTAATAACCCAAAAAAAATTACACAAACATTTTACAAATGTAAAAATCATTTGTTTTATGGTGAGTTTTATTCTGTTAAAATTTATGTAGAGATAGTAAAGATAGTGCAATGCGTACTTTAAACTTTCGCGTCTTGCATAGGAGTCTCCCACAAGGTGATCGAGCGGTCCATTGGTCCTATCACCTCATCACTTGCAGTTGACTTTAAACTGTAACTCAACTGTACAAGGATTATTTTAGCTAGGCATTCTGGTACATGTTTTTTGCGCTGGACCCACGTGGTGAACCACATGGCACTCTACTATCCGGGAGATAAAAAATTAAGATAAAATTTAGTTTATGTAATGAATTGAAGGCGATTCAGTTTTGAAGGTCATATTACGAGATAGTTATCACGAAATGTAATGGTATTGTCCGTTTTTTGAGTTGGTAGTGGGCTTTAACATTTTAAACATAAAAATGTTAATTAAAATAAAATTGGCTTACGAAACAAATTATGTACTGGTAGAAGAGACAGGGCTTTCTCGTCAAATAATAGTGTTTATAGTTTAGCGAAAATAGAGAGATTAGTTGTATTTGCTTTGCGAAAAAGCAACAAGGTGGACATGAAACAGATTCTGGTACAATCTGGTAAAGAAAACTGGACTGAAATCTACTTTACTAAACTAGGGCCTCACTAAGACCCAACCACTACATTTATTCAATTTATTTGATAGATGATATTGCTGTCAGATAGCTATGGAGCTGCTGCAATTTAGGGAATTTATGAAATATTATGAGCTTTTGTCATTTTAAACACAATCACAATATATCGTCAAATTAAATAACGCAACATTCGTGTTTGTCTCAAAGGTTTGATTTAATTATTGAAACATTGGTCGTGTATAATTTTATCTTGAGTACGAAATAAAAATTATTAATATTACGATTGACAAAGACCAATGAATCAGAAATTCTCATGAAGGCGCATCGCGACACATGCGGCACACGTGTCCCCTCCCCCAGGACCTATACGCCTCACCCCCTCTAAGGGAACCACTGAAAAAATCAGACCATAGCAAAAACTGAACTCTTACGCACAAGTCCTAGGGTTCAATATTCACTAAAATTATCATGTTGACACAAATGGTCTTTTGAACAATGTTTTTCTTCGAAGCTATCCTAAAAGTTCAGTGACCTAATTATGGGGCTCAAGAATATTGTGTAGAAGTCTAAAATACTGGCCTGAAGGAAGAATCATCTCTACACATATATATAACGAGGACTGTGTCTTTTTTCAGGTATGTAACAATGGTGGACTAATTTCAAATAAGACCAACGAAAACGTAAAAATATCTTGCAAATTGTATCAGCGTGCACTTATTATTTTTAATTGGACTAATTGATACAATTTAAAAAATTATAATTGACACCAAATGGCCTTGGCTCGTAAGGGCATTTACTGGGCTTAACTGTATGTCAATAAAATTATTATAAAATATCCCAAAACTTATCTCACCCATGATAAAGAAATCAGAGAGTTAAGATAATTTGACTTATCGTATTGAGATAAGTCATAGAATTGGATGACAGCAATAGCTCTCAGTTTTAGTAAAAAACTAAAATGATTCGGTACATTGTATGTACAACCATTGCGTTATTTTTCTGTATACCAGCTCAAAATTGGACAGGTAAATTAAAGATTGTACAAGAAATAATTATAGGTACTTATGATTTATACTATAATTTCTATGGTATTCCAGTTGCTGACTCCACATCAGGTGTCAATAGATTTCAGGTAATTGATTTTGTTTACTATTTATTTTGCAATCATGACTCGTAACTTACATAGCGTCGTTTCAGAGAGCGTGTATTTTATTTAGCAATATAAAATTAGAAATACTATCCTTTTATTCACAGCCAATGAAACCAGATCTGCCTTCGGTTGTCCCGGCTGAAGCGAATCATCTAAATATTACATGCCTTCGACCCATAAGTGATGCTTACGAGGGAATCGATGCTAGTCTTACACAACATAATTTTGATACAATCGTCAAAAGGCAAGTTATAGAACACACAAAAGAGTTTTACGGCTTGGATAATTTTAACGAAATTTATGTTACATTTACCGGAGATGACACGACGTTTATATTAATCGTTAGAGAATCTCACATTTGTGCTTTACCAGACACTACCAGCACAGATCCAATTTACCTGTGCCTAGCAAGCTTGAAAAATGACGCCTGTACAATTTATGATCAAAGCATTGTACACGTGCTGGTGGAACGACGCACAAATTTCGCGATATCAGGGTAAGTTCATTGGTATTATTACTACTACTTATTTATATTTTAGGCGGAACTTATTATATATAAGTTTATTCTAAAAGATTTCCAATACCTTTTATATGTTTATAATAGCTGTTTTCATTTTAGAATGTCTTCAAGTGAAACATTGGGTACAGAGTGGCAGCCAAAGTATACTACATACTTTGTTAAGAACCTAAATGAGAATAGTGTAAACAAAAATAATGGAGAAATCGAAGACATTGCATCAAAAACAATGAAAAATTGCCAAGATCCTGGTGATACATATTTCCTTGATACGAAAAAGATTATAACATGGAGATCTAGATAAGGATAGTGACAACGTGGTAGCTGACAACGATTCAAAAGATAATCACACCGGAGATGACAAAATCGAAGATGTAGATAATATTTATAAAGAATGTATTAAAACTGATGAATATCATGGTTCAATCTCGACTACAACTTTACTTGGATATACACTAGTAGTTTTAAGTTTATTGTCAATGGTCAACAATCTAGAAAGCTCAGAAATTTTGCTATAAACCTAAGCGTAGATTATGTCTACGTTTAAAGTTGAATTAACAGAATAAGTTGCTTATACACATTTCCAGATTTTTAGTTAAATCCGAGAAATGTAATAAAGTAGCATTTTGAATATTTAAATCTAGATAGCTAATTATTAATGTTAATGGAATAAATTGTTATTTAAATAAAACTTTATTATATATAATATATTCAGTTGAAAACAACATTTATTTGCGTTTTCTTTTTAAAATCATTAAGATAATGTCGCTTTTATCTTGATATGTATATCGTAAGTATTGCCTTTTAAAAGTGTACATTTACGCATTTTGTTATATGATAAAATATTTTTCTTCAACACACGAAACAAACAAAGCCTTGAACGTATAAATCAAATAATAACTCATATAAATAGAACAAAGGAAAATGTGGGTTAAAGTTGAAAAGGTATTTTAAAATTAATTAACATTTAATGTGTAAAGTTGCGTGTAACATGATGCAAAGTTAGAAGGCTAGTATCGGATTGTATCGTAACTACTAAACACTAACTGCTTCGTAACGAACCTTCACAAACAGGGAAGCACGTGCAACTTCTGACGTTAGCCTGAATGTCAAAATATAGATATAAATATAACATTTTATTTATTTATAATTATTTACATAATAGGCTCCTAAATGGAACAGTATGTCGCATATGTCGCATAGGGGTTGATTTCCGGTACGGTAAATATTTGTGTGATATGCATATTTGTTAGTTGTGATCCGGGTATAATAATGTTTTTATTTAAATACAAAATATAAGCTACATACTTACTGTGGAGTAAGTAACCGTGTGTAATTGTATCCTGAAATTTAGACTTACAATGTTCCTTTCATATACTATACCTTGTTTATAATCTAAACATTGATCTTCTTAACTGAAGTCATAAAGATTATCGTGAGTTTACTTACAGAACATACAGAATCTAGAAAATTCCAAAGCTTCTAGATATGGCGTAAAACTATAAAATAATCACAATCAAGGTTCTTAACGTTATCAAGCTTACTAACTTCAAAATCCAAATTGTATTCACTACTTCAACATTATATAGGTCTTCAATGGATTTGGGTATATTGGTCTAGAATATATCCACACCTATGTTATAATAAGAACCCTGAGGCTCCATTTTCATAGCGTAATAAGCGCCACTGAAATAATTTTATGCTAATGGACGTTTAATCATCAACTAAATCTAGCTTTACAGAGAAGGTTAGTCATATATTACGTGAAATAAGGTCTAGGGTCGCATAACACGGGGTGAGCTCTTCTAGTGCAAGGTCAGAATGCGTAAATGCAGGGAAACACCTTGACATCACTGCAGACATGCTACTTTCTTGATAGTGACTTGAGTCGTAATCTGTATGATATACCTGAAAATGCCTGTAAATAGAAGATAATATATCTAAAATCTTTGAGTATTAATGCGGATATATTTTGTGACAAACTAATATTTATAAAATAGACAAATCAACAAAGCCTATAAAGCTCTTTATTAGATTATTATTATTTATTTTATATTATTGAATGTGTTCACTGGCTCACTTACAATTCCCGATTACAAATCGTGACTTTGTTTCCGGCTGAAATTCTATGTACAATTTTTCCATAAGCGACGGCGAATATTTGTTTTTATAATCTACATACTTTTAACATTTATATATATGATACAAAATACCACCTCTGAAGCAGCAATAGCAATTGATTTAATGAAGTTGCCTTTGTGAATTAGGTGATTCGAAACAAATTTTTCTGTATAAATTAAATAAAAACCTGCTTCTTTCAACTATCTCAATGTTGCCAAAATGGAAGCAGTAAACAACCCAAACATGGATTACCTTTAATTCTAGTTAACATTTTTAAAATTGCAATAATTAAATCGCAATTAAAATATTTCACGTTATTTTTTAAAACGTGACTTATCAAGCGTAGATAACTTTGTAAATTTGTGTTTATAAGTTCGATACAATATATATTTATGATGCAAAGTATATTACGTAGGCCAAAACGTACCCCAGCTCCCGAGTGTAAAGGAGTGCTATAAGTCATACATGATACATTTTAATTGGATTCAGTCGATACTAGTTCTAATATACATTTGAACGATACATTCACGATAAAATATAAATTAATTGTACGTTTAAAGAAACCCTTTATTAACGGATTTGAATATATATTACATTATTTTAAATTTTTCCGACGTTTCGCATACTTTATAGCGTGCGTCTAGTCTACCGTGACCACGCATGATTTAAAATAATGTAACATATATTTAAATTTTGCAAAAAATACATAACTTTTATCCGTTAATAAAGTGTTTTTCTTTAAATGAGTAATAGTTATGTCAATAAAAGACAATATTAATTGTACGTTGATAAATAAAACAGCAAACATCATTTGCACCTTATATCAATAATTAGCCCGGACCAAATATAGCTCCCTGCTGCAGTTTCCTTACAAGACCTAAAATATAAACAATTTTAATGCCCCTTATGGATGTTTATCAGACTTATGTAGACCATAAAGCGCAAGAAAGCCATTAAAAGTGGCAAAGAGCAGATTTGCAGTTTAATTTAGCGTAACCGTGCAGCTGTGTTCAACGTAAACATGGGATAAAATTTAACCAAAGTCAAACAATGGTCATATTATATATACCTACTGGCTGACCCAGCAAACGTTGTTTTGCCATACATGTGATTTCATTTTTCAATAAATAAATAAAAAATAGGGGTTGATAGAAGAGGGTCAAAAATTGTATATACGTATTCTTGTATATATATTATAAAAAATAGAAACTAAAAAAATTGTCTACATAATAAAAAACAAAATTAGGGGTGGACTACCCCTAACATTTATCCTATTCAATACGCTCACAAAGTTTCATGAGAATCGGTCAAGCCGTTTTGGAGGAGTATGGGAACGAAAACTGTGACACGAGTGTTTTATATACAATTTTATATATAGGTCTTAGCAACTAAACAATGACACTTCGCGTGGACTGTAACTCTCATTCTTATACTATTTGATCAGTAGAACTAGTAGTCCGTAGTAGTTACTAAGCCATTTTATAATACTTCTCGTTTTTAAATAGAAACCTGAAGTTTTTCACTTACTTTTTAAAGTGGTAAAGTCTTTCGAGATCATGTATCACTTATATACAGGTATTGTCTGAAATAAAAATTATATTTAAAGTTTTCCATACGATGTTAGACTTAATTACATTCCTGAAGCGGTAAGCGTACATTGGCCACAATATTTGAATAATAATATATATTGTTATACACGTGGTCCGTCACTCATAGCTTGAAGGTAGGTCTCAGCAGGATGCGAGCCACATGGCCTATAGCGGCTGCGGCACGGGCGGGACCAACTTCACTAAATCTTAATATGGATATGTCCCTCTTAGCCGCCATATCTGCCGCAATAACATTTCTATAATTTACAAGACAATTTAAATGATTATACCTAAATACGGTAAATTATCGTAATTTTATATTAAATAAAAAACTGTCCGAACGTGCAACTTCAAGAAGCTTCAAATCAAATCATCGGACAGAAAGAGATACGGGCTATAAAGGTAAACTTCGAACAGTCCGATGGGTCAACTTCCTTAGGATGCTCCGGTGTCGGGGCGAAGCGTACGTCAGGTTTGTGGGTTTTTTCGCGGAGTATTGCTTGCATATTGGTCTATTAGGGTTTTGTACTATGGACTTCCGCAAGGCAACGCCTGATTCTATTAATTATATGTATTGGTATATCCTCATAGGGTTAACGTGTGAAATGTAACGTTTTAAAAATTATGAACAGCACGTGTGCAAAGTGATTTCAGCCAAATGCACCAGTGCATTACTTTATTTTATTGAGATCTGAGTAATATTTCTTAGAAGCTCGATTTATTATTTACTGAATCACCATATAGACAATTTGACTAACTTATTCTGCTTGTACACTGAATTTTACATCTGAACTAATACACTGAAGAACGAGAAACTTTTTATTATCTTAACTCGTTTAAAATTTCTGCTTTTTTTCTTTGTTGATTGCTCAAAATATATGTCAAGTTTCTGCATTTCATATACCGTAAACTTTCCGCACCTTTGAGACACTTTTTTGCTCACAATGCGTCAATCAATTATAAAGTCAGGTTTAAAATATTAGTATTGATTAGTCGTATACCACAAACACATTTTTAGTAGAGCAGTGTTTCCTTACGATCTGTTAATGAGAGTGAAATTTAACGATTTGACGCTAAAGACATTTTATGAGTATTTAAAGTCATCAAACTAAAGTTTTGATCTTTAGAAAGTTAGAATGTAAACAAATAATAATTCCCCTCATAAATTATGCTTCAAATGGACTTTGAAATGTAAATCGTTGGACGGAAATTTCATCTCATTCTTATTGTTACTTTATAATCTATGACTATATATATGTATATATAATCATTTACCAAAATGAATACTTATAATTTCGAATATAAATTTGTTTAAGAAAACAATTAGAGAAGTATTATTACAAAAAGCTTATTACACAGTTACTGAATATTTGGAAGATAATTTATAATATAAGTCATTGTTATTGTTTGTAGATATGAAAGTGATGGAATATCCTAGTGGAAGTATACTCATAGTTTGCATGCCTTGTGGTTGAATATGGTTTATGCGCTTTCTTATACCTTTTAAGACCTTTTTCTTGTACCCATTTTCGCAAACAAATAAATTATATATGATTTATTTTGTCGATAGAACATGTAGTCTTAACTTCCTAATATCATGAAGGCGAAAGTCTGTTTTCAATACTTCTATACGCGTAGACGGAAGTCGTACAGGAAGGTGACTACTTGCTACTTTATATATTACATATTTACTACTATCTATATACTATGTGAAACTACTAACAACAGCTACTTGGTCATATGTCTCGAACTGCAAAGCTACGCTTGAATAAAAATTAAGCATAAATATTAATTTCTTTATCAGATTAATTATGAAATGTGCTTACATATGTCATATTTATGTGTACAAACAAGCTGTGCAATTTGTAATTCCTCACATACTGAAAGTACATTTTAATTATTAAGGATATCAGATGTCAATTTGTATGTAGCGCTGTCTCTCTCAATAATTTTTCAATATTAACATCAATTACCAGTCAAGGGTGACTTGTAATGACTTGTAATTTAATGAACACGAAATATAGACCTTGAAAACAAAAACCGTTTTCCAAAATTATAAGGGAATCGCACACATGCAAGTCGTTTCGCTGTGTAACGCATATATTAAACAAAAACACCGTGTATGTGTGCGTTTTTGTTTTAATTAACAAATAATCACAATACTCTAAAGTAAATCCTGCGAAGTCCTGTAAATTTGATTCGTAGCCCGAACGTACTTTCTTATCATCCAAATTAATCAAATAAAATATATACGTGTTCAAGTGCATATTTTGAATTGGATTAGCCATAAAGTGAAAAATGATAAAAACATACACAGATAAAGTGAAAAGAACGATGACGCGATCGTTTAGGTGTAGTATAAACAGGTTGTTATCATAAACGGATAGTGAGAGTATTGAAATTAAATATAATTTTCGTTAACACTAGAAAAAAGGAAATAAGAGGGCCTTTTCTCTAATATGATGGTACGGAACCTCCGTACGCGAATTCCATTCGCACTTGCCCCGGCCTTTTTTGAGTATATAACCTCTAAAATGCATTCACACGAAACGAATGCCACCATCGATTACAACTGATAGGCCTTCATCTGACAATTGCATTGAGAGATATTGACAGATACTTTAAACAACTTTAACCAATCATAAGTACAAAGTACTTGATACGTCACAATCCATTCATATTTTATTAAAGATTTATGATCCTATTAAAAGTAAATTTAATCATTATTTGGATTTGTATGCCAAATGTGGAATGATTTATTTATTTATTTATTTATTTCTTACAAGGAAACAACAAACACATCACAGGAACAGATTATATAAGAAGACATTTATAAATAAAGATGCGTTCTAACAAATGTTTCACAGATACAATAATGACAATAATCAAAGTGGTAAACTCACAAACGCAAACATTCACAGAAACATTGGTTGATATAAATACAAAATTTCCTTCGTTCAGAACTTTTCACTCTCTAAGTCTCAAATATAATTCATAATAGTGGGTGGGTGTGGTTTTTAGGTTCCGATTTTACAGATAGATAGCAAATCAATAAATTTAAAATTAATGTTGATTTTAAATCGCATTGAGTATTACGAGTGATGGCTGTTGTATGCGTTCTCACATTAAGTTATGGCTAAACTATAACACTTATTGCAATTTAAACATAGCAAAAAGTTCCTATTATAACTATTAATTATTCTATTAATTGTTCCTATTAACTATTAATTGAATCATAGTATGTTAACTCCGATACCACCAGCTATGCGATTCGATTTGAAATTCCAAATTTGAAAAAAGAAATTTTATCGCATAGTTTAAACATTAAAAAGACAAACTAAAAGGGAGACTTGTTTTGCGACGTCACAATCTGCAATATTACATATAATAAATCCATAGATTATATATAGATAGTCGACGTTATTAGACCCCGTAAGATCAGTAGGTACGTGATAAATATAAGATGAGTACACATAATTGTAATGAAACAAACCACATACTATCTAAAATAGACTCCCAAGCCGCTTAAGCCTATCCAGACTTCCACACTTCCTGGTATTAATGCGTTATACTTCGGCCTAAGCTTCCTAAGTGTATATTGCTTGGGTATAAATTTTATAAGTGTCTCTGACTTTATGTTTCCTTTCACAGAACATTATTTATTTGTCCTACTGAAATGAGAGAGACAACAATTAATTTTCAGCTCTTATACAAATTCAAGTGTCGTCCTAAGCTAGGAATTAGGCAACGTTTTAATAACTGATTCCCACACTCATCTTTAGAAACATTATGTATAATGTATAATAATTCTAGTTTTCGTGAGGTTAATAATGACATTCCATAGAACTAAATAATATTTTCTAATCAATGTACGTCCTATTATTACTATTTATTTATTACTAATTAATTTCGTTACAAATGCGCCCACGCCATCCATTTTCCAAACGTCTATCCATTACTATAGTAATTCCCTTTTTGATCTAGGATTCCATCGTCTTCAGCCATGAAATTGATCACTTTACTCTACGCTAAAAGTTTTGCAATGTTCCTCGCTAGATGACCTCTCCTATACAAATTAACGTCCAATGCCAAATCTGGAGGAGTGCCTATTATTGTTATAAAATAACCACTGCATCAAATCGATAAATTACACATTTTCAGCACAGCTTTCTCATGCCATGGCGTACCTAAATAACGCAGCGACAAAGACGATTTCAGTCCTTTCCTTAAATCGAAATAGAAAGGAGTGTGACGAATTGTTTATCTTATCCAATCCTGCTATAAATGTGGACCGAATTTTCTCTATACTTAGCAAATACATATGAATGAACAATACAACTATTTTGAATTGCCGTTCATAGCGCGTAAACGAATTTAGATGGCTAATCCTTGACCGAATCCCTAAATACATCGAACGGAAATATCTACTAAAATATAGTTACGTGTAAAATTAGCCGTGTCCGTATTCGATTTGGTATAAAACTCCTTTGACTTTCGGTACGAACTTACGGTCAATTTAAATACATATATGCAAAAACTTTTTCTCACACATATTTTTTTAACTAGTGAATGTAATGTTACATTCATATAATAAAATTAATTATTAAAGCAAAGTAATAGCGACCACGTCATAAGCGAGACACGACTTAAACGAGACACGTCGAGACATAGTTTTATTATTTTTACGTGCTTTTTATATATGAAGAGTATGAGATCAGATATATATAGATAAGATCTTATAAAGGATACCGCAGTAAAAAGGTGATGGGCAAGTCTTCCCGCTTAAAAGCAGCAGCGAAATAGCTCCATCTGTCTAAGATGCCAAGAGAGAGTCTCTCATAACGCAATAATAATTTGATATATTTTATGGACTCTCCGTCAATTCAGATACGCTTCTCTGTATTTCTTTAAGATTATTATTGTTCCATTCAAATAAGAAATTATTTTATGTTATCATTTTATATATAATACACTATCTAGGTTAATCTTAGTTTAGAGTCGACATTGTAAACAGTGAGAAATTAAATAAATAATAACATTACAATACAGACATGAACTTTCCTTTGATTTCCAGCGAGCCGTCAACCTGTCTCGATCGAGAAAAATAGATCGAAATTTAGCCAATGAATTATAAAACGTAGTTCGACATGCTTTCAGATAAATGAACCGTGTGTTGGAGCACTCTAGCTTAATCTTAGCTCTCGTGCTTGAGTAATTGCTATCTATATTGAGAATTTGAGGATTCGTTCTCAGAATTCCGTTTATGCGAACTATGACTTTCGTGCTATATAAAGTATGATTCCTTAATCACGCGCGGTTTGCAGGTATGATTATTTGTTACATTATCTTACCACCAGTTACATTATATCAGCGATATTATTAATCAATAGTTAACGTACCTGGTACTCCCATTAAAAAATGAAAATTTGGAGATGGGTTCTTCAAATTTCCACATTTTTTGAAATAATTTCGCAAAAACATTATCATCATGACTACAGTACATATAACGATGTAAGTTAAAATTGAAATTGGGTTTCCTATTTGCGTAATCGACAATAAAAGTCAATTATTAACAAATTATGGTACTATAATCGTTATTTGTTTGATATGACACGCTTAAGTAAATGATTCCCGTTGGATTTGCTTATAACAGCCTTTTTAGTTACTTCGGTCATAGAGTAACACAAACTACAAGCCTTATTTTAAACGTATCATTAATCGCTCTAGTGTCGGTGGTTAGGCTAACCAACCAATTTTGGGGATTATACGATAAAATAATGTTTTTGGATCGATAATTTCCTGTTGTTTGTACTCAGCTTGTGTTTTCAGATTATCGAGCAATGACGCATTAGTGACGTGTTCAAGTCTGGTACGTAGGCGTTCGTTGCAATGGGCAAAACTTTGTTCATGCTCATATAATGCTTACAAAAATTATATTTATTTATTTCCATACGTTATATGTATTCCTGTCTATAATTGAATTAATGCTGTAATTGTTCAAAAATAAAATTATATCACGTCAGGTGTGTATAATATTACAGTTATATCATTGTCATATTACTAGCCCTGCTATGACAAAATATGTCAATAAATTAATTAAATATAACCAAACAGTTTGATAAAAGAATATAACACAATTCAGTAAGATGAATAATGCTATTCTAGAAATTACATAGGATGACGGAATGTTAACACATGTGATTTTAAATGTTACTGTATTCGCTGTCGTAGAATAACATACTATTTAAGCTACTTTAGAGTTAAAACACTACTGATTGGACTGGTGATTGTTTATTATTCTAACAGGTCATCGAACCGATCGATAGATGGAGTGCTTTTGCTGTGCCGTTGCTTTCTGTATATTCATGTCTGATGGAACGCGGGAGGATTAAGTTAGGCCACTTATTGAGTACTAAATAAATAGCTAAAAATAAGAAAAGAGTTCTTTCTAAATTGCAACTACACATTGATGATAATTCATGCTTTATTTTCGTTTACAATACAACTATTTTTGTTCAAATCTCTAAAGTTTTTTCGGCCGTGACTTTAATACTGCTAACAGAGTCAAGATAGAATTTTTTTCAGAACTGAAATATGAGTCAAATACTGTGAAAAAATTTCGGCCTACCGCTGGCGTAAGTTGAGTTTTAAGCTTCATAATCCGCCCTTATCTCGTAAATACAAATCTTATCACGTGCAACTTCGTGATGTACCAACTAAATCTAAAGTATACTACATTATATTTTATATCTTTAATCTTATATTTAATACATAAAATATTTTTTATATTAAGTTCTAAGAAAATTGACGTATAAATAACTTGCACTAACTTTGCATTAAAGCTCTCCGAATTATAAAACTTAGAATTTTATTTAAACGTGTAATACAGGCGCATAACTATTAGGTAATATTGTTCGTTTGTATACAACAAATTATATTTAAGAACGAGTTTGTAAATCGGTCATTAATATGCAATTACGGAAATTATCATTTTATATCGAACCTTCAGGAATGAACATATGGTGAGTGTAAAATTACATACTTTTCGCTCAGTCACAACTTTCCTGTACGCTGTTATTTTTATGACTTTTATTATGAGTTAGGGCCCAACGTGTGATAAATCGATTTAAAACTCTGATGACTTAATTTGTATGCGTGTAAAATATTACATTTACTACTTATAGAGGGTTTTTCGAGCATTATTAATCTATAACAATATTATAAATCTAGAGAATTTGTTTGTCACAACGTGCTAATCCAGGAATGATTGGTGCGGAATGAAAAGTAGTTTTTGTTGAATAATCAAAGAAGGCTATGTAACATCTATTAATAAGATAAGGGCATTAACGAAGAACGTTGGGAAAAGGTGGAGAACTGTGAACCTATTCCAGCGTTACAATATGAACTTAAGTCATGCCAATGTAAGCTAGTATGATAATAACCAGCATGAAAAAAGAAGACTTTTTTTAACACTTTATTACATTATATCATAACAAACTCAAATTTGAGTTGTCGCCCTCCGTTCCCCGGCATATATCGGTCTACACTGCTTCATTCACTTGCGAATTGTTTTTAAAACTTAAATAGTATTTTAATTTTCAAATGTGTGTAAAATATGATGTGTTTGTCATATAATAAATAATAATATCACTATTTTACATTTCAGCTACAAAACCTTTTAAACACCGCTATCCACATGTAACATGATTTTCACGAATTACTTAGTGTTTTAGTTTTAACAAAGGTACACTAGCACTGATAAATTCACGACAAATTCAAGAATTTATAGTCCGATGAAAGATTTTATCTTTTGATTAGTCCAAGTAATTTTGGCTACTTAAAGGCATAGGAAATCACAAATACATTCCTTTTTCATATTTATTCTGGACAGCTGTCTAACAAGAGCTTACCCCCATTTAACAGATTAACATTGCAATTAGCCCACCAACTGATCCAAAATATCTTGTCCTAGTTCTAGGTTTTGGTCTATATTAGTCTCGTTCTGATGTCACTCAATTTTCATTAATAAACTACCAAGTTAAGCGGTTTTCCGTGTTGCATCGAGCTGTGATGAGAATAACTCGATTGTTATTTGATAAAACTCGTATGAAAGAGCTTTAAAACAATTTTTATGTTCGAAATTTAAATGTTAATTTGGGACAATATTATTTAAAAGAACACTTAATTATTCAAAATTATACAATTAATTTGAATTTGGAATTATGGTACTAACGGTTCCACTTTGCTTAAAGGTATTTTGGAATTTGAACTAATTGTGGTATTTCGATACCATAATTAATTATAATTTAATTATATTTAACCAGTTATATTCTGTCATGGTAGGGAGTGAAACGGAATCGCGACTTACGGAGGAGTTGCTGCATCTGGCGGAGGATAATACGCACCTCGCTACATTAATCGTATACATTACAATAAATACATTACTACTACCAATATTGCAAAGATTTCAACATTGCGAGTTAGATTAACATAGAAATTCTCCGAAAAAAATAAATTTGTATCTCCCATAAAAATAAGTATTTTGCATTTTATTCACACACGTACAATTACAATCGACCTTGTATTCCTAACCCGGTTCCTCAAAACAAAAAATAGGTCCAAGGGTCAGTTAAGTGGCAGTGTCATTGTGCATAATTGGGGACGCAAGTGACAAGACCCCCTGTGGGGGACAGGCGTCGACGTGTCAAGCCGGGGCCTGCATAATAGATGCCGCTAGTGAGCGGATGGCACGGCCACTTAGCTGTCTTTGAATAATATATGCACGCTCTGACTGTTTGCAATAGCTTGGTATTAACATTTATATGTATTATTATTTTTTTTAAATTACGTAACATGATTTTATAGTAATTTGAGAATTCAATTGTTCTATACATATGTGTACGTACAGGGAATAAAATCTGACAGATTTTATTTCTATTTCAATGTTTGTCATGTGTTATATGGGTTTTATGGGCGCCACCTATGATAAATTACAGTTACAGCATTTTATATGTTTTATATTACTAATCATTACTAACATAGCACCTAAGTCTGAATGTCAAACTTATTAACGTGATCGAATCTCTGACATAAAGTTTTATTGTGATTATTATATCTTTCGACTCTATTGGATTGCAAGATAAGACAAACGAATGATAAACTCGTAAAATAGTGTGTCAATATTTAAAATAACCGTTAAAGAGAATCAATTTCGATTATGCCACAAAAAAGGAATAATAAATAGGATGTTGAAAACCGTAAAACATAATAGTAAACTGTTGAAGAATATTAAAAAGCTATAACTCTGCGCAAGCGCAGGTGTCCCGGACCGGAAACGGCTGAAACTTAGGAAGAGGGGAGGACTCATATGACGGGAGAGGGTTTCCGTTTACGTTCGTGATTCAAATTTTTGTTTTTAAATATGTGACAATGAAGTTGTGTGTTCAATTTATTCTAATTCAATTAATATTAGTCCAACTTCTGATGCAAATTATAATGCATTTTTTGTTCAAGGCGATCTTTGCAATCCTTATTTTTTTAACAACCATTCCATTTTGTAATGTGATAGTGAATAAAATAATACAAATTTTATATTTATTATTATTAATAATTCATAATAATTACAAAAGTTAGCTTAGCTTATCATGGACAGACTAATTATAGATTTACTATAATTTTACGCAATATTGTTGTTGTACTTTCATTCGAGACAAATCCATGTAATTTAAGCTTTTCGATAAATATTACATAAAGACGGTTTATGTCACAAATACAGGCATATGATAAATTATTAATTGCATATTATTGGAGAATAACTATAAAAGCTTAAGACGAAAAATATATGTAATGTACAAAGATGACTGAAACATTTGTATAATCCAATATAAGGACTTTTTGTATCAAATGATATAAAACGTACCTACGTAACGAACAATCGTTTAAAGCTTTAGATTTACAGTTATTCCAGAACAAAACAGTATATAATTAAGCTAATGTTTGCTCGGTCTATAATAAAGTGAATTATAACTTGCTTGGTAATTGTTTCATACTACTACTTGTTAGAACTTTAGTCATTTATAAACTGTGTACGTTGTAACAGTTGCTGTCTGTAATTTTGATTGAAAACCTAAATTAATTTAATTTTTGTTTGATCACACACCAAGTGGGGCGAAATTGGATCCACTTATATTATAAGAATAATGAAGTGAAACTCAGTTCGTGGTTTTTGATATGTCCTTTTTTATATTCTTTTAATAATTATTTTTATACCTGCTGGTTTTAAGCAAGTTTTTAGATCTAAATCTTACAAAAAAACGTCACGAACGTTTACCACTTAATTCAATTAATGCACTTGACGCTATAGTAAAAAAAAAATGGTTTTCAAAATATATAGAAATATCATTCGATATATTATCGTTGGGTAATACCAGGTGCTGGACCACGGGTTATGGAACGATTGCTGAAAAAAAGCCCCTGTTATTTCCACATCTGCGCAGGCGCAGTAATGTCAGGGGAGGGTTAATTATTGTTTAATACACTCCCCATGAAAATGGATTTCACGTGTGTTTTAATCTGTCACCGGGTGTATAAATACCATTAGTTTTAGTACTTGGAATGTATTTATGCAGGTTACCTTACAACATATTAACTCACTAATAAAGTTTTCTTCTTTTAAATTTTGTAAATTGTATAATTTCTTTTCTTCTGCACAGTAAATAATGAAACAAAATACACTAAGGTACTATTGGAATCACAAAAAAAATTCCCCATTGCAAAATCATCATCTTCATCTTTAAATAATACAAATTGTGTACCAAATTCATACATACTAATTCATTCCTTATGGCATTACTTTTTTATAGACAATTATACGTCATAAATTACAGATTATATCAAAGAAATGAACTTTTAGTTTGAATTTGAAGCGGATGCAATTAGGGTAACACACGGTAAAGCGGCGGGTCAACGACCGACTTTTTCTGCCCACCGGCTGGGCGCGCTTCCTGTCACAATTTGTCTCTTTTTTTTCAAACACCGTTACATGAACGTGTTTCTTTTCTTTGGTGTCTTATTACTTTAAAATCATTGTTTTCGTAAAGTTCAGATATTTGTTCTCGTATAAGAAGCAATTGTAAAAAGGAAAATTAAGTCTAGTCGAAAACAAAGTTTTATAGGTGAGGCTTGGGTGAGCCTCCTAGAAACCAGGGATTACATAATGAAGGTAGTACTAAATCACTTGAAATCCAATAAAATTGCTCTTATTTTGGGTAAATTACCTAAGAATTTTTATGTATTAAAATTCACTTAATTTTAAGTAACGACGGACCCATAACAGCCATTGATTTCTATATCAAATACCCACTAGTCTACATAAGATGTTAAAATAAATATAGTACTGACCTACACGGTAGATATACGACCATTATCGCTACCTGTAGTTGCTAATTCAAATTGACATGACCAGACGAAAATACCTCCGTCTGGCTGCCTCCCTGGGAGGGCCTCCCTCTCAATGCACTTCTCATGTCATAGTGGTTGTGACGCTTCTCATAAAGTTGATGGTTTATAAATGAGTTCATATTTCATATGCATTTATTTGTTCATTGTATTTTGATTTAAAATGTGTTCCGAGAAACCTACATACATACCTCTAACACGTAAATGTAGGAAGAATCGTATTTGGTATATGATACTTTTTGATCCCATTCCAACTATTTGACGACCCAATTGGTGTAATGGTCACCATGCTGGAATATCGGTCGGTCCCGGGTTCGATCCAAGGTTCTGTCAACGTTTGTGAGAAGAGCATAACAACTGACTGTGTGGTATGCTTACGTATATCAGTGTGTGTATACATAATATAAGCTATAATATGCACAAACACACAGACAAACCGAACGTGTGCAAAATATTTTCGATATATTATAATTACAATAATCAAACAAATGCTCTAGAAAAATGTAAGAAATGCTGACCTCGCTGATTAGGAATGTATTTAAGAACAGCCTTAAGAAATACTTTGCGAGTGTGCTTGTATGATCAACCTTCCGTTTTTATATATTTCAGACATTGAGATGTGTACAAAAATCTGCTGCTAATAGTAAAGTCGGCCATTTGTATTGCTCATGTTTATCGATGTTCTTGTTTTTATAGTACATACATTGCCATTATTAAATTGCATTTTTGTGTTTTCATAATGTTGTTCAAAGAAAACACAATCAGAAGGAAGCCGTGGTGGTAAGATTTACATAAAAGATCTTGTGTTAAGAGACTGTTTGGAACTAAAATTACTATTTTTAGTATTATATTACTTGAGGATGGATTTAAAATGATTTTATCATTTCACAGTTTTGCGGTTGCAAGTTTTTTTAAGGCAATTTACCTTATACTTAATTACTTCTAGAAAATCGTAGACGTAACATAAACTGCATTTAACATAAATGTAATTGTTTAAAATTAATAACATATTAATCAACATTCAAACATTAACATTACCTGAATTGATTCATAATTCTTTTAAAAATCAATTATATTCGCTAGAACCGCGCGTCGTAGCCGTGCCGTGGCGCCTACGAGCGCGTCTAACTGTTAAACTCGTAGCGCCACCATGCACGACGCAATTCAGTGCTTTCAATGTATAAATAATCATTTACCAATACGTCGGAAAACACGCAAACCACTAGCGTACTACGATATTTCAGGAAGGTGTTCCCCCGTCCGTCAGACGCAGCACATCCTATTTATAAGCGTCTATGTATAATTGACTAAAAGTTAACACCACAACACACGTAACGAATATAAACTCGGAAAAGCCTCTATTAATAATCGACCGACTGACTTTGCTACCAAAAATAATAGTCTAATTGTGAAAAGTTTATGCACGATGGGTCGTGGACCGGGCTATCTTCGGGTTGCTATACTTAGTGGCGTACGCAGCCAGCCAGATGGTAAAATTAGTGCTGCTCTCGAGACGCTGTCTGTTGCTGCTCATGACGCCATCCATTCGGCTCGCCAGAACGGTGACGAACATAACACCAACTGCCAAACTTATTGAATGATTGCCCCTTGTCGAAGTGATGGGGATTTTTGATAATACTGTCAAATGTGGAGTTTCTTTGCTATAAATCTTTAATGTAAGAATTAACCTAATGACTTTTCGTTACTTGTCTTCTCCGTTGCGAGTAAAGAGCACAAAAAGCAAAACTGGTTCTTCTCTTACATTATCGGATTATAAATTTGATAATTAGTATAGGGTAAAATAATTTGGGCCAACATTATAGGCCGTTCTTAAATTATATTGAATTACCAATTACGATGTTGCCTTTGTTAGTATAGAATATATTAAAAAATACATATGGGCTATATAAACAGGAAAATATGGTCTTGTCCTTGACCTTCTTTTCTTAAGGTGATATAATTTGTTTTTTTTTTTAAATAAGGCACTTATTATGTTTTAAACGAATTCAAGCCGTGATCAAATATAGTTTGAGCATGAAATAAGCTTATCTTATTTCCTTCAAGGAAAGAGCGTATCGTCACCTGAAAGGCCTACAAGGCACTTGAGTTTCTGGCAATGTAACCCGATGTAAGATCAAATAAAATTACCCGCCTGCCCGTTTGCATCCATAGTTTTATAATAAAACCATAATGGACAAAACTTAAATAAGATCATCCAAATCTATGACACGCGCTCTCGTAAATCGTTTGAACGCATAAGAAGATACTATTTAAAATATAATGCAATATATTAAAAAATTGTCTACTCATAAGAATATTCCGCAATATTGAAAACTGCGTGAACTAATTGGTAAATGGGTGGCATAAAATTTTAGGCTTAGTTGAATTCCTTTGACCCCCTAAAATGTGTTGAAGCGGCAACTCAAAGGGTCACTATGGTTTCGGACATTGAGTTTTGTAAGAACAAATTTTGTAAAGGAAATCACGCATATTAATTACTCGCCTAGTAACGATTAAAAAATATATTGGATAAAGTAAAATATACATTATGTTTCCTATTTATCTAGTAAAGCTACGTGAGAGTAAATAAATGAAATAATTCATTAGTATAATGTTTTTTTCATGTTCAACAAAATCAATCCTCTATCCCTATCGGAGCTCCTAGTGGTTTTTCAGGAAGGTGACTTATGTTAAATGCTCATTACTATCAAATAAAAATAATGACAGATAATTGTTTTACACATTTATTGACAATAAAATCTCTCTGGAATTCGTGTAGTAAAAGAAAGTGTTCTTTAAAGACATCGTTCGACACCGCAATATGTAGTTGTTCACTCTTTATAGCATAATTGTATTAAAATGTTATATTCTATGTATAATAGTTTTGTTAAAACTATCTTCTTTATTGTATTGTATAGTTTTATACGGTATAGTTTCACCCAGAGATCTTGTATCTTGTGTGTGTTTCGTTTATCCATTGCAACAATTTTCTTTTAAATAAACGGATGTTGGTGTCCTGCGTTGTTGCGTCAAATCTATAGTAATACAATTCGTTCGTAAGCCGTATTAATTTTGTACGTACTGAGACGTAAATTTTGTCTTGGCAAGCCTAGTGGATTTTATTTGAAATATATACAAACATTTGTCTTCATTGAAGCAGCCACAAGGGCTAATATATCTTGTGATCGTTAGTACATTTTTGAATTTTTGCAAAGCTGTCGGAAATATTAATGAAAATAGTGCTAATGCTTTGTCGGCGTTCATTTGGCAAAAATAGAGACAAAAAGGAGAAAGGTCTTTAGCTTTTTTGAAATGAGAAGCAAGAGCTAAAACAATGGCGCTTTTCGTTAGATTGTGATTGATTTGCGGAAATTGTATGTCGTGAAATTTTTAAAATATACTATGAAATACAAACACTTGACGCATCGCAAGTTCATCTACTGGCATATTAAGTACGCAACTTTTTTAACAAACAATTATGATATATATTATTCAAATGATATGATTTTATTGTATGTTAAAATGGCATGTTGCTACCGGCTTTGGCTACGCGACGAAGCAATCCTTGGACAAGAGCCAACATCTGAACGTATTCGTTATGTGATTTATAATGTCACTGTACAGTCTAAGATGTGCCGAAAAATAAATTAGGTAATATACGTATATAACCAATGAAGGGAAAATAGACTTATAGACGTTCTAAACAGCGTTCTTTACATGTGAATGTGATAATCCTAATACCATTATCGTATTTATAGTAAAAATAGTCGTAGGATTTGGTAGGTTTATTAAAATTAAGAACATTTTAGTTCTGTAATCGATTGCAAAACCCATACTACTTTCAAGTGTGCCTATTATATGACTTATCAAGGTAGACCCCTTACAATCAAAACAATTGTTCGTCAACTGTTTTTAAACGAGGATAATCGTTTTTTTAATATTGATAATGTATTACCAAGTATTATCTTAACTATAATCTAGTAAGTCATATATTAGTACCAAGCAAGCAATTCATTAAGTAATTTCCGTATTAAAATTAGTTTGCTTTGTGTGATTTCAAAACTGCATTGTAATTCACTTCGATTTTCCTTCGTAGCATTTATTACTTATTCAAATACTGCTTCGAGCATACAACTTGTTTGTCAGCTCTTCCCCTCTGTGACAGACTTTGACAGTTCAGTTTCTATTCAGTGCATTTCTATGGTGATTTGCTAGTCAGTGCTTTATTGTTAGATTACATGAGTACATTTTTCAAGTGATAACTTCTTCGGATACACTTTGAATCTTATGTATATATATGATTAGCTAACTTAGGTATTGGTTTTAACTACTGTTTCGTCTCCTTCTGTTACTCATCTAGCATTAAACAGTTCAAGAATTTATTTAAAATGAAATAGCACATTTTCTATAGACGTCTAAACGTAAGTAATAAACTTAAACTTTACGAGTACTTGCGGTTTTGACCTTGGAGGTGTAAGTTAAATACTATGTATTATAAAAGGTATTTCATTTTTTGTATTTATAAAACACTACATGTAGTAAAGAAGATATTTTGACACGGACTATGTCATATCTTTTCGTTTTAAATCTAGGGGTTATTTCAACATTCTAAAATAGCGTTGTTATATACCGTAGAAAATTGTGATGGTAATTAACGTTAGGTGCAGCCTAATCTCTCGTCACAGTAAACGCCTCATTAACGACCACCATCAAAATGGGGAATGTAGACCGGAGGCGACGACCAGAATCACAGAATAATTTTCAGATGCGTCAAGTAAAGGATTAAGATGACTACAAACTACTATTTTGTTTTTGAAAAAAGCTCGACGATAGACACCAATATCAAAAACAACCTAAGAGCTACCTACGTAGGCTGCATAATAGATACATCTTCAAACTGTAATTGTTGCTTAAAAAAGGTACCTTATATATATATTTTTCACCAATGCTCCAAAGTAAAATAATGATCAAGTAATATACGACACGAGGGTTTCCAATATGTAAGCGTCTAAAGTAAAGCGGTTGTAGTCACGGGGCACAGCTAGTGCACCAAATATAAATATACATAGTATAACAAAATATAACATACCTTCCTCTTCATATCTTACCTTTACCTGTTATATATTATGTCGTCATGCCTGTTTTATATGAATTAAACGAAAACATTTCATAAGTTAATAAGCAGATCTGTAATATAATTACATATACGAGGACGTAATTCAAACTCTTTTAAACCATATCTGAATATTCATTGTTAGCTTTAGGGCGGGAGCGTAGCGCTGAAAATAGCCCGCACGTGCCATCCGCTGCCCAAGCGCATGAAAATGGCTGCCGTCTGCGCATGTGTGCGTTGATTTATGCAACCGTACCGACCACTCATATATAAACATCCACGCTAAAAACACTTCTATTTCTAAAATATCAAGTCATAAAGTCTCCTGCACGATTTTAACCCAAACAAAACAAGGTAAGATATAGAATATACAAACGATAATAAACTTTATTTTAACGTATTAGGATAGGATTTCCTGCGATTGTATATTTTATTAGTCGTGTAGATTACAATGAAAAATCTTATATGGCTGCATCAAGTTTTGTGTTGTAACTATGGAAAAGCTTGGAGTTGTTTTACAATTAATTTTCTTAGAAGCTTACACAATCTTTCCTTGACATTATTTGAATACGCGATACCGCAAAGTTGGTATAATAGATTTTTTAATTGAGAAATATGTTTAGCTCCATGACTTTAAATGGATTTATCAAAAGTAAGTGATGGGTTCACATCAAAAACAATTCCTGTTAGTTCTGAGTCATTTTAATTTCGCATATGTCTTCAGTACGTAAATTATGATTCATACAAATTGATGCCGTGGCATTTCAATATTTTTACAGATGGATATAATTTTATATTCGGAAATTGTGCATCTGTTACTTATTATCTTTTAATCCATAATGGTTATGAGCGGTAAATTTATATACAGCTTTTGACTTGTTAGTCACAAATTTTATACAAATAATTTTTATTATATTATGATGTTAGTTACTAGTACTTTATACCTTACTATAATCTCGATCCTAGTTAACCCCTAGTAAAAAAGCAACTGATAATATAATATTTTAATGAAGAAATATTTTGTTAACGTATTTTAAATATCAATATCCGTTCAGAATTTTACACTCAACATTTTTAAAAACCTTTCATCTTCATATTATTAGTATAAATTTATTAATTTTAACTTATAAAGCCAAAGTGGTACGAAATATTTTATTTCTTAACTTTAAGGTTTTATTTGGTTTTCTAGCCTAAATATGTACGTAAAGATTGTTGTCGAAACTAAATTATTTTAACTGATTGAATGTAATATATTCTATGTGTATACTTATAGAGAAAAATTAAGTAGTCATTCTGTATTGTTCCATTTTGATCGTAAGAAATACAAAACTGGAGAATTATGTTATAATTAATATGTCACCTTTCTTCTTTTTGAGCAAGTATAAATTAGTGTTATTTGTTCAAAAAGTTGCTTTTAACCCTTCCTGCATTCATGCTTCATGAACAGTGACATTCCAAGAAATTGTTACAAAGTTTTGTAGAAATTGTACAAATGCGCACTAAACTAAAAAAATTCGCTGCTTCGTAGGCTGGTCAAATGGATACGGTCAAATCTATGATTGCTTATGAGCTGATGACTTCCGCTTGCAACATTTAATCTTTTTAAATAAGTCTTATTTGCAGGTGTACTCTACATTGAACCAATCACCTGCCCATTGTCCCAGGGCCACATCTGGCGCATGCGCCTTACATGCGTCGCGCGCGCATCTATATTTAGATCTCGACTCCCGCCGACTGGAGATTTCCAACATTCTTCCCTTTCATTATCGTTTTTCTCGACGACTGAATGATTACCATTTCATGTAGTCTTTTTTATTCACTGGATAACTAATTACTTATTTTTTGGTAAGGGAATGTATTATCGGAGCACGTACACTTTTAGATTGTTGTAGTATAAAGATTTTTGAAGATCACATAATTCAAATAGGTATTTTGGGGCGGCTTTGACTAAAAATAATGAGCTTTTAATAATTGCTTATTTAAAGCCATCATGCTGTACTGATAGATAGAATTAATCATCAAATATTGTTTCCTCTCATGACATGATCTAACCTAAACGCGTAAAAGCTGTCAGCTATACGGATCAACTGTATGGAAACTTTATGATCTCTATAGATTTATAATATTATCACAAAACTTTCGGAAGAAAGATTCCATAAATCACTATATCGGCTCGCCTTAACAATAACATCCTAGCCAATAATTGCGTCCAAGCAAAACATTAAACACGTAGTATTATGGCAACAAGTCTCCACATTTCATATTGGAATCATAGGAAAATGACACTTCTTCAGTCAACAACAATAAACATTTTCGCGTGCAATAAAATTTGATTCATATTGTTTTCAATAGTGAAATTGTACAACACGTGCGCCGTGCGCAAAGTAAGATGAGATCCTTTGGCAGCTGCGCCGGAGTGACGCGCGTGACTCACTTGAGAAGTACAAGTTTGACTCATAAAAAATATTTTTTTATAAGAAAGGACAGACAGAATCCAAAACATCGATAGACGGTATAAAACTTTAAAAAATAATAATATGCGAAATTTAACGCCTCGTTCAAATCAAAGTAGGACCCTTAATTGAGTTTATATTTTCTATATACCCATCACTTTAGTTATATTGATGATTATAAAGAAATATTGCAGTTATGATATTTGTTATAATACTGTTATGTTTAAAACACCTGTTATTTCGTTGTTCACACGAAGCCAAACATACATCAACTCATTTACAAATTGACTTATTTATCATTAGTTGTATTGGCAAAGTTCATTCCTTACGCGTATCCGTCTAGCTTCAAAGATACTATGGTTTAACTTCTAGTTTGTTGTATGTTTTGGTGTGCATTTTCACGTCATTAATTACAAAGTGTTTGTAATAAATACAGTAAGAATACACCAAAGAAATACAAAAATATAATTATATTATTTGTTTATTATAGTATTGGTTTAGAATATAAAACTAAAAAAATTACAGTACATACCTTATGAAATATCTGAAGTAATTTCTTTTATTCACGATTGTATTAGTATAAACTCAACTGAGTATAAGTCCTGGACATGAGATATTATTTTAATAGTATTTTTTGCTATTAAATAAATTTATTTTGGCTGTAATTTAAAGTATATGTTTCTGAGACTCAATTTATAAACATAGTAAATTATTCAATATTGTTACAAAACACAAATAAATCTAAATGATCTAACGGTAAATCATAATTACAAATAAAAATTCAGTATCAAATTTAAATATTCTTTATCAAAATTCGAAAGTGAATGAGTTATTTAGAAGATTTTAACTTTAACAGTGATCAGCCATTCAGTGTAAAATCTTTTACGACTGCAGTACATATACATATATTTAAGTATGGTTTGAGGGTGATTGTTATTGGCCTGATGCCAAGCGGCGCTGTTGGCTCGTTGCCAAGACGGCGTGATCTGAAAAAGTGACCGTCGCGCATCTTTGATATGCGTCAGAGGCGCGCGCGCATGTTTCCAACTAATAGACGCGGTTATGGAACCACGGCTTTGTAAAAAACCTTTTTCAGACTTCGAAATAAATGAAATCTTCAATTTAAATTATTTAAACGTAAAATAATCTTAACGTACCACCCAAAAGCATAGAAATTCTATGACAATTCTTACTTATTTTTCCTATTAAAAACCTAAACAGTAAATCGTGGGTTTGTGAAATGAAATACTTGAACTCGTAATGTGTTTTTCAACTGCTCTTAACACCTTGACGAGGGCCGTCCATGTTTGTCGTAGCTACTGGCAAAGAGCCAAACGCAACAGGCAATGTACTAGGACATGTATATAATATATTTCAGACATATTTCACTGACTGTTATATGCTATAACTTCTAATAGTTTATTATACATATAATGCTTTGCAACGTCCTCAGTTTCAGTTTACCATTGGCCTGTTATATCCTTTGTTAAATGTTTCACATAAAGCAATTGTGGATGTCGTCGCTCCAATAATAAATTAATTAATTTATTAATTATACAAACTAATCAGATTATAATCTATAATAGTACTAATTTAATTAATATGAATCATATTAGATAAGACCAATGGTACATATAAAATTGACTTATTAAGTACCAGGGAAGTATGAGACAGCAGAGTTTTATACAATTTGACAAATTTCACTAATTCAGTTTTGGTTTGGAGATTCTGTTTGAGGTGAGATTCAGATTGGGAATTAAAAAGTGATGATAAATTTACTGTCATGTATTAAATATTAATTATTATCAGTGAATAATAGCATATAGAAGGTATGTTTTATATAAAAAAATAGTACAGAAATAAAGCCTCTATGACAATATAAGCCGTGTAAGACTTGATAAAAAGATCATTAGAGATGAACGTTAAAACTCTGGCTGTGCACCAATTGCCGTTTAGAATATATGACGAGGATCTCACAGATTCAAAAATAGATGGCATGTACCAAAGTCATATTAAATTTGGTTTCCGGTTTGCCGGAAGCGCACATAACAAATTCAAAAAAAATTGTCCTTTGATTACTGAATGACGGCTTCGATGATCTATTATTGCCTAACCTTAAATGAAACATTTTGGCGACCAAATACAATTGTATTCCTGAAGGTTCTTAGAATTTTTCGGGCTAGAAGAAATTTTTAGAACCATACATATTTATTCATATTAGGAAAAATATTTACCGATTTTCAATACAGTATTCAAATGTCAATCTCTTCAAAAGCTGGCGTGAAGCCAACAAGATTCACAGATAAATACTGTCTTTGTAATTAAATTCCATTTTGACTTTTCGTTGAGGAATTTCACTTTATTCCACAGACGTCATAATTGTTTATCAAACAAAAAGCAATTGAAAGTCGTGGGAATTATCATTTTGGTATTAGCGAATACGTATATGTAGAAATCACCATTCGTACAGTTTTATTACTACTATTTATATTATAATTTGATGTAATTCGTTTGATACGTAAAAAAATACTTAACCTTTTCTCGATACGTCCGATTAGAATGGTTTCTAATCGGACCGTGATCCGGACTCCATTTGTCAATTTGGATTTACGCTTATATAAAAATATTATACTACCAGACAGTAATAAGACTTTAAAAGCTTCGCAAATATTCCATTTATTATATATTAATAATAAAAGCTACCAGGAGAAGCTGTTAATAAAAATAATATTACATTATGTGCGCAAATGACGCACATGACAAAATTGAAATAAACAAAGATCGACAAAGATCTTTTGTACATCACAAAAACCAATATATCTAAGAATTTGTCTAAATATTGGAATTTCTGTTTTATTACTGAATATTACAGGCGATGTTAGACACAAGACATAGATAGGGCTTTGCCAAATGAATAACGTATGTTTAAGATTGAATTGTAGAAAAGACTGAATAAAAGGTCTTTTGTGTAATAATTTATGCGAAAAAAAAGTAAATATACGAAATTAGATGATTATTATTAATCGTATAGTTATATAATGTTATAAAAATTCTTGTTTTGTATTGTTATGTAAACTATTGATTTTTAAGCGAACATTGAGTGACATTACCAATAAGATTGGAAATATTTCGAAATGTACGATGTACCTATACATGTATTACGTAACTGAATGTACATGTCTTGACTCTCACCGTTTTTCAATCTTTCTATTTAAACACTTTTAACGAACAAAAAGACTTACGGTGTGAACACATATTAAATAAAAATGCTCCTGTTCTTAAGGCTTGTGTAAAATGTGAATTTTAACCCAAATCATAATATTAATAAATAACCAGATCTTCGACAAGAAATCGACCATATTGTTTCATAAGATGATCCCTTCGACTTATTACATGGCACTATACATGAATACACATACTATATGCATTACGTTATTATTGTAATAAAAATAGAAGTGTTATCAATCAATTTATTGATACAAAAAGGTGAAGTAAATTATTAATATTTATTGTAGGTATGGTTCATTAATTCAGTTTTGGTACATTTTAATATAATACATTTTAATACATCTAGCGTTTTTATAAGACTAGTTTTAAAAAAAAATTATATATAACATGTGTAACTCTAGCGGATTTGGCAGCGCACGACAATACCTCGCAGATGGTAGAATTTTCTCCGACTCGATATTTTGAAGAACTCACACAATATTTTTATAATGTTAAAATCCATTCAGTAATGGAAGAGTAACAATCCATCTATACTTAAATTTTTTCGTGTTAGTATAATAGTAGGATAAACTCAGGCCAAAGACGCGAATAGGAATAACTACTTGTATCCGTTGAAGATTGCTAGTTGAAGAACATTTAATAGTACAATCTGAAAATAACAAATTGATGTTGTACGCATTACTATTTTATTGTCCACTCATACAGATTTTAATACCTAAACGAATACCAACTCAAGTAGCGCAATGCTATTCACATATTTATTCAGAAGAATTCTCATATCTTCATACGACAGAGAACCAAACACCATGATCGATCCCACAAAGGAACATTAAATATTTGTACATCTATATTATATCTTTATAGGCAGTTCAGTATGTGACCCGTCAATTATTGACGTAATACAATATTGTATATGGCTTTCTCGAAGTTATCCCTCACGAACCGATTTAGTTTTAATTACAAAACATAGAAAAAGTCCATTAGCCCACATATAGTGTTCGAAACAACGGAATAATTAATTATTCATTAAGCTTACAGTTTAATAAGTAGAGAAATGATTTATTAATTAAAGTTAAATCCAAATGAATTATTTATATTTAATTAATTAAGAATTAAAGCACTGCACATTTTTATGGCATCTATAGTTATACAACAATATACAATTAGCAAAATCAATTTCAGGGATGAAGCACCTGGTTAATTTAAATAAGCTTATTGCAATTATTACACCGAGAAGATAATCATAGTCTTCTGAATGTTGCTTGATGATTTAAGCCGTATTCTGTTAAAATTAGTTAAAAAGCAAGTCCAATTAAATAATATAAGAAAATAAGGATTTTATAAATTATTGACAAGAAATCATACATTGTTGGGTTAGCTCAGTGAAACCGTAGATTAAAGAGTCGATAAAATAACAAAATGCTATTTTGTCTGTGGATACGATACACCTGATGATATCACGTGATAAATATTTATCGGATTCGCCGACAAACTGACAGATGAGGTCCAGACTTGCCCTATTTTAACGCTTCACAACCCAATTAAATAATTAATGTATTAATTAGATGTACGCGAGGATCAATTTTTAGGGAAAAATACAAATTTAAATGTCTTATGCGTTCGCGGCTAAATAATTTTTCGCTATACCAAAGAGAAACAGATAGTTCAGGTGAAAGAGTTTAATTGAATGTAATTATTATATATTCAATTAAATCCTGTAGTTAAACTGACGGTATATTTCAGTATCATCACTTATTTTGACAGTTATGAATTGAAACTTTGAAACGCCGATATACTTCTTTGATTATTCCTTCATATGATCTGTGCTAAGTTTCGTTATTATCAATTCGATAGTTCTCTTGAAAGTCTAACAAATCGTTTTAAGTATTCGGAAAACTAGTAGGATGTAAAGCTGTGTCAAAACTCAGTAACCTTTACGTTGGCCGACCACCGACCAGAGTCTAAGCTGGCAAAGCGCCAGTAACTCGACCTATATAACTAGAGTATTCATTTATGATGCTACAGGTTGGTCTTCAACTTTTGTGATAGACTCAAAACTACTGTAAAAGCGAATTGTATTACCCATATTCATACTTATAAAAAGTCTTTTTTTTTCGAAACACAAAAACAGCAATAACTTGAAGAGATTGTTAAAGGTTTCAGGTAAAATTGCTTAAATTCGGTTAATTCTAAAGAGAAAAGAAAATATATAGACGCCTTGTTAGTGTCTTTGGGAAATTATTTTGTTTCTTAATAGAGACAATTCTAGGAATAGAAAAAACGAGCTAATTATGTGAATGGGAGAACATAAATGTACAAAATAAACACTGTATAAATTCTTTATCACTAGTGATTAGATAAATAATAACCGTTAATTGATTAGTCTAATGATTTTGCAAATACAACATAATAACGAAACATTTTTTCAATAATAATAATAAATTATATAAAATATCAGCCGATGAAACCATTCATACAATCTTTAAGTGTGATAATATTTCACACACGATCGTTTAGCCAAAATATAAGCTATTTATAGCGTGTATACTAATACAACTGATAAACATATACTCCCTCGTATACTTTTTTATAAATAAATATACGAACATACGAACACAGCTTATGCAATCAGGTATGGTTGCAGCAACTGTGTTCGTATGTTAATGGGGCTCTGACGAGGGAGAAGTCTGGGTTGAATAACGAAACGAGGAGCTTTTCAAAAAGTCGGTGAGAGGAAGAGAAAGTGCTGCCAACTATGCTGACGTCGTGGATTAGTTTGGTGGTTTCAGAGATGTTACAACTTTTCAGTTGCTTAACTAAAGGCATCCACCTGCTGCACCACTTTCGACTGAGAAAATCCACACGACTAATTGTATTTATTTAATTTCCTTACCTTTTTATTAGATATTGATCGTTTAAAAATTAATTATATGTGTGACATCATTTTTTGAATCTACTATTGAAAAGTAAATACTACTAAGAATAAGAAAAGTAGTAGCTATAAGTTATTTAGTGGCTTAAATATCGTCCTTGCTTCAACGTAACTGCTTTCAAGCTTTTAAGCCTTTCGTTATAAATTCGTTGGTTCAAATTATAACAATGACTCACAATCACAATTAACCATTAAGTCTCTATAGTTGATTTATCTTAACGATGTTAATTAGTGACTCTAATCCAACATTTATTACATTCTCAATAAGCTTATAAGATCACTCATGCATCTTTCCGATCACCTTCAAAGAACGGATGGCGTTGGAAGCTCGACTTCCGTAGCAATTGTGATTGTACTATTTATGATAGTGTGTGTTTGTCAACCATAAGACCGTGTGTTTGAGCCCAACTGAACATTTTATATCTAGGCATTTGCTGGTTGGTGCACAGAAGGATCGTAATGAGCTACGAAATAAATGCAGAAGTATGTCTGCTTGTTAAAATACCCTTACATTCTTAAGTGGATATCTATGCTTTCAGTGGCTACTGACGTTTTATCAATATGAAGCGTAATATTACTTTAATGACCAGTGAATATATATTGGTTTATATCAGAACAGTTATTATTAAACAATTTAGTCAAATCAGTTTCATACAAGGGAATCATGATCTAGGAATCGACAATCAATATACGCCAAAATACTCCAAGAAAAACATGATTTTCAATTTAGGAAATATTCCTACATATTTAACGTCAATGAAAGTAAAATAACAGATAAATTTGCATATTGAATGTATTACAATGTTATTTCAAGGGAGCGAGGCGAGGGATTACATTATATAATTTGAATAGTGTCAAATGACAAGAATACTGTTTTTAGTATAACGATTTGATTTATTGATAATCTATAAATGTACAGATATATACTGATATCAGTGTTTGCAGAAGTTATCTAACGCAGTCCTTATATTATATATGTGTCCTATATTGTAATCAATTAAATAATTAGAATAATATAAGTTAGAATATATAATATACATGATTCATTTTATTAATTTAAGCAAAGTCTACCTTTAAACAAAGTAATATTGTGTTCATTTGCGTCAAATTACGTTTAACCTTTGATGAAAAAAGAAAGGTTTATTAATGACAATCGGACCGATATATTTTAATCAATTTCAGAATCATAATTTAAAATGTAAAATCAAGTAAAAAGAGTCCTATTACTTTCTTCACTAAACCACCATTTTAGATGATCCCCTTGTTTTTATCCCTTATCATTTATGGTATCCTGATATGAAACAGGCATACCTGGAATACAATTTAACGAATCTCAACTGTTTTTCAGATAAACGCGCATTATATAAAATATAGAAGATAGTTGATAAAATTACCTATTAACAGACATATTTCTGTATCCAGTGAAGTCTTAAACCTCCAGTGTGGTCTCGTTTGTCGTGTATGTTTGTATTATGGCACCCGTATGTTATTCTTAACAACTGGTACCGTTTGGCATCGTAAAAAGTTTTATAGGCCTTGCAAGATATCTTCGTTAAACCATAACAATAGAACGCCTTAACCAATGTAATATTAAGCAGAAATAATATAGCTGTAACAGTTTAAATTACGTAAAAATTAAATGAGATCTATTTAGTGCATCTCATAATCCAATAGAAAAATATCTAAAAAGGAATATACTTGATCAAAATCTAATCAAAATTTAAACAATCTCGTTTAACTTCATAGACAATTGATGACGAAATATTGAAAATATGAGCTCAGTGCCGACTATAATAAATGCTCTACAAATGATATATTATGTGTGTACGTAGCAGGGCGTGATCGTCTGATTGGGCGGCGCGAACGCCGTATACGGAATGCGCCTGAGCATATCGCGTTTCAGTACGTCAGAGCTCGTAATGTGATTTACTCGTGAAATTATTTTCTATCGCCGTTATGATAATAGTAATAGGAATATATTTTGCAAACGTATTTGTGTTATTGAACTCGTAGTTAGGAGCAGGACGTGCGTTTTTTTGGAAAACTTAAATTAATTTAATACATATTTAATGCAGCTCAGTTACACAGTTTTGTTAGTAAATTTGACAAAGAGACAAAACAGTAATTGAAGTAATTGCTATAAAAACTGATTCAGTTTATAAACAAGAGGATTTGTGCTATAATTTGTTACCGTATTTATAAATGATGGCGCAAGTATATACCAAGAACTAGGATATTCTAATAATCTTTTACATTATAACGTTTAAATGACGTATAGTAGACCTTAGCGAATATGTTTAATGATATATTTTCATATTTATTTAATTACTTACACTGTATATTCTTAAACCTTTTGATTACTAATATTTAAACCTAATTTACTAACTTTATTAACTTTGCTCATATATTTAGAAACTATTTTTAGCAAAAATATTTAACACGTAAACGCGTTTTTTACAAAGGATTGGTAAAAACTAATTTGCTGACGTATAACAAATTTTAACATATGAAAAGTGACGTATATACAAATCGATAGTACTGTCCTTGCGCTGTTGAATATTTTAAAAGAGTTACTCCTGCAATGTAAGACAGTATAATCATATGGAGTTCTTTTTATTATTATCGGAGACTTTAGGTTTCCCTGTAACCCTAAAATTTAGGTGTTATGATATGTATATATGGTTAGGTTATAAAAAGGTATATATTTTCCAGTTACCGTTGTTATTACGAACCTATAATTGCCGACGGTGGGTAAAAATATATCCTAATAATATTTCGTCTAGATTATTTACTTGATATTTTGTTTGATTCTCCTTTTTTATTAAAACTGTTTATTAAAGCCTGGCCCTCATTTGGAGATATTACAATAGCTTTGTTGTGATTTTCCTTTTTTTTTAAAAATGCTTATTGAAAAATTTCGTCCTAAACTAGCTCCGGTACGTGGAAAGCTTTAATGGGTTGTCTTTTTATTGGGTAATTGCAACACATACTTTGGGATAAGTACTTAGACCTAAATAAACATTATACAATTCTAAATTTTTGAGTACAAAAAAATTCTGATGATTTAAGCTTAAATGGACCAATAAGTAATCAAATGAATACTATTTAACTTAATACAATACATTTTAAAATTTCCAACAATAGTAAAGTCTTACCCATTCGTACCGTAACAGGCATTGGAGAGGTTTTAGCCATGCGAAAGAGCTTCGCTTGTTCTGGATTAAGGTTATCGCCTACTTGGCGCAGTGGAGCATATAATAATTAGTCTGTAGTCAGCCATCAGTAAGGAAAGGGCGTCCAAAGTCAATAGAATGACGAGCCTTGCTCACACAAAAGTCCAGCTAGTACGCAGAAACTCAACGAGGACATGGGGAACAAAGTTTCATCTGTTGGTACCCACATAGGCACGCGAGGTGTCGTAAATTTTGGAAACGTACTCGAGACCCTCAGTTGCACCTGTTCAAGTATGTTGTCCAACTCAGGTGTCGTATGTCCTGTAAGCGGGGTAGTGCTGGGGAAGAAGAGCTCCGTTGTTTTGCCGGGTGCTCCTCGATCTACCTCGCGACCTCCCACTTCCGCAGTGCTCCTGCCCTGATGGTGCTCTTTATGTACGATGCGGCAGCCGAGGCGGATGACCCACATCCGGTAGCCCTTCGCCAGTGGTCCGCTCGCTCCATTCCCCCTCTGCCACATGCTCTCACCCAGAAGAGCTTGATGTTCTTCTGAGTTCCAGCTAGTAGCGAACGTATTTCGGAGAGGTGGGCGCTACCATAAACTGTTTCAAGGTCTGATTTTCAAGGAGTCACTGTGAACGCCAGTCTTGCTGCACCCCAAGTGCACAGCCTGGTAAGGACCATTTCGGCTTGGCACTGTCGGGCCAAGGCAATTTTCAGAGCAATGAGGGTTAAGGTCTCTAATTGTGGGTTAGGGGCGACGAGGTTGGGCTAGAACTAGGCTTTATAAACATTACACAAATGTTATTTGTAGTCAGCTAAAAATGCCAATTTAGGCGAAGAATATGTTTGCAGACTAGAGAAATATGAGTCTGTTTAATGAACCTTACAATGGAGGTAGGCATTCGAAAAAGCTTCGCCTCAAGTTCTTTGTTATACTAGGGAAATTTAATGTTATATTATTTGCTTAAAGAATAACAATACAATATAAGTAAAAAATAAGAATAGAAGAATAGGTTGATTATAGTATGGTTTTAAATTTTAAACTGCACACTTGATGTTCAAGTATTAGATCTTCAAAAAGAATCTTTAAATCCACGGCGGGAATCAGTTTGAAGTAAAGCGTGGCACTAATCCCAAGGGAGATGACCCACATGACCGCCAATGTCGTTCCATACACAACACATCTCGACTCTTTAGGAACCAACGAGTATATGAGATAGTAAACGTTTATTTTCAAAGACTAGCAATGTGCCAAAGAAAAGATAGTGAAAATCTGAGCTTAAAATTATCAGATTGGTTTAGGCAATAACGCTTAAACTGAAGGGGGAGAAAGGCATAATTTTAAAACGTGGACCAGCCTTGCATGCTTGTGAGGATACGCGATAAAATGGGAAGGTTTAGAGGGGCTACGCCGCAGAGGGGACTACTTAATGTAATAGTTACTTAATTAATTGCTAATAAGATATAATTAAAATTGTCCGTTAATTTAAAATTGTTAATTTCTTTGATAGGAATAAAGGCTTTATTTATTTATCTATATTCACGGAAAGTTAAATTCTATGTTATTAACGTAAGAATTGTATTCAATAAAGTGGCACTGGGAGTGCATGGTGTAATTATTTTGCAGGTGACTTTACACACTACAGTCTAACAAACCTATAATTTTTCTGTCACACTTAGGCCGGTTAAAGAGATTTTTTTTTTAATTGCATTTGTTTATTAAATTGCATAAAATATTAATTATTATACGTCGTTTATAGTCGTACGCTAGACGTGTATAAGACATATCTAATATAACAATCCTCATTATATTCAAAATGTCGATCTCCAGTATGATCTGGAGCTCACACGGCTAAAACAACTCAGTAAAAAAAGACAGTATCTAAAAACCGCCTTCACCGGAGAAGTTAAGGTCCCTTTCTTCATAATACCCCTACTTATTTGATTTACGTACCCTCACTTAAGGTTCAGACTTAAAAACGATACGTAAAAAATAAGGCGATAACGTTTTAAACAGAGATTACGCGTTGTAATGTTAAACCAAATTCATACCCATGTATATAATTTTTTAAAACGTTATATTAAAAACATTCGACAGGTACTTGTGACGTCATAAAAGTAATGTACAAAAGAAATATATAATAATATATGTAAACACTGTAGAATAGCCTTCGGTGGCCATTTATTTATATTGGTAAAATCGACCTGATATTTAGTGACATTCGCACTTTTAGCTTAACTGTTTGAAATACAAAAATGTAAAGATTTACTTGACTATTACAGTTAAATCATCGAAATAATATGAAATTAATATAATCCTGTGTGTTGTTCATAAATCCTGTGTGGTCCTTACAAATTTTCGAAGGTTTTTCAAGTACCTTATAATTTAATTCGGGAGCACTCTTATGTGTGGGCGTAAGATATAGCTTCTTAAGCCGTCAAGAGCAGGTTTTACGTTACTCGTTACATTTAAGATGCTTGTTCAAATACTCAAGATTAACGTATCGTCTGGATAGTAAATATAATGTATGTATCCAGTTGTTAGCCTAAGAGGGTCGAAAGATAGATCGAAAACTTAAGGTCTAGTGGAGGCATGAATAAAAACGGAAACCCCACACTGTCTGTGTGTTCACAGATAATGTATGTTTTTGAAACAAAATAAGATAAAATTTCAAGGGCCATACATTTAACGTTATTTTTTAAATCATTCGGAGTGTAGCTGGTACTTGCCCGGTTTTATAATTTGCTTAAATCTTAAGATATATAATTAGTGCTGTAAAAACCAAAATCTATATAGATTTTGGATAAATTTCATATGAACATAGTTGCAGTCTCCACTGGTATTGGATAGTTAAAATAAAATGTTTTTTAACATCAAACATCTTATAGTAATTTGTTTTATATAAGCATTTTCCATTGTTTCGAAACAAACATTTTCATCGCGATTTACAAAATAGTGGAATGCTGAAACCTGTATGAAAGTAAAATCTTAAAAATATAACAGTAATAGTTACCTGGTTACAATTCTTCATGCATTATACTACTTAATTGATGAATACATGAAATACTTTTGTACTGGGTCCTATTGCGCCAATGAGTAATTTTACCCGCTAGGTTAACGCTACAAGCACGCATTAAGATTTTATTACCTCAAATCGGAACACTTGCTGCCTGTTCACATTTCAATAGGTCTAAGTGAAATCTTAAGATAGGTGGCGCCATCCTCTTACTTTGTCGGCAAGATATATATCTCAAGTGTGCCTTCGTTTTCGAACACTCGCTTAGTACTTTAACAAGCTATAGTTGTAGATAAATAAAAACTTTTCATCTAATACAAAAAGTATCATACAGCAAGAAATATATAATGTATGATAATAGTGGGCATTCCGTATATAATGCAATAAATGATCAAAGATTAAATTGTTGAATTATTTTCACTAAATTTGCGTCCCCAATTATTTGTTCTATGTTATAACATTTTCCATTATTAAAGTGTTCTTGATTCCTAATAGATTTTATTAGCAATATTACACGAAAAACTAATGACTCAATGATCTTCGTAGAGGCAACATGAGGATGATCCGATGTCCGAACGTGCGTCGAATGTTTGAGGGATTTTTTACAATTGTATACTATGGACTTTCCCAAATTTCCAGATTCTATTAACTATGTTCTTGATTTGAAAGTGACCCCATACATGTCAAATAAATGCTCTAAGCCGGGTTTTATCAAAATGTAACACATAAAAATTTTACGACGTACTCGTAGATAAATATCTAAATCTAAAAAAATAGGCAAAATGATTGCCTTAAGGTAACTAGGCGATTCTGTGGTTAGCAACACCTATATAATAGCAAAACTATTTCTATTTGATTGAATATCAATCAATACATTTTCGAGGAATCTAATATTGGAAATATTGGTCTGAAATATCTTTTATATTTGTGGTTTAGTCGAAGGTTACTTACATTAAATTAAATTCGCATCTGTAATATCATCTTTCACGAGCTTCAATTTTATACATGTTTCAGAAAAATATAAAACTAAACTCCAAGAGATAATTATATTTACAGGTAGGAATTGTATGTTATTAGTTTTAATAATTTAATCGGCTTCAGTTAGTTGAAAATTATCATAATATTTTGTAAAAAAATATCTTGAATTAAATAGGACGCGAAGAGAAAGTTCAATAATAAAATTACAAAATATAAGGCCTTGCCATAATCCTTAAAAGCCGATGTATATTGATTTTAAGCCCTATTAAAGTAAAAGTTCCCAAAGCCTCAAAGTATAAGAGGATTTTAATAAGATCAGGATATTATAAATTATCCTACTTCTTTGAATTATAAATATAGTTATATTCCAGGAGATTTAAATTGGCTTTTAGACTTTAATAACTCAGCTGTATAATTGATATTAATACATAAAAATGTATTACTCGATGACGAAGCATTTTGCGCTTTGCATAAAGGACCAAAAGTCTTAGTTCATATTACATGACAAATAATTAAAATAAAAAAGTAATAATAATCAAGAGTAGAGATAATCTCGTTCTTTTGAAATTTATGTAAATTTAACAGTTCCTAAATGAAAATTGGCGAAGAAAACACAAATAATATGAATGCTAATACAACAATAAATAAATGACTACATAATTCATTCACCTTATACCTAATCATATCCGGTACGATAAGAAGGATATTTTAAATTAAAAACATTACAACACTCTTTATTTTATATAATATATTTTATTGTACAATATAAAATCTGTTAATATTTGATTATTACGTAAATATAAATAAATGAAGTATGTAAATTTTTTTGGTATGGTAACTGCGATATTACAAGCTTATTTTTTTGTATCTCATAAACGGAGAAACTTGCTTCACAAGCTGGTTCTTGAAGAATTATTTTCAAAAACAAGAGAAGAGAGAGACCTGGTTCGACCGTTAATCGAACTGAGCTTCGTTCCAAATAGTGCCTATATTAATAGCAGATTTGAACCAACCCCACCTCAGCTGACTTTTATAAACTTCGATAAACGTAACCCGAATTGTGATTATTTACATTATTTGAACATTAACGGTTTTTAAGCTTTTCATAAGCTAAGGTTTTATTTTAACAATAATTTTTTTCGACTATTGAATAGTTCACTCATCTCTATATTCATATGTTTAACGTCACATTATAAGGCAATAACTCGTATATAACATAACCAATATAATGAATATTTTATAAAATAGCAATTTAAGGTAATAGCGGTATAAATAGGTAACTGACGTCTCCCGAAGGCTACGGAGCGGAGAGCGCATGCCGTGAAAATGTTTCACGGGTCAACGCGTAGTGTTCATTGCGCGTGTGATCCAGCCTTTATCATTTAACCAGAACGGCGATTATTGTTTTGAAACGGTTAATCGGGTTGCGTAGAAGTTATTGTATTAAACACAAGCGCTCGCGACAAACAGGTAAAGGTATAGGTGTATGTTACGGCGGTTTTTTTTATGAGACGTTAAACGAGGCTTAGAGAAGCTTAGAGAAGTTGCCGTCCAAGGACTCCTGCAATGGTTTAGTGTTAAGTACACAAAGGTGGATACTGGCCCACTATAGGCCATTACCATTATGTATACGGTTTTGGTTTATAGGGAAACTAATGTCAGTCGTCGCGCGCAATCGGATTGGTGTCGGTTTTTGGGACGTAATTCGAGAATTTCGTCACCGACCGCTGATTAGTATAGTGCACCTTCTCTACAAATATTTGAATTTAGAATCGACCAAAATATCAGTGATTTATATCAATCTGAACCTGCAATTTGAGTTTTGAATAATGGATTATTAATGCAATATACGCTTGTTATTTTTAATAAAATAATATACTTAAAAAATAAATAAATTTTATGGCTATACAAAATTTTGTAACATTTTTTGATAGTATAGTATTTATATATCCATAATTTATTCCACGTCCAAGTGGCTCACTAAGCAGGAATGAGCTTTGTGTAAAACCAAGTGATCAAGGCCTACAGTTGTAGATTACGAAGCATGGTCTATCAAGGTGTTAAGGCTTAAAAAATTTTAAGAATGGCAGATAATTAATTGAATCCTTCAAGAAAAGCTTCCCAAAGTGGAAAAATGAAGTTAAACAGACCCTTTCTTTCAGGAAAGAATTTTCTGGCTATTCCAGAGCTAAGCCTTGAAATTCATTTTAAGGACTGATACTTTACTTTTTCTTCCAGCATTTAATTTAAAAAAAAGAGCGAGAGTAAACGAATACATTGTTAGTTGAACAGCAGTGACATGTATATAAGTATATATATAACAGAGGTGAATTAGTCATACGATCGTAACCCACATGATCAATACCCAGCTAAAGGGGTTTCTTTGATTATATAATTATTACACATATGTAAGTTATGTTCTGTGTATTTTTACTAAATTTTTAAGGCAAGCAGGTATCCTATTGCCTGAAAATAAACTCTCTTTGACTCAAGAAATTACCTAAAAACTAAAATTATTTTAAATCGCTAGTCCTATCGATACATAACTTTCATAGTCTTATTGAATGTTATTATATTATACCGCTCGCGTTACGTTTACCAAAATATGAGACAGAACATTATTTAACTAATCGAAACTTACAGGTTATATACCAATTCCTTTAATAGTGAAATATATATGCATTAAATGTGTATATAAAGTTCCTTATCGCAATCGTTTTAAAATCGTATCTATATCAAGAACAAATTTATAAATCCATGCTATTATATCAAAATAACTGTAACCACTAATATCACTGCAGGATTTTATTCAATTACATCTCATTAGATAGCGCTCGCGGTAATTGATTGACTACCTGGTACGTAGGTGGCGTGGGCTGGTTGCCATGGCGACGCCTACGCGCCACCCGGGCAGGCTCAGCATTGACCCGGGTAACCTTGACCCAACAGCTGATACGCGTGCCGCGAGCTACCTTTCCGCGAACTATGCACTACTCTATGGTAAGGCATGTATGTTTTTTAACAACTATTTCTGGAGGATGATTCGAATTTTGAATATAGTTCATGTTTTGCTCTAATTCAACGAATTATTTTTAAGATTTAAGTTTTACGTCTCCGCGATTTACAATGTCAAGCACAGTATCTGTATTCGATTCCTTGCTAAACAATATTTATATCGATCTAGAAGTTTTTTTCATTTCGATTAGATTTTTTCAAAGCAGAGTTGTCTTGCTTGACTATTGAGAGTGCAGGGCTAAGAAATTAACTATATTTTTTTTTTACTTATTTATTTTATTCTTAATTTTTATATTTACTTTATTTTTAAATGAAAAATTTAAGGTTACTTCGTAGCATTTTTTTTGTGTGAACTGTTGCACTGTTCACTGATCAGTTAATTATATAATGTTAACTCTAAAAATTTCAAAACGAATTTAACAAAAAGGTTGCAACAACAAAAAAACCTTATTAAAAAATATAAACTAAGTACACACAGAAGGCAGCCGTGAAATTTTCCCTCGTACCATTGAAAAGCTTTCTAGCTATAAAATAGGTGTTGATTTCCCCAACGGAATGCCGAAAATTAATGATCATCAAGAGTAAGGAATTTCATCTGTTTATAACTGTCAAAAATCTGTGATGGAAATGAAACACTTGCTATCCTTATCTATCGTTACTAACGAAAAAGGGACATTCATTTCTTCCTCCTTCTAGTGATTATTTGAAAAACATTCTAAATATGAAATCGAGAGGGAAGAATGAATTTAAAATTGTAATAAAAATATGTAACATTAGTTTTTAAATGCCCGGCGAATGATAAATAAAAAATTGTCACTCTTATACAATAATTTTTGTTGTAATTTAAAAGTAAGGCAAAATCGGTATAAGAAATTGTTTTACATTCTTTACACACTGATACTAATTAATAGATGCTTAAAAGTCAAAATAAGACAAAGTAGTGACTTGGAAATACGATTTTCCTTAACAAAACAAAGTGGTAAGCACTGTGGGCTTTCAGTGAAATTTTCTTCTCGTTAAAACATTTTCCTTTTCTCGTCAACAATGTACAGAAATTGTAGCAACATTGGCTTCGTATATAATTTTTCGTTTTGCAATATTTCTGACGGAAATTATTGTGTAGCAAAATATATTGTAATTAGAGTTACATTTAAATATAATCTATGATTTAACATTCATACTAGACTGTACTATTTATGAACAATTTTCAGATTCTTTCCTCGTAATATGTTTACCAAAAATCAAGGTACTATCAAGAAGTAGGATAGATTTTTCGTCTACTAACTGCTGATCTGTGTAACTTGCAAGCTGAAGCCCCTGTACTAATTTTACATACCTATATTTAAGTTTACGATTTATTGGTAAGAAATTATTCGGGTAAAATTATTCTTGAATTTTCTTGGACACACTGCTGCGTGTTTAATTAACTAAGGAAGAGTCCGCGTTGTACAGCTAGTGTTATATAAAGTATTTCGCAAGTAAGTATACAACGAAACCTGTCCCGACGCAAAGTTGATGAAGAACTACAAAGTTAAACTTATTAAAATTTCGCAACTGGACTGATCACAAATAACTCAACGGTGGTTATTAAAAATAAGCACAAAATAAAATATAGGCACAAAATATATAAGATTTACAATGTTAGGTTTAAAATGATATAAATATATCTAAGATCAAAGAGCTAAAAGATCAGTACGATAGTCTTGTCATTTAGTCGGATTAGTCTTAATAGAAAAAAACAGTAAATAAAACTATAGTATTACAAAATGACCACCAACATTTTGCTTTAAAATGTTTAAATTTTAAAGTGTCAAAATCCCATATATTTTTATCAATTCAAGCTTCTATGGAGAAGACGTCGATATACTTAAAATGCATATATAATGTAACAATTCAATTGCCTAAATATTTACAAAAGATTTTTCTGCCTAGAAATACAACATAATATGCAATTAATCTCCCCTTTGAATAAATGCAATATGGGATTTGATAAAACCATTTAATGATTCCCTATCGATAATGGTAAAAATAATTTAATAGGACACTGAATTAATTCGCATGGTTGCGTGGTACAACAGAGACACATTAAAAACAATGTTGTTTTATGGGTATCACACATTTAAGATTAAAATTAAAATTATTAGAATGGGACTTAGTAGGTAGAGTGTCACTTCAACAAATGATGAAACAAAATAATTATGAAAACGAGATTTTATAGCGCAATTTGGAAATGAACCTTCTCATCCTGTGAAGGACAGGATGATCCGACAGTTCATGTGACCTTCTATATGTTCAATGGATCCAAACGAATCGTCCTCATATATAGAATTATTATTTATTTATTTTTAGGTAATTTAGAAGATTTGGGAGGACTTCTCATACATCGCTAGCCGCTTATAACATATACTTAAAATATACCACATAATTAAACAAAGACGAAGGGAAATAATTGACTTGCTGAGTTTAACGCAAAAATTTTTAATTGGGATCAATAGCTGTTTGAAACTAAATGAAGACGATATTGTAATTGAACCTGTCAATTGCTTCAATATTCGCTTTTTAGTATTGTAGTGTTAAGTATTGAAAATTGTGTGGATGCGAATAAAATAAAATAACGTTTATAAACGAATATTGAGCAATTAATGATAAAAGTCAGCATTATCTCGCTGACTAAGATTGCTGAAAAGCAAAGGAGAGACAAATTTAAATACTCATTTAAATTGTTTGAAAATATTTCTTTATATTGTTATCAATTTTGATTATTCATGTTTTTGCCTGATATAATTAAAATTCATACGGTGTTACAATGTCGGTTTTGTCAGCTACTAATACGGATTATATTCGAACGATATGCGTTCATGCTCAAACTTTCCATATGATCAGTTTCTAGTCAATAGCAATTTGATATAATGTGTTCATTCGAGCAAACTAATTCGTAGACACTACATTTTCAGGAATATTCAGTATTTAATGCGCGTCGATGTGAGCGTAATTTTATATCAATTCAGTTCCAAATACGCCCACGGAAAGATTCCTACAGAAAATGTATTGTTCCTATTGAATAGGGAATGGGTTGATGGCTCAACCGACATTAAGTGACAACGTAATGCACACCCACGGCCAGACAACGTATACTATTTGAGCTTTTACATTTATTACGTATAATTTCAATAAGAACTTTCGAGAATTTCGATATTGACAAGAATATATTTGTGGAAAAACTTCGTCTATCAAGTATAGTATTATTTTCGCCTGTGATGCAATCAATAAAATGGACCAATTGATGAACATTGTACGCTTTGCAGTGGTTATATTAGACATTGCAACAATCTTTACTTATAAGTGGTTGGCGCCTGCGAACGCTATATTGGCTTAAAGGATTACGTGCAAAGTGTTGTTAGAAAGACGATTTAGTATGACGCAACCTAACACAACTGCTACGGCCTCATAATTGAAAAGGGTTAACAATACTTCGCTAGTTAGGTCCTAATAACTGGATAAACCTTGTGCGAGTAATTTATTAATGTTCTAGATTTAAAATCATATTCTATTGTTGTTTGAAATAACAACATCACTTAGAAAGTTTGATAAGTTTTCAGTTCGTAGAACTATATTGAGTTCTAGTTCGAAGACAGTCAAACCCAGGATATCATTCATAAGTTATATCCTGAAGATTTGTCTTCACGTAGTTTATATTGTACAGTATTCAGTAGCCGTTAAGCCACGTGTAAGAATATCTTGTTGCATTAACGAATTTTATTCCAACTGTCAATATAATTAATTACACATATCTTACATACAATTATCGTATGGGTTCTTCTAAATACGAAAATAACTATAACAAACAAAATTTAAAATATTATTATTAATTTAGTTAAAATGTGCCTATTGGGTTGAAAGGTATGTACCGATTGGTAATACAGTTTAAGATAAATTAATTAATAATTGTGAAAATCCCAGCAAATCTGTTTTGTATCGAATACCTGTTGGCATGCCCCACGCCTCGCTGCGTAGCGGGGGCGCTCTGTGGGGGACTTGCAATCCCTGCACCACCCATCACCCACATAGCCTTGTGCACATATTATGTAATAGCACGATTTAAAGCGGAAACAATACACGCATTGCATTTGTGTTTGCCCTTAATAGTAATCTTATATATAAAACTCTCGTATCACGGAGGCGTAATTGTACTTCTCCGAAGCGGATCCACCGAATTTTATATGCCTATTCAGTAGGTCTGAGAATCGGCTAACGTCTATTTTTTATTCTCCTACTTTTTTTTGAACAAAATTTCTTATTTTCTATTTTTCTATGTTGCAGCATACAAAAATACAACCCTAACAAATTATGATCTACCCCTATTTCTTATTTATTAATTTAAAACTTTAATTCTTTTTGCAAGATTTTTACATGACTGAATGAAAAATCTGATATTACTCTTCATTTTTTATCCCTCTACGATCGACCTCATGTTTTATATATTAATTGAATACTGTAGTTCTTTCTGAATGATTCCTTTTTTATTTTGACATTAAAATATATTTGTTAATTTAATGAAGATTAATTTATTAAACTAAGCTACCTAACCTATACTAACTAAATGAGATTCACGAAAGAGTCCACTCTTTCTTATTGTTCTCCTCTTGTTGTTTGAGTGAATTCGTCATTTATTAGTTTTAAACATCTAATTATTGCATTAGGATAAGATTCCGTAATTATAATAGTTAGATGTTATTACTAATAAATAAATAAACTTATCATAGATGCTTCACTCTACATTATTATTATTATATATAAAACACTGTAAAATACAAATGTGTACGAGATATACATCATGTTTCGCGCTTCACGAAACCCAATACAAATATAGCGGCAACGATTTGCGATGCATGGTCTGAAATTATTTTTTTTCCGTACATAATAACGAAATTCGATAAAAAAAATCTAATATTATTATTATTTATTATTATTGATTATTAGCCCCATTTTGTCCTTAGATTAATATTTTTTATATAAAACAGAGGGCCAACAGGCAGGAGGCCAACTGATGTCAAGTGATACTCCCGCCCATGGACACTCGCAATGCCGGAAGCCTCTATAGTGCGTTGTCGGCCTTTAACCTATATGCTCTTTTGAATTGCCCAAGTCGTATTTCTTCTGAATCTTTTGGCAGCTGGTCCCACACAGCGGTAGAGCGCGGCAGATATTGCCTTAATATATGAACATCGCGTTCTCATAGCCAACAGGCCACTAATATTTATCCCATCTTACTTTCACGCACATTTCAATATCCTGAATATGATATTCATTGTATGTGATACAAGGGGGTTTAAGAAAACACTCAATAAAATATACGCCTTTATTTCTACATATACACATACAATTGAGGTTCACACATAGGAATGACAGTACAGTTACATTTGGACAACAGGTATATGAAGATTTTCACTAATCAACTATCTCAATATATCGATCGTCGGGAGAATATAATTTATATTTTAAAATTGCCTATAAATTGTTATAATCCTTTTGTGATCCTATTCCACATTATTTTATAACGAAGATGATATGATAGATTTTAGAACTATAAAGTAGATGTGTGTACGTTTTGTATTGCATTCACGTATATAAAGCTATATATTCTCCCGTTATCAGATCAAAATTGTATTTTGTAATTGATACATATAAATATATCTAAAAAGCATATATATATATATATATATATTTGTGTTACTGTGTTATAAAAAAATTACAATCAGATCTATTTGCGCAGTTTTAGTTTTACTACTTACATTTATTGAGAGCTTTATGCAGTTCCAAATTTACGGATAAACTTCAAAAATATTCAACATTTTTGGGCAAATAGCAAGTGGTGAATGTAATTTTTTTTTTTTTTAACACCACTTCTATTAAAAGAAAAACACATTTTAACGGATTTAGTTATGTATTTTTTGCAAAATAATATAATTATATAAATAAATAATTACATTAAATTAAAATCTCATGAAAATCAAACCGCGAAAATGGTGGACACCGTGAGCCAGTTATGCAAAAATCCTTCCGGTCCTTCGTACAACTCTACAACTCTCTACCACACAGTTAACACCTTTTGTCTTCAGTCTACCGTGACCACGCACGCTGTAAAGCACGCGAAACGCCGGGATTTTTTTTAAATTATATTTAAATTTTGCAAAAAAAAATACATAACTAAATCCGTTAAAAAGTGTTTTTCTTTAAATGAGGAACAGTTATGTTAATAAAAACAAGACAATACAGTACATTCACCACTTGCTATTTGCCCTAAAAAAGTCGAAAATATTTTTTAATACGATGATAACTCTTTTATCCGTAAACACAAATCAGATCATTTATACTTTTTTAAATATTTTATATATATATATATAAGAAATGTATATTTTTTTATCATAAGTGTTCATAGACAGCACAACATACCTATATTATATATTTTATCATTCAAATAACGTCACACTATTTTAATATTATTTACATACATCGAAGTCCATTTTCGTTCCAAAGGTCATTGCGAATCAAAGGATGCATTTAGTCTTAATCTAGCTTTAAATAAGTCATTATTTTAAAAATAGGTTTCATTTATATCTAAAATATACTATGTATATATATGCACGTAATGTGGCGGTTTAAAGCAGTAGAAAACAAATCAAAATCCCAATAGACCAGTATGACCAGTATCGAACGCTGTTCGTAGAGGCAACATCTCCTGATGATGCTCCGGTGTCGGAGCGAAACGTACGTCGAGTGGTTGTGGGTTTTTCGCGGAGTACTGCTTTCATACTGGTCTATTGGGATTTTCAACTATGGACTTCCGCAAAGTAACGCCTGATTCAATTAATTATAGAAAACAAATCCTTAAATTAAACAAATAAAGTGTTTAATGGAACAACACGTGCCAATAATTTTTAAATTAATCCGTAAAATATATAAACGCGAATTAATTACATAATAAATTCCCGTCATATAAATCTCAGACACTTTGATACACAAGTAAATAAATAATATATTTAAGTATCTTAGCTTAAATAGTAAACAATAAAGTGTTATGGTAGTAAATTCAGATAACCACAAATAATAGACGATAAAACAACAGTCTTGAAATATCATATTATTTTATAATAGGAAACATCTAAATATAAATTTAGTTTGATAAATAGCATACAACGTAAGTCTAATTTGACTAGAGGCGTGTGATTTTTGTAAATAATCAAAGAATAATACTAGAATTAAAATAAAGTTTCTAGAGTAGCATTTCGAAAACTAAAGCAGCGGACACATTTGTATGGACAAAACAAAACTTGTATTGGAATGTAATTTTCAATGAAATTGTAGTTATAAGCGTACTATATAGGTCATTCAAAAGGATAATTATTTTATACGAATATAAAATAAAAATCCTCGAGACGTTATATTTATATTGTAACAAGAAAAATCATAAACCCTTATAACATTGTTTTAAATATTCGTTCATCTTTTTCTAATATTGTATTAAAAAATAGTTCTTGATTATACAATAGCATTCATAGTAAAATCCGGATCGAAGGACCAATATTGCTCCCTTAGAAATTTGGTTGAATAAGTATTAAATAAATTTTATATACATAATTTCCAGTCAACTTCATTGTCCAAGAGTCTAAGAATTAAGAGAAACTAAATAAAATGGAATGTAACTTAATATTTTATAGTCTATATAGATATAATAATTGAGTTAATAATACAATATTTTCTCTACAACAAATTGGAATGTACAGAGCTGTAAATATTTCATATTATAACGGTTATATAAATTGGTAAAATCGTTTAGTGACGATTAGTCTCCAAAATTTATTTTAAGTTTCTAAAATTAACTATGGCTGAGAAAGTTGTAAAACTATAAAAGTTATCAGACACCGTTTAACTTCCAAACTTAAACTAATTCTTATATTCTTATAAGAATTAGTTACTTCAAGTATTATTTTTTTTATATGCAACCTTCAGGATTTGTAGAAGAAGTACAAAGCTTAACAAAGGAAAATTTGATTTAAGTATGGAAAAATAGGGGTACAACATCTAATAATATATATCCACTTTGTGCAAGGATTAAGGAGCAAATTTTTTTAATTTTTTTTTTGCACTTAAATGTATATAAGATAATGAAATCATATTTCAAATACAAATTCAGATCGATTTAGGAACACTCACCTACTGATTTAAATCATTGATGAATTTTGCATCTTAAGTTATATTTTTCGTTAATGTTAATTATATGCTATTATCCAGATCTGGAATGCGGTTGAAATTTTCTGGTCCCATACCCCAGTAGTAATACGGCGGTCCAGATGAGAAGCAGTATTTCATTTTCAGCGGCGTATCATTCTCAACCCAGTACATAAGATAGAAGTTGCACATTTCATCTCGATTCGTTGCCCTGAAAGCATCACAATGTTTTAGTTCGATTTACAATGGAGTTTTGAAGGAGAAAAATCATTAAATAATTCGTCAGTCACTCGACATCCGAGTACAATCGTGGTCAGTGAAATTTCACTGACCACGATTTTTGGATAAATTTCGGATTCATATCATCGAAATCAGTTGATTTTGATGATATTTTTTTGATGATGATATACGAAACTCACATATCTTAATATATATAAATCTCCTGTCACGTTTGTCCGCGGTGGACTCCTAAACTATTTAACCGATTTTAAATTAAATTGTGTTGGGAAATAAGAACGCAACCAATTTTTCTTATTAAGTTGGCAACACTTTTTGTAACCTTCTTGTGTGTAACCTACCTTTATAGCAATATACGTTTGTGCATTTTTCTTAAGAAATAATTATTTAGCAGTCTGAGAGATAGGAAAGCTTAGATCTTTAATTACAGTCGCAAATTTATTTCATGGTAAATAGTTTCTATTGAGTCACAATTATCTGTTGACGCCAAAAGATTCTAACAGATGTCGAAACTTTTCGACTGGATTGAGTAAATAATCAATAGATGGCACTGCTCTGGTAAACCGACAAACGTGTCATATAAAGATTTCATTATTAACCTAAATAAAGCATACTGTTATTGTTTAAAACGCTTACGATTATAAACATATCCGCACATTTAAAGCTGATAATTATTTTTATTGAACTAAAAAAATGATTGCTAGAAACCATATTTATGGCAAAACAACGTTTGCCGGATCCGTCAGTGTCATTATATAATTCAAGTTATCATGTAATTATTTCTACGTCATGCGTAATGGTATCACAATATTCATTAGAGGACAAAGTGATAGATAGTCTTATAGAAGCGTCATAGTGATAAATCGAGTGTTACAACACCCAAATTATTCCTATTTCATTTGTTTTAACCCATTGTTTTTCAACCTGTGGGGCGTAAAGCTTCTGTAGGGTCGCCAGAGGTCGAAAAAAATTGGTACTTTAGTAAAAAAAAAACAAAATTAAAGACAATTAATATTGTTAATGGTAATACTGTAACATTCACCTACATACATGATAAAAAACCGAAGGTCAAAGGGGGTCGCGAAATATTTTTTTATACCAGACCCCCTTGGTAAAAAATCATGAAAAAGGTTGAAAAACACTGTTTTAAGCCATACAGTATGCGTTAGAAGCCCACGGAGACAGCCAAGAACCGATCGATCCACTCACCCGATCTTCACCAGCTCGTGCCTCGTGTTGTTCATGACGCACCTGGCAGCCAGCACGTCCAACTTGCCGATGGGCTCCGAGTTGGCGACCGGGTAGAACATTTGCGGCAATTGCGGGTCCTTGCTGCCGATCAGCTGCCATTTGTCGCCCTGCACCGCTTTGCGGACCACGTAGCCGGACACCTTCTTGCCTGAGGTCAATATTGAGGTCACGTTACGTACATACGGTTTTCATGCATATATTACTGAACCCTGAATTATTGCCGAGAAACATATGCCTATATGTTCCAGCAATTATTTTACATTTTGGGGATCAGTCTATTCAAACTCGGAATTTCTATTAGTGTATTTAAAGTAATCAGAGGTAAAAATAGTGATTTTTAGTTATTGTAATTATAATTATAAAATATTATAAAATTTAAAGAAAGACATTTTTTTTAATGGATTTTGACCACCAACGAACGCTGTAAAGCAGGCGATACGTTGGGAAAATTTTTAAATAAATAAAGAATTTTTTAAATAATAAATAAATTGCAAAAAAATACATAACTAAATCCGTTAAAAAGTGTTTTTCGTTAAATGGGTAACAGTTATATTAATAAAAGACAATATAATAAAATACTTTCGTGGAAAAGCTTGGTTAAGTATTTTAACGGCTCAGACCAAACCAACTTTAATTTTTTTTAACAATATTAGTCGATTATACCAAAATTACCCGTAAAAAGGAATAGTAGTTTATACGGCGACACTAGTAATAATTATTTTTAATCATATCATAGGTGCGTATTGTTTTTTTAAAACTCAAATAGTATTTTAATTTTCATTCTTCGTTTGTATGTTTGACATGTGAGACGCGGTAAAGAACGCTTCTACGTATCTTTGAATTTATAAACAAAACTTTTTTATTTTTCATATATTGTGTCCTTGATTTACAATTTAATAAATGACCCGGTGTACACTCGGTCGTCTTGATGATTTTTTATAAAATTTATTTAATTTTAAGGTCCAAATTCTGATCGCATAAAATACTAAAACTCCTCAATGTAAATAAATCTTTTAGCGAATTCTCATTTCGGGATACTTTTTTAACTCTTTATAACTTGTCTATACTTGTAGTAAACTCTTGGCGAGTTACTCGATACGCTGTGGGACCTGTTTTATTGGTGATGTCCAAGACTATAATTTAATTAGAGCTTCAAAGAATTCTATTATATTCTAGCTTTATGGATTAGCTCTCATTCCAAATATTTTTGATCCTTACCGAGGCCATGCGTGTGAGTTCTAAAAGCGAAGGGATGTATGACTTTATCTTCTTTCATGATGCAGGCTGTCTCCATGTGTTCCACTGAATCTGGTGGGATGACTCCACTTGTTCCTAGAAGTATGACGCCTGCTTGACGAGGCATTCTGGAATCATAACATTGTTTTTATCAAAACTAGATAGGTGAAACGTTCTGGAAAAAAGGAATTTAAATTTAGAATGTGATTTAGTAAATCAAATCACCAAAGAGATCGAACTAGAACATTGGGTGAAGTAAAACTGGCTGGCAATAAAAAAAAAAACATAAAATTGCGCGACAAAAAATCTTTTTTTTTTGAATAGCTTTTGAAATTCGAATTTGGGATAATAATAAATTTAAAAATTAAGTTTGCCTCAAATGGTGACAAAATGTATTGTATTTCCTCCAGATCATGTTACTGTATCATATTTTAAATTTTAGTTTGAAAAGACATTTGATTATCAACTCTATTTAAATTACGTTAAGGTTAAAATTTTGTATTGAAACACACATATTTCCTAATCTATCTCAGGAGGTCATTCTCTTATACCGAATATTTCTCACTCGAATGACATAAACAATGTCCTATTTTTGCAAAGCTGAACTTTGGACATTCCTTTTATTTCCTTCAAAAATCCAATAATATTTTGAACTTGAAAACAAACTGATAATTCAGATCCGCCAAGCTTCTAGATATTTCTTTTCCATTAATTATAAAAAAAAACTGAGAAAAAAAAATCACTTACGTTTCCTGTGTGTACTTTAAAAATACGCCCGAATTGTCAGTTTTCCCCTCTGAAATATTAACATACACAATTAAAATACATATTATTAATCTACACATATATATTTCTACCAACGTTTACTAAAAACGGTTCATGTAAGACCTGTGTTTTAAAGTCTAATATTTAAAAGACAGCCACCTCACAGAGAACATGTTTGAACAAATTTGAAAAAAAAAAACAGATTACCTGGAAATTTGGACATATAATGAACTTGTAGTACGAGGTACTTGATTGGCGAATCGTGTCCAATCAAGAAGCCGACATCTTTGGGAAGCTCGAGGCTCGGTGCGTCACGGGCCCAGGCGTATACAATCTGTTTACACCGAATTAAAACTCACTAAACCTCTTAAAAGTAAATTAAATATGTCATCTTAATATGATATATATTAAGATGACATTTTAATTTATCCTCTCACAATGTACTCCTCAACTACTTAACCGATTTTTAAATTAGCACACCGTGAGCACTCCGATCCAAATTAAGAGATAGGATAGCTGTGATCTTTAATTATAGTCGCAATGTTATTTTATTGCAGATTATTTGTCTATAATTAATTGACAGTCACAGTTATCTGTTAACTCCAAAAGATTCTAACAGATGTCGATACTTTTCGACTGGATTGAGTAAGTTATCAATAGATGGCACTGCTATGGTATACCTAAAATTAATTTATTAACCTGAATATAGCATACTTTTATTGTTTAAAACGCTTTAGATTATAAACATATTCCCGCACACTTAAAGTGATAATTATTATAATAAATGATTGCTAGAAATCACATTTATGGCAAAACGACGTTTGCTGGATCAGCTAGTAATTTAAGACCAGTGAACAAAATAAACACTTAATTCCCAGAGCGCCTTAAAGGGGTAATACGACCCTTGACCTCGTACGTATCAAGACTGCGAGCCGCCATTTTGTTTCGCCAATCCATGGACGCGCAACGCCTCCATTTTTGTTCGAAATTCGAAAACTTTCCAAACTCCGAACCTCGACCGATATAACGGATAACCACTACACCAACCGATCCGTATCCCCTTTAAATGGGGGCGATTCTGATGTACACTTCTAAAACTAAAAATCTCTAAATTTAGCTTTAGACCTGTCAAACAGTTACCTTTACTATTAAATCTAATTATTCATCCAATATTTTGCGATCACATATAGAATTACCTTTCTATATACAATCCTTGTTTTGCAATCCTTGTAAAAAACGGATTAGAAGTCCCTCCCTGGTTTCGTTCTACGTGTTGCCCTTATTTGTGAGGGACTATATTACTTCTATATTACTATATAAGTCGTCATTATTTATATATAACGTAAAGATTTATAATAAAGTTATAATTATTTTTATACAACAACGTTATTAAATTGCGTTTAACGGGAGTAAAATTTTAAAACAAAATTCGTTTTGCATGGTGCCGTCGTTGTAATCTTGAAAAATGGAACTCAAGCAACTGTAATAGTCAATGAGTCAAGCAAATTCATCCTAATGTACGAAAAATTGATTTTTGTTACACTTGAACTGTATTGTTTGAATATATTTTGATAGTACTAAGGTTAACACAATTTATATTTCAATTAGTCATGGAGCCTGAAACTGTAAATGTTAAGTTGTAATAATTATTTATCGTCTTTATATGTTTCTATTTAAAAAAATCATGTGTTAATAAAAGTAAATTTATAATTATGTTATTTATGGAGCAAACAAGAAAAGTTAAAGTAAGATTGAGAAACTCAAGAATGAAAAATGTGAATACTAATATTATGATTGCGTTGTTTTATTATTTAATTTCTTTTTTGTAGTATATTGTTTTGTAATATATATATATATATATATATTTTAAATAAAAGAACTTTAACAGTTTGTAAATACTTTTAATAATAATTAAAAAAATTTAAAATTAAATCTTCTCTATTACTTATATCCTTTGCCTGTCTTCATTTCACTGTCACACTGAGTGAGCATTTGGTCAAGGCATAAAATCTTATCCAATAAAAGTTGATGGAGGGGTGGTATCCTTTTCTGAAAAAACATAGATTAGGCTTAATTTATAGTATAAGTTATTATTTGTTTTCATTTCCTGTACCTTCTTATTTCACTTTATAACGCATTATTTCCTTAAAACACCTCATTCCTTACTCATGAACCTAATACAATTCATTTCAGAGTAATCATAAAGTTTATACCTATACTTTTTAAATCACAAATCTTTCTTGTTCTCCTTCCTCTCCAGTCCATAACTAATACATTTCAAGATCACTTCACTTCACTTGAAAATAACTCCATTTTAAATACTTTTAACACATCCACAATTATCCAAAACCCCCAATCGAATCGGTCGGGAAGTCCTTTGATATATGTCAAAATTCGATCTAATAAAGATATTTTAACTCATTTCATTTCCTTACAAATATCAATCCAAAAGTAGCTCGGTCCTCCGTGTTTACAAAAAAAGTTGATTCGACCGATCGGTTATTGAAAAGAGTTTATGATAAATGGATTGATATATCAATCTCTAGTAGTAAAAATTGGATTGGGATTGAGTATAGAAAGCGGCCGTTAGAGAGCGTAGCCTATTCTGTATATCTCTAAATTGATAGCAATAAGGTTTAAATTGTCAATGTAGAAATATATAGAATAGGTTACACACGTTTGACAGGTCTAAACCTAAATTTAGAGATTTTTAGTTTTAGAAGTGTACATCAGAATCGCCACCAATACTAATAAAAGTACTATACGCATAGTATATTTAAAAATTTATTTCGATACAGCGCTATATACATTATCATTTACCAATGGAAAATTTATATATGCACAATTAACACTTATAACGTAAACAAGTCACGGCAAGATTCATTCACAGTACAAGGCTCAAGAATTGTATTTTTTTTCGATTTCAAACCTCGATAGAAATTCCTTTAATGTATTTATGTATTACTAACTTTCCTACAACGGCGAATCCCCCTAATACCATTTGCCTAGGCCTTGAAATATCACTTATATTAAGGTCGCAAGGCGCTCAGTATAAAACGTTTTAATTTACGTAAGATTTATTTTTTGTTTCTCATTATACAATTTCAAGTGGCCCGAGAGAGCTTTTAAGTATTTATATTTCGGTTAAATTGTTGTTGTGTGCAAAAATACCTGAGAACCGGATCGACAAGGGCTGGCTGTGTTGTACAACTTATCCACTTCATTGCTTTGCATTTCGCCGCAACTCCTGAAATTACATGTGATCTAATGATGTCGAGAATTTTATTTCGTTGTGATAATAATATATATTATAAAAAAATAAAATAAACGTGAGCTGTATAAATTTTCCTTTTAAAATTTCAGAGTTAAGTACTGTAATAAAAAAAATTAAAAATATTTGTGAGCCGTTCTCAGGTAGGTATGCAAGGATCGTAGCAAGTGGAGATCTGTGGTCTCTGTCTACCCCATTGGGAAACAGGCCTGACTTTTATAAATAAATAAAATATATATATACTATATATATTACAGTTATTTATTTATAATTATTTCATGTTTATTTATCACAGTGTTGAATACAGTGTTATGGAAACATTGGCTGTTTGCATTCCAATACAAACAAATACTTATGAATCAGTTCGTGAGAAATTAAATTCACTGTATTTATTAATAGTAATATCCAGCCAAGGTGTTTCAAAACTCATACAAAAAACCCTAAGGAACTACGAAGTCAAATTACACAAATACGTGTTATTTTATACGTATCCAATACATTACTTCAGGTTAGGCGCAAACTTAAAAATGCTCAAAATTCTAATAGACCAGTTATCAAAAACGCGACGCTCGTTTCGCCCGACACCAGAGAGCCTTGCCTCTACGAACAGTGCAGCGTTCGATGAGCGTTTGACTCAAGTGTTTACGGGTTTTTTCGCTGGTAGATTGGTCTATTAGAGTTTTTACTATGAATTTCCGCAAAGTAACGTCTGATTCTATTAATCATAAAATCTTTCCAGACGTAACGGACAAATACTACCACATATCAATATTATAAAATTTGTTCGTTTGTCTTACACTCAGATTCGATTTTTTTCAATTAATATGGGTTAAACTAAATCAGTAAAAAAAGAGCTTTTTTCTCATAACCTATAAATCATAAGTCAAAAAGCATTTCATTATAGTATAGTTGAAGTTATAAAAATCCGAGAAGCTATAGAAATACAGAAGATATAGGCATAGATAAATAGCAGAGAGAGAGAGAGAGAAAGAAAGAGAGAGAAGAGAAATTATTTTCGTTATTACACTAGAATTGTTAAACAATAACAAAATTAATTAAATAATTAATTGCAATCTATATATCATCCCTTTCTACCTAATTGCGTTTACACAGTAACGTAACACGGTGTAATTCGACCGAGAGATTATATTAATAATAAAATACCAGTACACTTTACGATCCCAATAGCCCCAAAATAATCTAATAGTAATTTATAGCTTGTGATGGGTGCTTACACAATTGATAAGTATTAATTTATTAGAAATATATATTAATTGTATTTAGAAATAGGCATCGTTGAATGCTTACCATACTGGATCGTTTGAACCAGGTTCCGAGCATCCATAGAGGAGCATATGATGCGCAGTGTGCATGGTTGCGTTTGGTTTGAATCCCACTGCAAATTATATTAAGTGTATTAGTAATTATCACATCCTTTACTTAAGCAAATCATATATAATGAGGCTGTAAGAATATGGCGTACAGTATTTTACAATTGTGTGTTTCAAACAATTAATGTAACATTGTTTTAATAATGGAAAGACTATGAATCTTAACCATTGGATACTATGTACTGTGCGAATTATGACAATCTTTGGATAATGATGTAAATTATCGAATACCAATTTAATGTATGATTTTGATATCAACATCTTTTAAATATAAAGTACTTAATATTGTCTTTTATTGATAATAATGTATTACATTATATCTATGTACTGTATTACATTTATAGAAAAACACTTTATTAAATATTAGTATGTATTTTTACAAAATTACCACTTAAAGTACGCGAAACGGACAGTACGCGTACTTTACAGCGTACGGGTAATTTTGTAAAAATACATAGCTTAATCCTTTAATAAAGTGTTTTTCTTTAAGTATAAAGTCCTTTTCTATAAATCACAATTTAGTTAATACATAACATTGTCATTAAATAAATAACTTTATTGACAAGTGACGCAATGGTTGTTCCCCTACGTCATCAATTTACTTTATGGTTAATAAAATAAAGTGACTCAGCTTAACACGTTGTATCTAAACTCAGTCAAATTAAAAGAAATTGTGATATCTACTCTTTTTTCGCATGATTTTTCATCCGCGTAAAATTAATTTTTTTACGCAATTTCGCCAAGCAAGCGAAGAAACGAACTTTCAGCTCGTGTTCTTCGATGTCCGAAATTAATTTCACATTTCCAGTTGTTTTTAAATCACACACAGTCGTATTGGATAAATTAAATATTGATTTTTATTTGTAACCAAGTGTTTCGCTGTGTACTAGATGATTTATGAGTTTAGCTGCCACATTACATATCTATTAAGGGAAAAGATCACTTCCCCTTATGAAATCTAGTAATGTTTTCATGTACTGAGTAAGTGTATCTAAATCAATGGAATACAGTAATCATACTAAATAGAACTGCTATAAGGAATGTTACATACCAATATAAAAGTTTTGGTTTGGTGATATCCTGATCGGTGTACATAGGTAGAGCTCATCCTGAAAATCAACAGTATTGATTAACACTTGATCACTACTTGATAATCTGATAAAGCCCTCATGATAATTTGGTGGAAAATAGTCAAAGAGTGCTATTGTAAAATACATGCTATGGGAAACGGAAAATGTAGGGAATATGACTAATTTTATTATACATTTTTAATTCAAAGATTTTTGTGGACCAAATTTTTGCATTCATATACAAAGGTTGGAACAGGTACTGAACCGATTTTCAAGAGTACCTAGAAGTTCCACATAAGCCTTTGCTTTTTCTTACCTAGTAGCAAGCCAAGAGTGTATATTTCTGGTGCTTTATAGATTTTCAGAGATAATAAGGATAGATATTAATACCAGTCATGTGTATTAATCATATAATTGCAAGGATTACATCTTGTAATCCTTGCAATTACATGATGGCAAAGCAATTTTATTAATTACCGTAATACCTATTCAATGTAGACAATTTATCTTTATAATAAAATGTGCCAAATAACATTATTTTCATCATATTAAGGTATCAGGAATCTATCCTGATCAAATAAACCACAGTAGTTTAAATAATATTTTTTTAAATGACCAAAGTTATAGAATTCAGATATCCCATATCATATATCATGCTTATATATTTCTTAATCATGTTATCTGTATTGATCCATCGAGTGCTTGATTGCTATCTAAATAGTGATAACATAAGAGATATACATCACATTTCAATTTAATTATGCCTATATTAAGATGGACCATCAACTGTAGGCCGAGGAGTATTTCAATATTGTACAAAATTAAAACACAATGCAATAATGAGGTAGAGCTATCAAGAGATCACTTGCAGGGAACTTAATAAAGTGCAAGGAGTACAATAAATTAAAGATTTCTGAAACACTAACAACAAAATAACACAGAAACAGAACAGGCAACATGTAATTCGTGATTATGGTTTAGACAGATAATCTGTAAATTGTAAAATTAATTTAAAGGTATATGGTACTAAAAGTGGATATAGGCAGCAAGAAAATTTCATAATATTAGGTATATGGAGACAATATATATAAAGGAAGAATTATGGAATCAAATTTTATAGATCTTGCTTTTGAGGTATCATTCAATATGTAGGGTACATAATGTTTGGATAGTAAATACTGTTGTTCAAATTATAGTTTTAAATAAGGAATATGCTCCCCGTTTTGTGCATATAACTTATTAAACTATTTACTTCTACATTTCTTACAAGATGGAAGCACGCATTATTTGTTTTTTAATAGTATGATTAATACGTGAATAAGTACTATATATAATACACTCACCCTGTGAGGATGAACGTTGGGCATCAGAAAATCATATGTGTCCACTTCGAAAGTTAAAACTTCAGAGGTTTTAAAAATAAATAAAAAGAAGAATATCACAAATATATTATAGAAACGCTCCATATTATTTGATAATTAATAACACAGTATAAACACTACAAAATTCCAGCCGCCTATAATAATAAAATTTTGTTATTTATTTTATTTTTAACAGAGAATGAATAAAATCTGGTTTCAGGCTTTTGCACACAGAATAGAAATTGATTTAAACTAGTAATACACACACCAATCAATAATCACAACTCTTGACGACGAGAAAATGACTATGAAATGACGTACAGTTGTTTACGGAGTACATACAATCTATGCCTTAGATTATTGGATCTGCGTGTACTATAAATAGGCACTGAAACAATGACGTCAATCCGTGGGCTGCCAGCATATAAAAATGAAAAGAGAATTTTTAACATTTGTCCTATCTTTATCAATGACAACACATAAATATGTAATAGGATATTAATACTTCTACTTTGTTTTATTATAGCAATAAAAAGATTGGACAATAGAAAAGGTTTTTTATTTAAAATAAATAATTATACTGAAAAGATAACTGGTGGCGATTCTGATGTACACACTCTAAACTAAAAATCTCTAAATTTAGCTTTAGACCTGTCAAACGATTTTAGAGAGCGTAACCTATTCTGTATATCTCTTAATTGATAGGTTAAAATAATCAATGTAGAAATATATAGAATAGGTTACACTCGTTTGACAGGTCTAAACCTAAATTTAGAGATTTTTAGTTTTAGAGGTGTACATCATCACCGCCACCAATATATAAATTTAAAGGGTTATAATTCAGTAGAGGTTTGTAAAACGTTTTGTGATTGTAATAACAAAAATATGTAATATAAAACTAATGAAAAAACATATCTTAAAATATCACTATCGCTGACCACGGTTTTATGATCACCCTAAGGCCTAAGTTATAACAATTGCTAGAAACATAAAATGATCATAGTAGAAACTTTAGTTAGTAATAATAAAAATACCATATCAATCTTTATGAAGAACAAAAAATTTATGAATTAAAAAGAAAGGTTCCTTAAGAACTTTTTATAATGGCTTTTGTTTTAATGATAGCGACATCTTTTTTTAGTTGTTCAAAGGTGTTTCTGGAAATGTTGGATAGTATTTTTTTATTTTTGTGCCATCTATCAGCATAAAATAAAACAAAAAACAAGGATCTAATGTGTCCGTTAAAATTTCTCATAAATGTCAACAGAGGGCGTGATATAAAATCACGTACATGTAATAACAAAATTTGTTTTTATTTCAATCAATAAATATAAATAGTTCTAACACCCGACTATAAAATTGAAGCTTAGCTTAGTATTAAGAAATTGACGTTTTAAAAGCTGAATAAAACTGACTTTGAAAAACAAAAACTATTTTCCTTATAATTGGGACGGTATATAGATTATATATATATATATATATATATATATATATATATATATATATATATATATATTAGATAGTTTTTTATAGACATAACCTAAAAATGTTGGGTTGGCATACAAACCACAATAATTCTTAATGACACCCTCTAATAATAGAAAAAATTAGACTGACACAAAATTACAATTACACGCATGCAAATTGCAACGCAATATCGAGAAACAAATTTTTTTTTTGTGGATGTAGCACTTATTAAGTCTAAAAAGCGAGAAAAAATATGTATTACCTATATTTAATTATATCATATATGTTTCGTAATTAAGATATTTCTTAAATACTATAAAACCAATAACCAACGATAAAATTCAATACGATGTTTAAAAATAATCTTTAATAATCGAGTCTTGGTTTTTAGCCAAAAATAACTCCGCATACGCATTATTACTTTGAAGTTGAATTCTTTGGCCAAACTAATTATACTATAAGTATATAAGATAAAAGCTAAGCACTTAAATTTAGATACTTTGTTTACCGCATCTTGGCAAAGCATAAAGTGATAATGGAAATATCTTGTAGTTATAAACTTACTTGTCAAGTTCCACAACTAAGAACGTATCTACGTCGTTGTTATTTGAAAATTCTATTTATTAAAATAAACTGATGTGGAATATATTAAAGGCATTGTTAGAAGAAAAATAGTATTGTATATATACAGATATGAATGAAGCTTCATTGTATATTTGTAATTATATTTAATTAATTACGATAAAGTGACGGACACTAGTTCCATAAAAAAATATTGATGATGATAATTTTTGTTTTTAGTTTAGTTTTTTTTATATAGTTTAGTTTTGTTCCCTAATATATTATATTATGGTAGTATTTTTTTCCTACTAGGCCTACTCCCCGGACGACGTTATCTCCGGGCCGTGGAATAGCTGATAATTTTTGGGGCATTATTAAAATTTTGGCTATTTCTAATTGCTTACATATCACAGTTTTGGTCGGTTGACTGTAATGAAGCTTTTGTTTCCTTGTTTATGTTTGTATGTCAAAGAAAAAAAATAGAAATACCTTATTTGGTACAAATGAAATCTGAGGCGTGTACGATTATTTTGGGGCAGATTCAATTGTTTTATTGCTTAATATAAAATAAGACTTTCTAAACAACAAACAATGATTGTTTGGCCAAGATTAAAAGGCCCTTGGGTAAGTCATATGATGTGAATTTTATACGGACAGTACGTATTATAAACTGTAATAGAAATTCATTACATTATTAAAATTATCATTATTTTTATTACCTCACATCCTCAATACAATCAAAGAAGAGTGAGGTGCTTATATTTAAACGAAAATAAATTGTTTTGTACCTCCAGTTGTACTTGATGGTGGATAAGTTTAAATACCTTGGCCATATAGTTACGGAGGATTTAAGTATTGATTAGAGGGAGGGAGCAGGGTGTTGGCGGTGAGGTGTAATATGTTGGTGCGCAGGTTTGCTTGGAGTACTAGGGATGTAAAGTTGACGCTCTTCAGAGCGTATTGTCAGTCCCTTTACTCCAGCAGCCTGTGGTATCGGCATACCGGGCGAGCCTACAACGCGCTGCGAGTGCAGTATAATAATGCTTTTAGAATGCTGCTTGCGGGCACTGACGCTTACATCTTTAATACGCAAGAAAGTGCTCACTCTTTCAGCGAGTACGTAGCACAGCAACACATTCTGAAAATATAGCACATAGGTATGACTGCGGGTTTCAGGCTCATTGGGTGGCTATTTGTATTGGTGGTGCATAGTGGACAAAGTTATTGTTTATTGTGTACCTAATGCCAAATTAAATTCATTTAATGTAATTTTTTAGCTTTTAATTTTACTAACATAGTTGTTAAGAACAAATGTTACTAACCAAATATGGACAAATGTCCAAATAACAGTTTTTATTTTATTTTATTATTAAAACACTAATAGATGTATCGCGAAAAAACTCCCGTAGTATGCTGGTAAATTGGTGTATTAGAGTTCTGCACTATGGACCTAGGTCCATGCAGAACTGTAACGCCTGATTCTATTAATTACATTACATTATTTTCAAGTTAAGAACACGATACGAATTATTTGCTGGAAGAATCTACTTAGTGCAAAGTACTTGTTTGCACAGCGCGATCATTTATTTCCCATACCATGTTGATGTTGACGTAGCAAACCTTTATCTTGGGTGATTCAGTGATACAGCGTCACGAATCCCCAAGCCCGTACAGTACTCCCATCCAATATACCTCTAGACACGAAAAACAAAGGCAAAACACAGAAAATACAATTTTTCTTTGACGTATAATTTCATTTTCACTCCGATCACGTTCCGAGTATCGGACCATACGTCAGGATATTCACATAGAGAATTTGACGTGGATTCACACGTGATTATTGGGTTTGTGGGTGAACCCACAAATACGCTATTGGGATATTACTCCGGACTGCTTTATGATTAATATTTCTATATTTCTTGTGGGAGTAAAATACGATACTACAAATGTGATTATGAACACGTTTATATTATTAATTGGTCCATAAAAAACGAATTTAGATGAGTTACTGTTTAACATACAGTAGGTTTCTTTAAAATGTTGTTTGGGCATTGGCAAAAACAATGAATTCTCTCCAAATATTATTCGAATTATAATAAAACCACGACTAAGAATACTCATTACTTAGTAATTACAAAATTAATAGCTAAGTTTCATAATTAAGACGTAAAATTAAATTGTAACTTCTGAGTTAAAAGACATAAAACCGAAACTGACAGCTCTGAAGTGCTTATTAATTTAATTATCATACCTAAGTACTTTGATGCCTAACGATGAATTTAAATGTCTGTGTGTTTATATATTTTTGAATCGTGTAAAATATGCGTATAAGTACGAGGGACAAACTAAAAATACTTAAGACTTTCTCCACTTTAGTAATTTCTTAGTGTCCTACTTATGCACAGGGCGTCCTATATTATTAGCGTTATATACTCTATTAGAAAATAACTCTTATTATTAATAATTAGCTTTAAAGTATGTGTAAAAAATATTTTAGATATTAAAAATAGTAAATTTTGAAGAAAAGCTGAGTAGAAAAGAAGTGTTATTGTTGATAGATTTGATAGAGATGTTGAATAAAGTAACTGCCAAAATATCAAAAATCACGAATTCTTAATAAGACATTGTTATAACTGATTTTATTAGGGAGTAAAATAGGAACGAATTGCAATTGCCCCCTCATAAATGCTTCGATAGGCAATACTTTTTACCAAGGGGAAAAGTTATCGTCCTGATATGAGAATCGCTTGTGGAATCGAATTCCTCTTTAGATGAATGCACATGTGTTGTTTGGGGTTCGCAAAAAAACATTGTTTTTACGTAGACCAACTATGAGAATCATTTAGATAATAGTAATAATACAGTGCAACCTTAATATAACGTACCTCAATATAACGACTTCCGCGATTTCGCAAATTCTTCGTAATCCTCTTGAATTGTACATAAGAGTCAATATAAAATATACCTTTACATTTCAAATATTCTTTATATCGAATTTTCAATAATCTAGAAAAAGTATTCATACCTCTAATTAGCGAATTTTGCCAATCCAAAACCTTTATATAAAGTTTCCACCAATAATATAACTCTTAATTTTATAATGTGATTAATGTCTCGACATGTTTCGACACGCTTTTATTTGTAAAGACCTCTTTATAACGAATTTTAGACCAATCTAACCTTAACATAACAAACCTCAGTTCAACGAATTACTTGATATTACAAATATTTTCTTGTTCCCCTCCGATTTGTTATACCGAGGTTACACTGTAATAGTATAAAAATAAAAACTCATCGAAGTAAAAATAGAAGTTAAACTTTTCGATACACACCTCACGTATTTTTTAAGCTTATAAGACAGTTGAACCTCCTATTAACTCGTATATTGGGAAAAGTTATGAATAATATTTAGTTATTTCCTGTTTCCTTATAAAAATTTGGGAAACGAAAAAACTGTTGACCCGGCTTATCCAAATGCCTCTGTACATTAGTTTTGTCACGAAAGGTTATAGATAACCTAAAAACCACAGATAAAAAGTACACTCACCTAAATATTTCTTTTAGAAACTAAATTTACCGCTACATATTTTTTGTAAACACTTATTTGTCACCGTGATCGCCTTATATGCCACCTAGGTGCTACTATCTAGACTTTATTGGATCTACTTCCACGTATTTCAGATCGTAATCACGACATATAAAATAATTTTGAAAAATTAAAAATGATGGTTGAATCATGGCACATTCAGATTCTAACACTGTTATACTATACATTTTAGCAATTGATGATTAGATAAACATCGTATTTATGTTAAATAGGGCTCGACATTTGTACTATTAGTTATACCACAGCCTATTTATTGCTAGAAAATACGAGTATATAACTTGAACACAGTTTATAAAAATATTGTCTGACATTCACAGGACAGTTTTAGGTGTACGCACTAAGTCTTCAAACATCTTCAGACATTTGAAGCAAGGCTATGGAAACTGAAGCGGATTTTCAAGCGTTTACGTGTAGACATTTTATGTGGCATTCGCGTGTTTTACGGAAATTTATGCCGTGAAAAACATCTGTCATAGCAGCTTAACTGGTTAATGGTAAGGTCAGTGGGTTAACTACTTCATTGAAGCCCTTATTCGATTACAGTGAATTAACAAATATAAAAAGGAATAAAAACGAACGTTTAACAATCATAACATAACATATACGTGAATAATTCGTCAAATTTTGCTTGAGTCTTAGAAGGGGACAGAACAGTACGTTAGGTCGACCAATTCAATTATTTTTTGTATGAATGATGTTTACCATTTTTAATATCTATACCCTGTGATTGTGTGTGATATTGTGAACGTAGCCCTTACTTGACCATTCTTTCCTGTACAGTTATTTTAATCGTGAATACATGACTATGGCTATACCACCGCAAACACTTTAAAAACAAAACTTTGAAATATTCTATTCTAAACTTGGAAATTAATGTTCAAATAGCATGTGTTTGAACCTGGTCTTCGTAGCAATTTTCCCCAATTAATGTTCCTTGACGGATCGATTCGAATAAACCGTATCTCCTTTCTCAGAATCTAGTCTGAAGTATAGCAAACAGACATGCTTTTATTGCATAAATAAATAGTTATAACATCGCAGGTTTATTACGAAGAATTGATATGTATTTTATGTAAAAAAATATAAGGTGTAACTGAAAAATATTCAGATAAAAAGAAGTCGTTATCGGTATAGAAAAGGATACCGAAGGTTCACTGAAGTTATTGAAAATAAACATTCACGTCGATCCGGCGTAACACAAACAGAATTCAAATTGTACCTTCATGCTTTTTCTACCGGAAGGGACTGTCTGGTAAGGAATGTAAATATTAAGTGAAATGATTGCTATATAACTAAACCATGTTTGACTTAAACCATTAATACTGCAGGTGGCGCTGAAAAACTCTTTACAATTTTTACAGGTATTTGACGCTTTGTCAGCTGACAATAATTACATACTAATGATTGATTTCAGTAGTATAGTCCGCGCAACCACTCATTTCCGACGGTAACCGTGGAAACTAAAGTAGATAGGTACGCCATCTTGTTTGTGAACGGTGCGTTTATACAAAAATGAGTGATTATGGAGCGTAAAGTAAAAAAGTGCAGCTCGGGAGATGTTTTTGAAGGTGAAGGATTTTTGTGAGGCCGAGAAGAGGAATAAAGCCGCGTCCATCGGAATTCAGTGGTGGCGCGGACTCTAGTATTCGACGGTAACGTCTAGGTATTCGTAAACATCAATAAGATAATTTAAATAACCCGAATGTGAATTATATAATTCGTATTCTATTTAAAACCTCTGTGTAGTCGGAATAGGCATACAAAAGCGCTTCTCAAATTTTTACTTAACTAACTAAAAATTTCAATTCTAGGAAACGTTTATTTAAGAAACATTTCAAATTAGAATTTATTTAGGTTTAAAAATTTTTTTTTTTTGGAAATACCTTTTTTAATTAAAATGGGAACCAAAGACTGCAAATCAGCAGTTGACTATAGTTTTTTTTTTAAATAAGGATGAATTGCCTTCGCAGAGACAAATCATTTAAAAATTACGATCTAGCCTAGAGAAAGACTAATGAGTAATTTACATCTAACTTAAATCAGCAGTTGACTATAGTAAACACTGGGCCAAAGAGACAATTAAAAAGGTAGTATTTCAGATATGGAAAATTCATATCACGTATTGGCAATGTCCTATATTTGTATTGGTTTTATATGATTGAAAAAACAGGAAAGTTTATCTTTGAATATGTATTAAAAATACATATTTAATAGGCTTTATTTTGCATTTGCAAGCGGAATCCAGGAATTGTTTTCACAAGCGAAAATATGTTCGTTTATTTTTATAAAATAACTTTATCGACAAAGGATTAAGGTACTAAGTCACGTAATTATGAATCTTCAAAAGTGTAAGTCGCCGTAATATACAAAATCATTTTCCTTGAATATTTTTTTACAAAGTAACAAAAATGTTTCCGCCCGGGATCGAACCGGGGGCCTTCTGCGTGTTAGGCAGATGTGATAACCGCTACACCACGGAAACTTGGTACACAGTGCTAAAATTACATATCAGATTATATTTTTATTACTCTCCGCACCAAAGTGACATAGTTTTGAAAGGTATTATTAAAACCGGCTCCGTTATCTTCGACCTGTTACGGTTGCAAAATTATATTCATAGTTTTTATTCCTCACAAATATTTTTTGAAATTTACAGTTTAACGCCCAGGGCCTGTTGAGACGCGAATATTGAAGCATCTATTCATGGTATCATTAACGTGGTAGTACTGACGCAACAGTTAAGAAAATAATTAATTAATGCAATACTAATAACAAATACTGCTAAAAAACCGCTCATTGTTTGTGTTATGTAATGAATTCTGCTGCTAAGCGTTCTTATTTTGTTAAGGTAACTGAAAACAACTTCATCGTCCATCCAAAGAATACCATAGTGTGGTGCAATAGTGAACGTTTTCTATAAGATTTTTTTGGTGTAATATAATTAACATCTATTAAGCTTCACATCCTTTGTTTACGGATTATTTATAGCTTTCATTATTCTTTTACTATGTTATAGATGTAACATGTCCTCACAAAAGCAGGCTATGAAGATTTATTGTTTACCGTAAACTTAATGGACGTTACATGAAAAAAGTCTTAGCTTGGATATACTTAGTATAATGTACATTGTACTCTCTTGGTACCTATAACGCTATTTACCGTAATATCTCAAGTTAATCTGTTGAAATCATTTGTAACGTTTAACCATAACGTATACGTAATTTGACAGCGCTGAAAACGTACGTTAGTTAAAGAGTGCAAAAAAAAAAATTATAAAGGAAAAAACAATTGAACCTATTTTTAGTACTTGGAAAGTGTTCCAAGTACTAAAATCTAACCAGAATTTAGCATGAAATTTGTATAATGCCTATATTATTAATGTTTATCTATCGTTGTTTGCCTAAACCGTACAAGGTTAGTGTTGAAACATGAAAAAATATACTAGAACTGGATTTTCGAACAAAACAAGGGTTGACCATCGTGTGCTTGATTATAACAAAACTAATAATAACTTCAACTTATAAGGTAAGCTATATCTAATCGAACAGAACAGTAAAATACGAAAATTATATGTTTATAGTTTATATTATTTAATCCCAAAATTACCATAGAGCATAAAATTTCACGATGTCAACCTAATTCCATTTTCAAACGGGTTACCAAAAGCGTTCAGCACCCTTCGTATCTTTGAAATATATACCTCAGTTATACCTAGAGATTGAGTATAATTGAGTTTCGCTCCGCTCGGCGAAAAGGAAAGTATAATGTTATTATAAACGGGCTTTTAGCTAGCCGGGATCCAGTCTAATACTATTAAATTGCTGGAAATGAAAATGTTATTGGCTTTTGAATATTTTAACCCTGGTGATATTGTGGGGAAATATACCGGGATGCATTATAGAAATTAAATTGATTTTGAATAAATATTATGTCCATAGGTATTATTTGCAAAAACTATCTTAAGTGGTATATTAAGGCAATCTTGAAGTATGGCTAAGCTTAAAATTTCATTCATAGTTTAATGAGAGTATGTACGTCAATATAAAGAACTAGTTTAAAGAAAACCTCTAAAAATTATATTCAATTTAAAGAACAATGCTATAAGTTGAATAAGAGATACAATTTTTTTTATTGCATTTTCTTAGTTACAAAAAACTTGATGGAAATCAATTTTTTAACTGATTTTTTCATTACGATGTAAAGTTCTAGCTAAACTTTCTATACCAAATACGAAGGTATTTTGACTAGTCATATTTTTTTATTTACGTATTTTCCATTATAACACAAAGTAGGCTTCCAATAGGCTTTAGACACCCTAGGTCGCGTAATTAGCATCCTGCCCTGTCTGAGAGATATTTGAATAAGGCTCGGGGTAACCATAAGGGTTAGACTTCACAGTTTTATATTAAAATCGCGAATTGATCTTCAAATATTGTCATTAATACACTTGGTTTTATAATCCAAAGAAATGGAAGACCGATAGAAAGATGATAGAGATATTTGCCGTTTTACGTTAGATTATTACTTATTCTTTTTAGAATAACACTACAATATCTAATAACATATTAGTGTATTATTTTATTTTAATCATATATTCTTAAGATGCAGTGGGATTAAATATGAAGCATGTGATGTCATTGACAATTAAAAATTAGTCGAAATGAAAGTGTTAAGAGTTTACACTTATTTGTTTTATATAAAATAACAGGTTTTATGTTAACGGATACTTCTCTTGGTTATGATATATTAATACAGTATGTCTTTGATTTAATGAAAATCGGATAAGAGACCTCATTTTATTACTCACCGTTAAATCTTGAAAAGTTCATGAAATTATTAAGTTTAGTAAACGCAGTAAAATATAAATGTGCAATAAGCCTTAAATCTCGGCAAGCAACGTATAGAGAGCGTTAACGCTCCTCTGGACACGTTAATTGAAAGTGGATTGGAGGTGACAGTGTAGAACGGGCTTTACAATTTTTTAACCTAAAGGACTGTTTGTGTGCTGGCAATTTACAAGCATTGTGCGATTCTTTTGTTTCGAGCTTTCGATTTTCAAATTTTCACCGCGATACAAAATCTTACGTATCCTTTAAATTGTACTTATTCATGTTTATTTCTCACTAGTAGATGCATATTATACGACACTGGTCCTATCCCTTTTAAACTAACATATAGAAATTTTTTCTTCAAACATCCACTCGTACAACTAAATTGTATAGACGTTCTTAAAAGAGTCAGTGAATATTTATTATTATAAAATTGGTTAATAATAATTCAACGTCCCTAAAACCAGTGAAAATTAAAGTCAATCACCCCTCTCTCTACGAGTACACACGGACTTGAAAAGCTCGCTTTACCTCGACAAAATACGAATTAGGTTTTTGGTTGGCTTCAAGTAGTTATATTGAGACTTGTATGCTACACACATCATACATACACCCACACTAATAGTATTATTATAATACACGTTACAATTTTTTAATGCTACAATATAAGTGCGTTCCGGGAACACTGAGCTGTGTAACTCCTAAAATGTTATGTCATACATTGAATGAGTTTCGACAAAAATCAATGTTCAATATTCACTCCATTGGCAATTTGTCGTTGGGTTCATGTTAGAAGCGGCTTATATCACAATTATATGAGTTTTACTTTATATCTTTCTTGCAAACCTAATACTGAAACGTGTACTTCTAATGGTACGCTATTACTGAATTACGAATAATCATATAGAAAAAGGAATTATTTATACTGACAAGGCGTATATATAAGGCGAGTGTGGATGACGAGGCTGGGGTTGGGAGACCTGCCCGAACGTTTTTGGATCAGATTCAGAACGTTCTGGAAAAAGGGCAGGTCAAAAGCACCCATAACCGACGAAAATGGAGGTGGAAGAAGCGAGAGAGGTATCGAGGTTATTGTAAATCTTCTGTAGAATGATTAGGATAATAGCTGGTGTTTATCTCGGATAAAAGAACCAACAATTCACAAACCTGTTTGATTACACGCACAATTTTGAATCTACGCCGTTATAATAAAGTCTCTGCCAAGAAAGGGAAAGACAGATATTTATAAAAAACGCCTGTCCGAGTGGCCAAATTTGTGAAAATACTTGACTGATCATTGTTCTATGAGGAGCATATAATTGTACCAACAATAATGAAAAATTTTTGGTTCGAAGAACATGATGTTTATTAGTTTCATGTTATTCTTGACTGCGCAAGTAGAATTATCTGAACTTCAGTCTTCCGCCTAACTGATCTAGAACTGTTGCGATCAAACTACGTCACTTATAGCCATAATCGCTCAGAACGTACTAAAATGAGATATCAGATTATATGGAGGGAAAGCGCTCCTTGAAACGCGATATCCAACCAATCTCGACTTATCATATTATATAATTCTTAACCTTGAATAAAGGAACCGATTCTCGAGACGGTCAATATTTGATGAAGAATAATTATTGGATGTCGGCTTTTTGGTATAAATAAAAAGTATCAATTATAAGTAAACTATAAGTAAAATATATTTATAATATAAGAATACGTTTCGTTTTAGCTAACATAAGGGCTTATCGACTGTGCGTGAAATGTAACGTGATAATTATATATTATCATATATTATTATTTATTAACTAAATTGTTAATTTATTTAATTTATTAATTACTATTTGAGCACTAAGTTTGGCAGTGGCCACGTTTGCTAAAGAGCATCCGAAACCGCAGCATTATATTAAGTATAGTATTTTATTTAAAACATTTTCTTTTCATATAAAATTGAATATGAAAATGTTTAATTATTAAAGTCGTTACGAATATGCGTAACACGAGCCGCCAAAAGCATTTGACACTGACAAGGGTTTGCTTGTTAGCGAGCGATTATTTAGTTGACCTCTTATGGCGATTTATTTACCCAATATATCAACATGACTTATGCTTGATATTTTACTAGTCAAGGGTTAAGGGTCGGTACGTAAATTTTGTCAAGTATACCATATTTTAATGCAGAGCTGTCGAATTCAGCTTTTAATAGAGGTAAATTATATATCTCTATTAGAAAAATCTTAGGAACTTTCCTAAGATTTATTTGAAGATTATAAGATTAGTAGAAAAATGTACTTTTTAAATGCCATACTTAAGTTGGTATGGGATTTAAATTAATTGATTAAAATGTTGAAATTATTATTCATGCTGTACCACAACAACGTACTTTTCTATAATGGTCTAAATGATGATGAAATATAAAAACGACTCTAAAATATACCTATAAGTATAAACGTAAACATTTTTTATTTATATAACTGGCATTTTATATATAAATTGTTAATTATTTTTATACAAGAGTATAAAAATCCTATCGTTTACTCATTGAAATGTTAATAAATACATTAATTTAATTTGACAAGAGGAAACAAAATTAAAAAGTGTGGCATCATTTATCATGATGGCTGCGTCGTAGATAATTAATTCATTTTAATCTCAATGTACTTTTTTGCTGTTAATTGTATTTGTGTGTGCTTAAATGTATTTCGCATTTGGTTTATGTATGATGCTTATATTTTGTAAGAACTTTTAATATGATAATAAATTTTAAAAAAATGGATATCGATTGATATAGACAATGAAATAAATGATGTATCTTTTTATTATTTATTCAGGATTTTGGACGAAGATCAAAAATATTTAACGTTGTGGAAATAATTCGTGATTGATTTATATAAATAGAGAAGGAAGTAAGACGGGGTACTCAAATTGTCAGTTCAATTGACCAATCACTCTTATTCATCGGTCGTGGTTTCGAAGTCTGGTGGATGCTTGCCAGATGTTAAAATACGAAGTGAGAATGATTAGAAGCTAATGCGATTCTTTTTAAGAAACTGCATTCGGAGCATGAAGATGTTTTGCACAGAGACTTCTATATCGAGTGTATATGTAATTAAATATCTCAAATTACATATTTGTACATATAAGAATGCTGTACCAAATCAAACTGGCGATTCCCTAGTCATTTCCTGCGAGCCGGATGGTATCTCGTTGGCGCCCAGACGACTTCCGGTCTGCGTCGGCTGCACCTGTCACTTCCACATCAATGGACAAGTTAAAAAGTTACTATTTTGTTGAGAGGGTGCATTGATATCATGATCTTTGTGCAAGTACTATTTACAACAAACCATACACTAGGCACAATGAAGGCTTTTGTGCCAACATTACGTAGGCACAAAAATAGCGTACATTGTTTAAGTTTAGAAGAATTGACAAAATAGAAAGTGTAAGTTTTGATTGATAGTACAATAGCCAGTATTACAATATATTTGAATTTGAATTGATTTAACGGAGTAAATTCGCTTAATTTACGGGTAAGTGCAACCACAAAAAATAATAAACCTATGGTCGATTTGCCTCTCCGAGGTGTGAGACGACTTCTTTTCACTTAATATTATATAAATAATTATGATATTATATATAATTCCCATTATTTTTGTATTCATAGTCTTTACCGGTGATATTTTTTAAATAATGATACCGACGTATTACCGACACTGACGGCAATGCCCGAGTTGTATCATTAATTTTTCTCAATTAATACTTTGAACTTGTGGCGTTACCGACCTATTTAATATATCATCATTTTTCGTACTCTGCGCTCCGAGGTTGTGTGTGAAAAGAATAAAATTTACAAAACTTTAGTTAAAAAAGTGTAAAGCTAAAGGTAATTTAATTTTATAAATAATATCAAAACTTTTGCTCCTTTCTTTAGAGTAGAGAGAGTTAAAAGCACAATATTCAGTGAGCATTTAGTATATAATAGGTCTAATCTACGGCCTCAACTTAAAATCAGTACACTGAAAAACAAGTAGTATAAATTTATTTATTCAAATAGGATCTTTAATGATCATACGTACTTAAAAATAAACACGAAGGGAATCAGAAATAACAATATCATGTATCAAAGAGTTATACGAATATCCTTTGACATTGATATTTTAGCGCAAGATATTGCTCCGACGTCCGGCGTATACGACACCTACCGAGAAATAAAATTCCAAGCGTATTCATGTTCTCCGCAAAATCCATAATAATTAATAATAAAAGTATGAAAATTTGTAAAAGATAAAATAATAACATGTACGTTTGTTAATTAATATAAGTAATTATTAGCATGCTAATGTTATGAATTTCAAGAAGGCTGGACATCAAAATAACGGCGTGGGAATGTTACCGCCCTACTATATGAACCTAAAGTCTAAAGAATACCTATTTATTGTTTGGCTTCGCAATTCTTATTCAATCATTACCAAATCGATTTACGAAATCAAAACATATTATTGCACTCAGTTCGTTTTAAGTTCCTGTAGAAAGTTTTTTTTAAAGATATTCGATTACTCGATTGACAAACTATTATAACCTTATAAGCAACTAAGGATTTGAAGTTGCTGAGGAATTATGCAACATTTCAGATAATATCCTGAAAGACCATATAGAACAGTCCACAGACGGCTGAGCTGTTTTAACAGACATAAAAATACGCGTCGTACCTCCTTCGAGTCTTTATAAGTCGGTTAAAACATCGAAGATCGATGTTATACAGGACTCCGTAACTCGATCACATTGTAACTGGATTACTGAGCACTTCTCCGCTTTTATCTATGATATCGGTGCAAATTTAGGGAGGAAAATGTCTTAGAGAAATATTATATGTATTTAAATTTGTAAATATAAGATTCTTACTTAAATAGAACGTAGGATAAAAATATTTCAGTTACGTTATACACTATTGACAGTTCTCCAAAGGTTTCTTTAGCTGTTTAAGATACATTTGATAAAATTTTATTCAAATCCATGCATTTTTGTTACTTCTATTTACATCCGTACAAACAAGTAAAATAAGTAGGATTTAGTATATGAGCTAAAAATTAACTTAAAATTTAATTTCGCTTTTCAAAAGCTTTACGTATTTAAAACATTATATCAAAACTTTAGTCATGACATGACACACTCACTTAATTTTGTTTTATTTGATCTAAATCACTTACTTCTTTGATTAATGTTATAAAATATTTTTTCAACTATAACGTTTAAGGCTCATTTGACGAGATCGCTCGTGAGAAGGGGGAAAAATTAAAGGTATAACAAATGTGTGGTGGATATAAAATCAAAACACAGAGTATTAAGCATCGCAATAGCACAGACCATAAGGAATCAATAAAAAAATATTTTTTTATTTTTATTTATAAAAGTCACGCCAATTTCCCATTGGGGTAGGCAGAGACCACAGACCTCCGCTTGCTACGATCCTTGCATACCTCTCTCGCTTCTTCCACACTCATAAAAAATATATCGAAGAAGGTTAACGCCTATTTTCTGGAAGGAGTGTAAATTTTATGATCAATTGACATTATGCTAACGTACCAGTCGAAACACAACGAACTCATTTTAATTTGACGCTCACGATTTGGTATTTAGACTAAATCATTTTTGGCCTTCTACCCTCAAAAGATCGATGAAAATTTCGAATTCAATTAAACGTTAACAAATTAACGTTATTTTGGTTTCCAATTTGTCAAATCTGTACCGAAATTTAATACAGAAATCATGTTTTTAAAAACTAAGTTTATACTTGACAAAAAATTTGACAATTGATTACTTAGTAAATTCTAATTCTAACCATTCGAACGGAAAAATCAATTATGAATCGGATTAATCTTTACATCTAACGTTTAACGTAAAATGAAATTTCAATTCAATTGGGTACACGCCCTTCATATCATGTCAGTCACAGATACTTTTTGAGGGTGTCAGACGTTTCATAAATTGATAAATACGGTTGTTTAACTAGAAGTAGTTTACAGGTTCATTAAATGGTTTCGATACCGGAGAAAAATGTTAGGGTGTCATGGTTAATAGTTAATCGTAAGTTGTCGAGAATATTACATAAAAAAATATTGTAAAAGTAATCAAAGAAAATTGTTTTAGTTCTAAAAAAAAAAGCGCTAACGCTTTAAGAGAGCGCTTTTGAGAAATACTTGTTTTTGAACAGAGCTTTTTACTCGTTTATTTTTTACTTATTAGATGTGTATTTTTGTTGTAAAATGATTGTATGTAACTCGAACTGTATAGCTCTTCCAATCCTAACCTAATATTTTCACCCGACTTACTTAAAATTCTACTATCATTTGACACCGATTTTTCGCATGGAGTGCGTTAAGCGAGACCGCCATCTTGGGTATCCCGCCATATTGAGTGTTCCACCATGTTGGATTTGGAATTACGTCACACATCAACATGTCATTCAATCTAAACGTCTATAGTGTAATATTTAAAAAAAATAAAGTAATTCATAGAGTATTCCATAATTGTATTATAAAGTAATGCTCGCATTTTGCAATTTATGACTCATCAATTATTCACAATAGAGTTAGCACGGAGTGCATTAACAGATAATTATTTTATCATCTCATAATCTGTTTGGACCTTAATTAATTAAATGGTGATAATAAAATAAATGTATTGCATTTATAGTTTATTGGCATATAAAATTTTATTGTATGTCGTAACGACTATAGACTATAGAGACACCGTCATTAAGTGAAAATTTGTTCCACTTAGTCTTTTCGTTGACAAAATGATAAAAAGAGATAAGAGAGACTGAATATTTTTTTGTTTTGTCAATGAATACACTTATTTTGTTAAGAGTTTCATGTTCGAAGTCGAATATTAGCAGTGTGATCGTCCGTTACCAGTTTGCATTTTTTTTTCAAACTATCATACTAAGCTTAATAATAAAAATGAGGTTTTGTTTAAATTTATTAATATGGCCGTAGATTATATCTATTTTTTATTGTTAATGTGCTGCTTGTGACATGTGTTTAAGATAGCGTTTTTAAAGTAAAACAAAAGTTTAATTATATACATTAAATTTACATGGCAAAAAAAAATTATTTGTAAGTTTTCAAAAAAATAAAATTATTTAACCTAAGTTTTATCATTAGGGCCAATATGATTTAGGTCTCATAAAGGAAAGGGCATTGAACGCAGGAAGATATTTAAATGCGAGGATGTAGTATTGTATGATCAACATCTATCAATTTACTCCCTTCAGTGCATATTTTAAATAATAAATCCACTTATACAACCTCTAAGAGGGTTTTACTCTCTCAGAGGCTATTTGGTGAAACTCAGTCATGTAAAAATCACATAATAGGATTAATGCAGTATTAACACATATAGGAAATCTCATTCATTGATAGTTATAGTGACCTTACTGGTTTTATACTATGCTATTTTAGTACATTTCAATAGCTTAAGTGAAATTGGCTATTTGATCTTACGTCAATTATGGGTTGCATCTTCTGATTTAAGCCTCGGTGTATGATAATTTTTTTTCGGCATTTGTGTCTTTTGTCAGAAGTGTTAGTTTTATGATACTCAGCCTGGTAGTCACACTAACAAATTACCTTGAAGAACATATTTGTGACGTCTCTTGTTTTTAATTTCGATATTTGTTTTACGACTAATTATTATTGTTTTTATATAGATGCGACAATTATTTAATATTTATGCTTAGTAATGAACGGCGACAAAGTAAACAGACGTTAATTTATCACGCTCTAATGGACCAAGAAAGTGAAATAATATTTTTCATACTTTATTTTCGGAACAGCGCAAAGCGTTTGTCCTGTTTCAAACGCTGCAACTCGCGATACAATTACAAGCGTTCGCGAAACGCAATTAAACTTGTTGCAGTTTTGTTTTACACTTTTTCGCACTTGTTCAGTAACGAACGAAACGAAAATTGGGAATTGTTTGCAAACAAGATTTGTTTTGTTCTCATGCTACCTGCGGCGCAGTTTAAAATGAAATTGTTTTACTCAATATTTAAGACTGTGCAAAGATCGGCTTTTGTTTCTCAAGTAATAAGACCGTCTACATGTATTGAATAGAGTCCAATTAATATGAAATTAGTATGTGTAGATTTTGTAATATTCGAGATCGAAAAGTTAGGAAATTGATAAATATTAAAAATTTTTTTTTTTTTTTTTTGTAATACCTACATAGAAGTATGTGTGAATCTAATATATAAAATTCTCGTGTCACGGTGTTCGAACTTGAACTCCTCCGAAATGGCTTAACCGATTCTCATGTAACTTTGTGAGCGTATTGAGTAGGTCTGAGAATCGGCCAACATCTATTTTTCATCCCCCTAATTGTTAAGGGTAGTTTACCCCTAAGTTTTTTATTTATTTTTAAGAAAACATTTTTAATTTCTATTTTTTTATGATACAACATACAAAAGTCCACACAATCCTTAATTTTCACCCTTTTGTGATCAACCTTTATTTTTTATTTATTAATTGAAAATTGAAATCACATGTATGCCAAAACAACGTTTGCCGGATCAGGTAGTAATATTATAGATTTAGCAAAAACCCTATCAATTTCAAAAATTTGATAAAACAATTCCGAGCCATAAGTACCATACCTACATCGTTATATACACCCCAACTTTTGTCAAGAAAATATCTCATTCAATTTTGTTATCCTGGTAACAAAAATTTATGGGCCACATTAATTTTTGAGGTTTTGCTGAATAGACGAGTGAACAGTTATTAGCCATAACGGTTACAATTTACGGTAAAGTTAACAACTAAATTAATAAATGGGTACATTAATACAATTACGACTAATCATTATTAAGAGGCTTCATAAAATCATAAAAATAAATCTATTTATATTTGATTTCATATGAAATGAGCTGGCCAGGATGATCGTTTCAACAGCCTTTTATTACCCGTCGAATAGTTTAATGTATAAACAATTAATAAATTACTAATATAATATTATAAATAGTTACAATTAATAAATTTATAATAAAAACCATTTCATTTATTTATTTTGCCATAAGATGAATATGGCAGGTTTGGCCCAAACATCAGAACGAATATTCGTCGTCCAATAGCTGGGTAAAACGAGTATCCAAAGTCAGTGACTATACGCAAGGTAAGGATCTGCCAAGGTTCTAGGTGTGGTGGCCGTTACAAAAAGATTAACAGATTAAACACGTATGGCGGACGTCATCCAGGCAATACTGTCTAATATAATATAAGAATACATCAGATTTTGCAATACTTTCCTTATGACCTTCATGACCTCGTCTATTAATTATTTAAAATTTTTCATAAATCTTAATATATATAGATCTACTGTCACGCTGTTTGTCCGCGATGGACTCCTAAATTACTTAACAGATTTTAAATGAAACTGGCACACCGTTTATTTTATTGCAAATTATCTGTCTATAATTAATTGACAGTCACAATAATTATCTGTTAAGTCCAAATGATTCTAACAGATGTCGATACTTTTCAACTGGATTGAGTAAGCAATAGATGGCACTGCTATGGTAAACCGACAAACGTTGCATAATTTTATTGTTTGAAAGGCTTTCGATTATAAAAATATCCCCGCACACCTAAAACTGATAATTATTTTTATTGGACTAAAAAAAATGATTGCTAGAAATCACATGTATGGCGAAACAACGTTTGACGGTGCAGCTAGTTACTTACCCACTTTTAAATAAATCACGAATGGTCCACAAACTAGATGCAAATTGCCTACATTCACGTACAAATCTGGTGAGCATTGTAAAGGACGGTAACAGCTCTTCACTGAACGATGCTACGGGTGTCAAGATTGTTCCGCAAAGATAGCTCGCGGCTTAGTATAAATAGATTTTTTTTTACTATTGTTATTGGTTGCACTTTGCGATAAGGCAGACCTATCAAAAATTGTGTACAATGATTTTGGGCGTTCAGTATTTTTTTCAAATATTTTTCTTTTACTTTTTACTTATATATATTTTGTGCTTTTAAATAAATACTTTTTAAGTTTACTTTCATTTTACTGCACCTATCAAATTCAGTGAGGCAAAATACTAAACTATTAATAATATTAATCTTTCTGTTATGCCTCTTTGGATTTCTATATTTGGTAACATATGATATCCACAGAAATACATAGGTTACCTATCCTAAAATCAAATTACATTGCCGGTGGACACGACAACATTTTTCGATTGAAAATTTAAAAATGTCACACAAAAAAGTGTAATATTTGCAATAAAAATTAAATTGACAAAGTAGTCAGTTAGATGTAACGAGTTCACACATTATCACATAACGTTATGAAAGTAAAATACACTATAAGTACTAAGTATAACTATAAGTATATAGTACAAGTACTGATTAGATTTTATTGAATTAATATTGGGGATATACAGTGAAAATCGAAAACATGATAGTACTAATTAGTTACGAATTATTTAGTACATTTTAATGTATTCTGTGTAATATGTTCAACGCTTAGTTACGAATCGTAGCAGTCTACGAACTTGCTACGCATGGCTCTATACAGAAAGTTAAATACTCACTACTTGTCACTTCATTTCAAATAGAGTTGATGAAAGTAAAAATCTATTTGACATGAAGTGACAATGAAAGAATTTTGAGCAAAAAAAAAAATCACAGAGCTTCATAGATTCGTAGGATCTCATTTGAGAGTTTCTGTCACTCTTTGTGAAAAACAATCGAAATGTATTTTTTGTTTAGCTCTGCTTTATTTTACACCCCTGAAATGGTGCGTACAAACCTACGGAATCAATGAAACACAAAGAAAATATCGCAAGGAAACCGACTTATATTTAACCAAACAATAAAAGGTTTGTACTACTCGTCTAAAAATGGCATTAGACATCCGTATTAGTCTACAATAAAGAAAACTTTATTGCTTTTATAGAACATTAGATCAAAATGTAACATTACAATTATGAATAACTTGTAATATTATCCGATTGTTACATAACAATTACGAATTACGGACATTTTGCGAGTAGAAGCGGTAACAGCCTTTCGGAGTACGTCAAAATTGTCCACTGTTCCGTCGACAACCTAATAAACTAACTTCATTAAATAACGTGTTAGAAACTTGTACACTTGCTCATGATAGTGAAATCTGGATGAGGCACTATTTATAATAAGTGTTCTTATCCACTCTATTCCTGGAGACAGTAGACATAGTACTAATTGTAAAGCATTAAATTGTGAATAGCTAAAAACAAGTGAGCCATAACATTTCAACTAAACTAATATTTTTTAGTAAACTCTATTTTTTAGTAATTATTATACTTATATAAACTAATTGGTGTCATTTTTATAGGTAAGTATCAGATTAAAACAAAACAGACGGTATTTATTGGAATATGAAGAATTCACAAAAATAAAATAAAAATCAAATAAAATAAATAATAATTAGTCATTATCTCTGTTGCTTATAGTACCCGAATTTACCTAATGAACAGCTATTATGATTTGAGGTTATGAACTCGAATTAATTATTTTAATTTCAGTTCAATACATAACTCTAAAAAAGATATATATCACTATTGTTTGGATAAACTAGAGACCTTTATCCTTTTTTGGCAGGAGTCTCACATGATCTTAAGTGATATCAGCGCCCATACTCACATTGCCGGAGGGCTCGCAAATACATTACCAAGTTTCAGATAAACGATTCTTTTGAAAGTCCCTAAGTCGTATTGGTTCAGAAATACCTCTACTGGCAGTTGGATACGACGGCGGTGGTGCGCAACAGAAAGAGACTTCTGAAGCGCTCAGTGGTGGATCGGCACGGAGGTGATACGGTTGGAACTTCGTATTTTGCCTCGATGACCGGTGATCGGTACACATAACAATCCGAACAACTCTGAATACTCTTGATAAAGAGATGGGCTACACACCTCAAGATGGCGAAACGAGTATTTCGGTCGTCGTTATGAAGTCAAGAAAGTCGACAATAAACTATTAAATCTACTCCTAGATCCAGACCGAGAAATGCGAGAATTTGCTAGTTGTTTTGAAATTACCTCATCCAATATTTATTGCACACCGATTCTCTATATCGGTATGATGTAGTTTGCTGTGAGAACAGCACCACCTGAAGTTGGAAAGTTTAAGCGCTAATATGGCTCAACTTTGTGGGGATATTGAATTTTATGAATACATTGAACGTACACTGCGTGAAATTATGAATATTTGTTCGGCAATTTCTGTTATATAAGCAGTGTATTAGTTTCTCATATCGATTGAAAAATTGATTTTCATAACGTTATTTGTTCAATACGTTGGAATCAAAAACGTATTGTGATAATTTGTTTGAAGTTGATTTTAGAAAAGAAAAAATAACACACTAGGGTTTTGTAAAACACTAAAATAGCTGTATCGATAATTTGGAATTGAAATTCCAAACATATAGGCGTAAATATTTCCTTCCGTGTAAGAAAAATGCCGCTCCAGTGACACAAATAATTGTGTTTGTTTATTTCTCCGATTACAAGTGTCCGCCAAAATGGTGGCAGTAATGAAGTTTCACTTGCTTTTGTTATTTTTTAAGACCAAAGTTGATAATTGTAACTCCGCGATTACCTTTTACCCTTAGACCGTAGACCGGAAGATATAACAACTATATCTTTGCTTTACAAGATGCTTATTAGCAGCTGCAAATTACGCCTTACATCTTAGCGCAGCACATCTCATTATCTCTTATTTTGCCATAAAGCACTATATTTAACCCTAAACAATGAATAATTGTTGAAACTGGACTGTTTCATATTGAACTTAGATTTATTCGCATGCACATGCATGTATATATGAGAGGCTTAACATATATATGAATAATACAGAATATGGAAATAGGCGTACTGTGTTTTATGTTGTATGGTCTAAGTAGGTAAGCGGTGCTAACCTAATACCGTTTTAAACTCAATTCTTTCTTTATTGATTTATTTATATAACTTGAAGTTTTGAAATATTCAAATATAGAAGTAATTGTTTAATTACAAAATGCCTCTAAATGGGTTATATGCCATGCTCCCTGTAATATAAGAATAATTATACGTCGTAACATTCATATTTAATAAGCGAGTTATACAAGTTTCTTGTACGATTGTAAAATGAAAGCAAAAAAATATAATTCGATTCAATACTTCCAGGGTTTAGTGCAAGTCGGTACCAATAAGAAAACTTGGCTGAGTCCCAAATGTGATTGTAAGGTACAGATTACTTCATATTCACCAGGAGTCCTTGTAGAAGGTCCTTGTTTTGAGTGAAATTGTATAACGCTGTAAGAGATTAGTCTAGTATCGGAAACATGCTGCCGCCTATCACTCATGCAAATATTTTGTACATATTGACTGTAGTACATTTTATTACGATCACACTAGCCAGTGTTAGTGCCGAATTCGGTTCCCGACTATTTCATAAACATGAATCGGCGCTCCCCAATGTCATAACATAAATTAACTTTGACAATATTGAAGCACGGGGTAATTTGCGGCTTTTAAATTGGTCTAGTTTATAATATTAAGTAAATGAATGAGTAAATGAATTATGCTGACAAATTAGAACAATAGATTCCGTCTGGACATTACGAGTAATATTTGAATTAAGAATACAAGTGCATTGCTCCAAAGATTACTAACAATTTAAAAAGAATATTTAATTTTAATTTTAACGTTAGTTTCATTTTACAATATCTGCTTAATAATATTGTCTTTTATTAACATAACTAGGTTTCATACAAAATTGGCTCACGGTATCCTCCATTTACCCGGATTGTTTTTCATGAGATTTGAAAAAATGGAGGATACGGTGAGCCAGTTTTGTAAATACCCTTCCGGTTTTAATCGATACCAACTTCGGGGCAATAAATACAGATAACACCTCTCTGCAGTCTAATCGTAGTATTAAATGCTTATAAAATATTATGAACTGACTGGTAATGCATAACTTTAATGTTATTCTTAAGACTGTGTTTATAAGATAGAAGCTGCTCTTGCTATGTGAATGACATAAGCATCTACGATTAAGTCTATTTGAATCCATTTTTTAAAATAATAAAATGGTTAAGCAAGTAACAATGATGAAAACGCAAAAGAGATTATAATATATTTGTTCAATTGCAAAACAAAATTAAATAACATTAAATATGAATTAAGGCTAAAAATTAATGATACAAATCATACCATTGTACTGTTGTGTACAACGCTGGGACCTATAATTAATAAAAAATAAGAATAGTTTAATATGCTGTTAAATTTAACTAAGACTTAATGATGACAACTCTTAAATGATTTTCAGCGCCACCTATCGAACAGTACTATCTGATTTCATGCAAATTATAAACAAACAATATTTGTCTATAATCGTAATCTCTGTTGGTAATAGAAGTTATACTATTGAATTAGTATTGTATACCAGATCTTAATTTTATATCAACGGTATTGCCACACAAATCCGTCACAAAATAACTCTTATAAAATAAAAACGCTCGAAATAAAGAACTCGAGAAGGGGAATAAAATATGAAAATTCAATATTCAATAAAATAAACATAATTCTGAAAGGAATGGAGTAGCTTCGGATTTAGAAATACAATTTTCTACACATTGAACTGCGCAGCGATCAACTGGCTGGGTTTAGTTTGACGTTTTGAAATTTTATTCGAAGTCAAGCTTCTTTGATTTGTAGCTGTGATTGAACGGTTACAACGATTCTTTATCGAATTTATATGTCTTTTATGTTTTGTTATAGTATTTACTTACAAAAATTCAGTCTGGTTTTACTCTATTTGGTTTATTTTACGTACTAAATACGATAAAAAACTTTCAAGACTGGTCGTTTCGATGGTAATCAATTCTGTAGGTGTTATATGACAAATTAAATACAGTACATATAATCCAACTGCTGTAAGATTCAAAAGACTTAGCGCAAAGAATGACTGCCATTTCAAGCATGTTTTGACGGAGGACATACTTAATGTTAACTCCCGACTGAGTCTTACCCGAACTCGAAAAATAATTGCTCAACAGAGCAATTTAGTGATAAAATTCTTAGCTCAAAGAAGGTTTTAAGCAACTTAAATCCTCTTTTTAATAACAGGGAAGTAGACATTTTGAAATTATTATTAAAACAGTATATGTTGTATTGAAGTCGTATGACTTATCGCCGTATGACGCTTACCTTAAATATCATAAATACATAATTCCAAATAATAAATAAAATAATATAATATATATAATAATAAAAGTAATAATAATAACCGTACTCCATGTACGGTCGGTGAACAACAATTGTTTATTCATGTAAAATGTTATTTTGGCCGAGAAACGTGGTGATTGACATCATTTAGTGTGAACTTGGGTTAAAAATGAATTTATTTTTCATATAAAGCTTTTGAATTAAAAAAATATTACGTAGCTTGATATTAAAGTTTGTTTATATATATAAGCTGACCCGGCAAACGTTGTTTTACCATACATGTGATTTCTAGCTTCCAATTTTTTTAGTTTAAATTACTTTAAAAATATTAATAAATAAAACATAGCGATTGATCTTGAAGGGTAAAAATTTAGGGTTGTACGTATTTTTTGTATGCTGTATCATACAAAATTAGATGTTAGCCGATTCTGAGACCTAATGAATATGCATAAAAAAATCATGACAATCAGTCAAGCCGTTTCGGAGGAGTATGGAATCAAATCGCGACGATATTCAAAAGATTTTTAAAAACTATACTTTATTAATTAAGTGAATACAAGTTTCTTAAACGGTGGTCGATGTTAGGATGTCGTTAATATTCTAACAGCTAAAACTCTTATGAGATAAAATAACATTCTTTATAGAAATCATATCATGGCTGAACATTATATGTGAGACAAAGACTAAGCATTCTCTGTAGCGATTACATTAACGCTTACAGTGCGTTCTGGATATATGGGTGATAATGTAACTCACGAGAATTTTATATATTACATTATGTTTTCTTTTTAATTATTAAGCTGTCCGGACCTATCCTACAAACTATGTTATGTCAATCTAGACAAGTACAGTACAAGTACATACATATAAAATAAATAACTACATTATAAAACAAAAAAATACATTTTTATTAGTATTTTGTTCCTTTATGTTGTCTCAGGTCCATTCTTTATACCTAGAGGCCTATTATTTTGTTGTATGCAATTTTCTCAACGAGGGGCTGGAAGTGGGTCCCAAAACGTTTGAGCTTTTAATATAAGCTCCTTCGTCGAGAAAATGGAACTAATCGTTTTCCATAAAAATCTTCAACAAGTTATAATAGTTAACAAAACTCTTTTGTCTTTAATTTTTTTATTTTTTATTTAGCGATTCGATTCGTTTCATAACTAGATCAGTGGTGGACTTGTGCTTAAGTAAGCCGGTCTAGTCCCGGTGATATATGTCCCAGATGATATAAAAAACTAAAATGAATGTATAAAAACTATGTACAGAAAACTTGATCAGTAATCATAAAATGAATGTTTTCATAGGAAATGCTTTCTCATCACAACGAAATACAATAATATAGTATTAATATAAAAATAAAGAAGCAAAAAAAACTTTCTTCTTAGAATTTTATATTTTTCTATAAATTTATAAACATCATAAATAAAGGATTATTCTTATAAAGGAAGCAATGAATTTAAACTCTCTATCGATGGCTGTCAATTGGAAAGCCGAAATATTGATCATCGGGGTTCAATGACCGTTGATTACCTTCATTCAGAGTGACGAATTGATTATTATTAAGTGTCCTGAATGTGTACTGAAATATGAAGGGTAAGGGTTATCGACCTTTGCTACAGGTATCTATATTTAAAATTCCAAACATTATTTTTATCTATACAAGCTGTTTGGCTGATAGTCCATACATAGAATATCAGGATGCTAACAATATTAGCGGAACGGATTTTTGTAAGAATTTGAAAGGTCAACGCAAGTAGCCAGCCCTCCAGAATTGAAGTGGTAACAGTAATTTTGGTTAAGTATATCATTATAGATTATATATTTTAAATGCATACTAGGCAATATATACAAATATATTTTTAAATTACTAGCTTATGTTTTCATGAAGTGACGGTTAATATAGAATAAAAATTATGAACCTAAATCTCACCTAAATTGTGAAGTATTCTTTAGAAATATCTTAAAACTTAAAAAGTATAAAATTAACCACAAGTTATTTAGTACCATTGTATTAAACGCTTATATGTATTGTAAATAATTGAATCATTAATAATTAAACATACCACACAGTAATGAGTACAACCTGAATTGGATTTACCATGAAAATCAGTTAACACAGTTTCAGCAAATAGCCCCGGGTCAACACATATTCAATTATTTTTAATTAAACGCCGTGTATTGAAAGACAAGACTAATTGAACAAGAGCCATTTATTGACTATAAATTGCCTTTGGATTTTTAAATGGCATTGCTGATAACGTAAAGTTGTATGTGGAGACTAATTCTCTAGGCCTATTCAGCTAATTCTTCAATATCGACAGAGCTTTGTCGAGTAGTGCCTTTGTCTTTGTCTAGAGCTTTATCTTGTATATTGTTCAATTGACGATAGTCGATACAAATCACTTAAAGATGCGTATGAGGCTTCTTCTCTGCAGTCAAGGTATTATTTCTTCTGTGAATAAGCACTCATAGTGGTCAAGTCTTCGTAGCAGAGATGTAGACTGATGTAATGCTTGGAGTAAATATAAACTTCTTATTTGTATGAACCTCTTTCAAATGCTGGGAGGAGTTTGGTGTCATGTTATTGGCCCTGTTGTAAAAAAATATACTTGGCGATTGAAAATAGTGGCAGATGGTTTCTTGCCAGTTCTTCTCGTCCGCTTGACGAACTTGACTTGGCTCCTGGTGGTTTATCAGGCTCTGATGATGGGAGGGGAGAGAAATTGAAGAGCATCCTTAAAAACTTCCTGGTTGAATGTTTATTGGAGACTAATTTCTATTTTATAATAAATTTATGCTTTCGTTGGTGGAGTGAACTTAAGTACAGTTTCGTTTCGGTTTAATTGTGTGAGCGGTGATGATCTTTTTTATGAATATTGGCGTCAATTGGTACCTTCTTTAAATATTAGTAATATTTTATTGTTTATTTTCCATTTATACTAATTAATAATACGAGCTCATACTGTTCAAAAACAAGTTAGAAATATTGATTACGTTATTAATTTAACCTATTCTGAAAATTTTAGCTGGGGCAGTAGGTTCGTTAAAGTCATACTTAATTGAAAAAATGTAATTAAAAAATATCAAATTTTTGTGAAAAAATTGCTTTTTTTTTTTTTTTTTTTTTTTTTTTCCGTGGGGAAATGCATTACGCATACCCTCCCACGCGCGGCTGCTTGGTGTAGGAGGGTGATGTGGGACTCGCAAATAGTGCATACCCACTAAAACCCCACGATGTCACCAAGTTGCTATAGGTGGGAAACGGTAACAGCAAGGCCTTATCCGCTTCCCACCTCGCAACGAGCCGTCTTGTATCGGCGCTCCACAGCCATTTATGATGTGGCATGATCCTTGGTGCATTAAGGACCAAGTCCACATCGGCCTTGTCTCCCTGTATTGTTGGGCTGGGGGAGGTCGGACCCAGTGCTTGCAGGGATGCGTCAGTATCCCTTCTTTTGGACGCATGGACCCCTGTTCCCCCGCTGGACTATCCATGTGCCTCGGACTTTTGGGAGTGTGTCACGCAATGACACGGTGCTGTTGCGGTCTCCGATGGCGACGCGGATGGGCTGCGGGATCAATCTCCCTGGCCCTTTCCGCCTCTTCTTTTTTACGCATGACGGTTTCGCAAAAGGTTTGAAAGACCTTCCATTGACCGTCATTGTTAGAATCAACTATCACCCTTATTATATTTTCAAGGGTGATATCTTCTCCCTGAGGAAGCAAGTCTAACAAGTGCTTCCTCTCTGTATCCCATGCCGGGCAATCTCGCAGGGTGTGTAGACCGTCGTCCGCTACGCCTGCATTGCAGTGGTGGCAGCATGGTGTCTCCTCACGTCCGATCCTGTACAGGAAGCTACTGAAACAGCCGTGCCCCGAGAGTATCTGCACCAGGTGAAAGCTCAAGTGGCCCCAACGTCTCCTCACCCATCTCTCAAGTTGGGGGCCAATTGCGTTCAGCGTGTACCTGCCAGCACTGGCCCCAATCAACTCGTTTGCCCACGTCTCTATCAACCTTTGGTTTTCAACCTCTCGCCACGTTCTGACTTCATCTGGTGCTGGGTAACTCCCTCTGTGCCTCGCTTCGGCTTTCCTCCAGTAAACCTCACTCAAGGCAGCCGCATCGAGGTGCCAAGGTGGAGTGCCGGCTATTACACACACTGCATCGTAAGACACAGTGCGGTACGCCCTCGCAACTCTAGTAGCAACTATTTTCTGCGACTTTCTGAGGATGCTTTGGTTTCGCCGGGTTAGTTTGTCCGTCCATATAGGGCACCCATACAATGCCTTCGCCCGGATCACGTTGGCGTACAGGCGGCGGCACGTCTCACTCGATCCACGGAGATTCGGCATTATGCGTGAGAGCATAGTTGCCGTCGAGGTAAGTTTGGGGGCAAGTGCCGTAAAGTGCGCCCTAAATAACCATCGTGAGTCCAACACCAGACCAAGATACTTGATTGTGGTGCCAACACTTATAGACACTCCGCCTATGGTGATGTCTGCGCCTATAGGTGGAGCTCTTCTGTGACCGTGGAAGCAGATAGCTTCTGATTTGTGAAGTGCGACAACGAGTCCAAGCTTTTTGATTTCAGACACTACCTGTGCCACCCCAGCAGTTGCACGGAGGCGTGCTTCCTTGAAGTCTTCCCCAGAAGCGACCACTAGAGTATCATCTGCATAGCATATTGTAGATACTCCAGGGACGAGTGTTGTTCTTAGAACCTTGTCATACCCGATGTTCCATAGAAGTGGGCCGAGCACCGAGCCCTGCGGAACGCCGCACCCAATTCGGTGATTCCCTACGCCATCTTGCATTGGGAAAATCACACGACGGTCGTTGAGATATGAGGCGACACACCTTCTTATGTATTTAGGAAGACCGTGGTGGCGTAGACCATCAATGATACACACCCAGGGTAGGGAGTTGAAGGCATTCGCAATGTCTAAAGACACCGCGACAACTACCCTACTCCGTTGCACCTGTTCCTCACATGTATTTCGAAGACACGCAATTGCGTCCACCGTCGACCGGTTCCTTCGGAAGCCAAATTGGGTTTCGTGTATATTGGGTCCTATAGTCTCCAGGTGGTTATGGATTCGGCCGGCAATAATCCGCTCAAAAAGCTTGCCGGCTTCATCTAGAAGAACTATGGGACGGTACGATGATGGCAATTCCAGAGATTTTCCGCTCTTTTGCAATAGTACCAGACGACCGGTCTTCCACGCTGATGGAAAGTGACTTCGTCTCAAACATTGTGTGAGGAGACTTCGGAAACGTGCATCAAGACCGGCATTTAGGGCTAAGGCTAGAAGTTGCCCATGTACCCCATCAGGTCCTGGTGCTGTTTTCTTACTTGACATCTTGCGTATTGCCATCTCAAGTTCAGCGGGAGAGACCTCGTCGGCTGTCTCTTCGTGTTCGTTTGTTTCCTCAGACACATTGGGATTACTGCTCTCGGGGAAAAGTTCTGCCACCACCGTTGATAGCAATGCTGGCTCCATGGATGCCGTGAGAGGTGGCTTCCACGGGCGCAATTTGTTTGTGACTATTTGGTACGGTCGCCCCCAGGGATCCCGCTCTAATGTATCAAGCAAATCTTGCCATGCCCTTTCTTTTGCTTCAGCAATCGCTGTTCGCAGGGCTTGTTTTGCCTCTCGATATGAACAATGTGTTTGGTTTTCCTCATCTATACGTATAGGTCGCCTTCTACGAGCTCTCGTGTATAGCCTTCGGGCGGCAACGCAGGCAGCTCTCAGTTGCGCGAGCTCCGGAGACCACCAATACACACTTTTTTGGCGAGGTGCAGTGTGACTTCTCTGCATTGCCGCATCAGATATGCACATTAAAGCGCCACGAAACCACATTGCCTCCTCTTCGATATCTATAGGCTCCGGACTGGGACACCAGGCCTGTGTAATGGCTGCCAACTCTGCCTGTTCTTTGTCCAGGCTCTTCAGTGCCCATTTTGGTCCAATTGCTAAACTATTCGGGTTGGGGGTTAGACTCGCTGATGGCTGAAGCGTGCGGAAACGGATATACCGGTGGTCCGAGAGAGTTTCGACTCCTACTAGGACCTCCCAGTCTTGGACGCACTTTGCCAAATATGGCGTCGTAAACGTGACGTCCACTATTGATTCCCCGTTCGTTCGCACACATGTAGCTATAGAGCCCCTGTTCGCCACTATTAAGTTATGCCCAGTAACCCATTCCAATAGCGTCGCTCCTCGCCGTTTGGTAGCCGGTGAGCCCCATGCTACGCATTTTGCATTAAAGTCCCCTGCAATGATCAAGTGCCTCGGGTGACTCCAACTCACCAGACTCTCCAAGTCGTTCAAAAAGGACTCGAATTCAGAGAAAGGGCGATTTGGGGAGAAGTAGGTGCTCACAATGCACATATCCCTGCCCATTTTTGCTGCAACATAGCCATGTGAAAAAATTGCTAAGGCTTGTTTTTCGCATCTAGTTTTACCCAAAATTCCAATCTTACAACTACCTTGTTCACCTATAACTTCCAAGTATTCAAGCAAACTTAGACTTCATTTATACTTCAGCTAAAGTAGTGTAAATATAGCAGTAATCAACACTTGAGATATATCTTAAGATAACAAGCTTTACTTGCACAGATTGAGCTGAGATCGGAAAAAACCTGAGTACACAGTCTATCGAGCTAAGTGCCTTCGCCAATATTTACAGAGCACACACTTTCTTACAAATAAGTCTAGACACGACCAATTTTCGTAGACGCTCGATACATTTCGTTCTCATATGGAAATTTGGTACAGTCGTCATCGTGAGAGGTCAACTGTATTTGGTCGATGACAGGCGACAAGGGTGCATTCAGATTAACGGGGAGATCGACAAAGAAATGCAATTAAATGTAAAATAGGGGCGTTTTCACACGATTGTTGACGCTGCGTGACAAATGGGGATGTGATTGACGCTATCCGAGTGTAAACGGCATTTTTCAATGAAATTTTATAAGAGATTTAATTTATTTAATCGAGGTTTACTTAAAAATTATATATTTTCCAGTTATCTTTAAATAGTTTTATTTAATTACACAAAACACAATTAACACAAAATATAAATTACCAATTTTACTTTAGCCAAAAGCATTTCGACAAGGTTCAAAAGTAATAAACATTAATTCAGAAAAGTGAATGTAATAAAGTTTTTATTTTTTGTTTCTTTTATGAGATTACACTTTGTTTTATAAACGCATATCAATTTTAACGTACTTACGATGCAATTGAGATGCAAAACCACATAGTTTTATTTAATTGGAGGAGCCGATTCTTAATGTTCGTCTCATTTTGCTAATGTACAAAATGTCTACGTCACATATGCATATGAAAATTTTATTGCGCGCGATCAGGAGCGCTGTAATATCTTTAATATCAATATTTGACACAGTATTTTATCATTCCATGTAGTCAAATTCAAAGTACACGCAAGTCCCTTTTACGTTCTTGGTAGTTCTGAACCTCTGATTCAATTTTTGGACCAGAAACAGAAGCTATTTTTGATACGAGTAGTTAAGTTAAAAATTAATATAACACCAGGCCAATATTATTTCTAATAATATCTTTAGTATAGATATATAAGACGTACTGGTTGAAGAGAAATCTCTTGGTCTTGGTACATATATATATATATATATATATATGTTGGTATCACATCAGGCGATTCAGAAAACGGTGAAGTTTAAACCCGAGGGAAGGCACTTAGCGTAAGATAGATTTATGCATTTTAAATGATAGTAAAGATATGGATTTATTTCATATTGATGAAAATACAACGGTTAAAATTGAATAAAAAAACTATTTATTTCCCATTTTTATATATGACTATGAATACGTGTTCGAATATCCAAGATCAATAGAAACATTATGTCAGTTGGAGTTCGTGCTACGATTATGTCTTCCTTATTAGCGATTGCGATTTGCTATAAGTTATTTAAGTAAACTAAAAAAAAATATATTTATTTAAACGACTAAAATAGAAAATTATTTTTATGTAAGAACCAACCATTTGTAAGCACTAATTCCTCACAGCATAAGTATTAGTTTAACATGTGAATTGATTTCAAAATTTGTACGGGTGATAGCAGAATATTTTCTGCATCAGAGCAGGATCTATTTGTGACAGGCTTGGTAAGATTGAGTTTAGCCTGCAAGGAGTTTTTATTTGTATGTTTAGTTAAGGCAGTTTTTAACTATGTTTTGGCAGTGGGCTGTTCTTAAATAAATAAAGAAATTTTCATATAAAAAGTATACAATGTGATAAATATAATACTAAATACTTTACACATAGCTTCTTTATACTTGCGTTAGTAATTCCTTTAGCCAAACTACTGCTATTATAAATCTTGATATTCAGCATTTTCGTGCCAGAAAAATATACATATGTTCCTTTGCCAACTTTGCACAATGTTTCATACAATTAAATTAGCAATAAACTAATGGGTGTAGTGATGGAAGAAGGTCAGGCCGGCAATGCATCTTAGGAGACAGTTCATCAATCAGACCGTCTTCATTCACATATAGCTCTAGTAATAACGTTAATGGAAATATATGTTTAGTTATCTGGTGGTTTAGTTCTGAAATGGCTTGGATGAGAAATCGTAAATGCTTCGAAACGTGTAATATTGTGGAAAGTCGTACTTGACACATAGTTCTTTATTCAAACTGTACATCTCGTATCAGATCACATCATCTGACATGAGTTTAAGTAAATTTTGTTTGTGTCACAGAATATAGGGTAACCCTGAAACAAGTAAAATAGTCCTTGTACTTATTTCAGGGTGTATCGCGTGTTTATCGTCAATTGTTTTTAAGTAATATAATACATTTTTAAATTCGTTTGTATGAAACATCTAAAAAATAATTTCCCTATAATATTAATTTAAATTTCATTAAAGTGATTTCAAATTGAAAGGTAAGGTATATTTACACGGAGGAGTGATTTTCTTTGTGTAAAGAGGTGAGGGCGCAGATGCACCCCATTTCTTGTTTGATGGCTTGTGATAATATGGATAAGACTTTTATTTTTACGTAACGTTTCCTATTTTAAGAGAAAGTTCTCAAGTATAGATATTTTTCCCCTAAATAATAATTTTAAAGTATCACATTTGAGACAGGATATTGTCTATTAAACTTCTTTAGTTCAACACAAATTGATTATTTAACTCAACTCTTAGTTTTTTGCAGCTACCGCAGGCTACAGAGAAAGATATAAGCATGCGCTGTATAAAAGCTCCAATATAAAGCATTTAAAAGCAAAATAACAATAAAAGTAATAAATAAAAAACATTAACACCTTATATTATAACGAAAACTGCAGGATACAGATATCACTTTATCATTTAACCACTACTAAACTTTTACAAGTACACCTTGGCTATTATACTTATTTAATTCACACAGCAAACCGTCATAGACCTTAGATCGCAACTATCTTCACCCGCGTCTCGCACCAGAATGAATGTCCTAGATATATAAATATACAATTCTTATATTCATAGACGGACTATTTGATTAAATTTAAAGACAAAACCGGCAGATCCATACAACTCGAATCCTCGAAGCAATAATGCAGGCAGAATGACAGTTTGATTCACTTAGCTCGCGTTACAGTGTAACCTTCCATCCCCCTAACCAAGCGACAGATGCTTTCTGAATATTTTTAAAGGTGGTTAGAAGGAATGGTTAGACAATATAAAACTATGAAAACCTTTCGTGTTTATTAATCATAAAACGGCTTTTGTGTTTAACGCGTATTATGCATTGCTGTCTCACATTACGAACAAACATACCAACATGAAAAACTTAAAATTCAATGTTATTTATTTACTATGACCTACAAACTAAATGTACAATTATTAATTCTAATATAAACTTAACTTAAACAATATTTGTTTGCACATCTAACTAAAGGTGGGCACTGACTTGCTAAAAAAGATACACTAGCTCAAACACAAAAATAAAAATATCAAAGAAAGTGTACCCAAATGAAATGTTAAACGTGGAAGCTCTGACCATATTAAGAGTTTAGTCTAATCAGAGCCTCCACAATAATTTTCTTAAATTTATAGATATTGGTGCGAACTATATACATATCAATACTTTCTTCGTTCTTGACTAAAGAGTTGTATAATCTTAACATTAGTTGAAGTGGTGAATACAATCCATAGTTAGTTCTTGAAAAATCTAAGTACAAAGGGGAGTAAGTAGCAAGACGACATTGACGACGTTCATCGATTAGAAAAAATTGAAGCAATCAAATTTTCTATGTTATTAACACCAGCGAATACGAAAGACGGTTTTATTGCAAACAAAGATTTATTATAAACCCAAAAATGTTTGCCCCAAAGCTGGGGAATAGACAATATATATCATATATATCATGTGCGGTTAAAACACGTGGTTTCGCAATTTGAGGCGTACCTGTGCGGTGTCTGCAGGTGATAGATAATTATGTCGACATAATTATCTCAATAACTGATGCTGATGTTGGTATGAATTTACTTTTCTATAATGAAATAAATAAAATAATATTTCATATACCTTATAAGGCATTTTCTCCAGCGCTTATTTGAAACTAACCCAAGTTATATCTGAACGCTAGAAACTTAGGGTCCTTTCTGAAAGGCCAGTAACGCACTTGTGATAAGGACAGTATGTATCCATGTGCGCCTTAACTCCGGATGGGCCTCCTACCTGTTATTTTTTAATTATATTACATTCTTAAATTGGTTACATTTATGTTCCTGGTAGGTATAATATCCCAGATATAATTAGAAATATACTTCAGTAGCTTCTAATTATGATCAACGTTCCACACTTTGGTTATAATTATAATCCACAAAAAAAAATACATATACACAGTCAATATAAGAAAAATAACATAATATTATATACATAAAATTAACTAACTTGACTTATTACTTACGACCAACGATCAATGTTTTCAAAATGCTACTATTTTGGGCTTGCACTTTGATCTCTTCAAACTATAGACACCAAAACCTTATAATACCGAGAATTTTCCCCTTTTCATCAATTCCACCACAATACTCAATACGTCCACATACGAAGTCCCTCAGCCGTGAAATCCTTTGGTTTAAATCGTTTAAACGCTAAGCATTGCTTCAACACATCGACACTGTTTGTTGCGGACTTTTTGTAACCGGATTAAATTCCTCTAAAGCCTTTGGCATCCGCCTTGCTTCGTAGAGCGTGAAACTTTGGGTGCGCTTGAGTTTATATGAGCTATGCCAAATATTAACGAATAGGAATATATCAATAAAATATAAACACCTATTTGCGTTCTTTTAACTATATTCGTCTCTTTCTTTCCAAATTTTTGCATGTAATGACGGATGAGTTCAGTTAAAATGGTTAATATTTATCCCCGGCAAGGAATAATGATTTTTTTTTAAATTGAATGATGCATTTTTTTAAAACCACAAGTCCTTTGAATACTTCTTGATATTTTTCGTAGTAGAAAATTTCATACTGTAATGAAATTGCCTCCAAACTTTTTAATATATAATATGTCTCAGCTTTCCCATATCTATTCGAAGCGTCAACATGTTTTTTTATGCCAACAAAACATATAAATATTGAGGAAAAACTTAAAAACGTGCGACATGGGTATGCAAAACATTTGAGATAATTTTAATTTATCATGTTGATGCCACTAGACCGGTCTCTCTCGCGTCCTGTGATAACACAGTTTATAATCACTACGCCGTAATGAAGATCAACGTAAAATGATTCCACTGCCTAAACTGAGATTCTGGTTTCATCAAAGTTAAAATTGTACGGCAATATAGTAACAAATTCACTATTAAACTAATTATTTTCATGCAACGACAAATGAACGATTTACCAATACAATACAAATATTTAAGAAATATTGTTTAAGAAAAAGGTTTTAATTGCGTTTATACGTCTATATTTAACAACTATAACATTTCCATACTGCGTCAATGCACAGTCGGTTGACAGGCGTCACGCATAAATATTCGTGAAATCCGCGACTATCCGTATTGTAATTTGGGTTTAAATTTATTGCCTAATATTATTGGACAATTCTATTTAAAACTTAAATCACAATTAATTTATAAATAATGTATATTATAAATGCCAGAGTTGTTTTGTTATTAATCAATACCTCAATAGTTATTGACATATTATTTGTAGTTTGACTTTAAATATAATTATGTATAAGTAATGAAAATAAATATTATTTAAATAATTAATCAGGTGTTCGTTCGTTCAGTTTCCCGCGAAAACCGACGTTACATGACGTAACTAAACTTGATGGTTACAGAAGATATGTCAAATACTTTATTTTTATTATTCTATGTCAAATACAAAAGAGGTTGTTATTGTTGACATTTATATTTTCATCACAAATATTCATGAATGAAAGTGATTTGTGAAATATTTGAAGTTTAAGACAAAAATATGTTTAAATTCAATATCCATTATTTTTGCACGATATCACACGAAAAGTAAAACAACAGAAATGCTTCCTGAACGAATTACTAAACAACGAACACAGATTACATCACCCAATTTTTTGACGTTTTAACAGTTTGAGCAAAAACAAAACTTATATAATAGAATACGCCTTGATATACATTTATTATTTTCATATTTATGATGAATATATCGTGTCTTTTATCAAGCACTAAAACTGTTTAAATTTGTAGACAAATTTACTAAGACTCTTAATGAGTGAGGCAAGGTTTAACTTATAGTAATTAATTTTTATGTGTATGAACTTTTGTAGGGTGACAATACTTTCTGGGTGTTATTAGTACTTGAAAATTTCATTAAAATGTTTATCAATGTATATTATATTGTATGTACATATTTGATTAGATCAAGAGAAGATGGAATCATTAATGAATTTAATTATGTTGGAATTAATTTTAAACGCGTTATAGAAATCCTTTCGTTGCTTAAAATAAAAAAATAACTTATAGGTGTATACAAATTCTATTCGGCTATATCCGGCTATATAATTATTATCTTGTATTTTGATGATGTATACAACGCGAGTGTAACTATGAATTTAGATAAAAGAAATATTCTCTATCTAATCTAAATTGTATAACGCACATAACTTTAATCCAGTCCGATGTTTTTGAACATAAAATATATCTAACGTCTTAGATTTCTCATTAAATTGGTAACTCTATGTAAAAGTATCGTTGTTGAGCTGTGAGGATGTTTAAAAGTGGCTTGTTAAAACCATACATGCCTTTACTGACGTAGAAGTTGGCGAGTAAAACTAGATGCTGTAAATTAAAAAATTAATTTGAACACAACCAAACAGATCTCAGAGTCGCGCTACGAGAAAAACACAGGCTTAGTTACTGACTATGTAGTTTAATGGAGTACATGTTGTCTACGAGCTGCATTCACATTTTAATTTATACTTCTCTCCTATTGATATCGAGATTTTATATACTTTTTATTATTGGATTTCAATTTTCAATTAATAAATAAAAATAAGGATCGAAGAAGGGTAAAAATTTAGGATTGTATGTATTTTTATATGTTGTATCATAAAAAAATAGAAACTAAAAATTTTGCATAAAAAATAAAAATAAAAATCTAGAGGTGGTCTATCCTTACATTTAATACATTTAAGGGTATTAAAAATAGATGTTGGCTGATTCTCAGACCTACTCAATACGCTCACAAAGTATCATGAGAATCGGTTAAGCCGTTTCGTTATATAACTCGCTTATTCCCCGATAATTGAACTATCCAACTCAAATTTTGCAACACACACCAATGGAGGGACCATAGAGAGTGAAAACGAACCTTCAGGTTTTTATATATAGCTTTATAAGAGATATGTCTACCTTGATACTACTAAATAGAGTTTGATACTACTACAGTTTGACATTACTACACCATCCACTTTCCGTCCGCCAATTTGTTCTATACATATCTTCATCTTTGATAATCACTGAAGCGAATATTCGAGATATTTGAACTGAATTAACCCCTTCCTTGCCGTGATGGAACGATGATTGATTTCTGTTTGCAGTGAGGGTAGATCGCAATTTAATATCTTATTGTTAATCGGGGAAATGTTGATTCAAATAGACCTTTTACGCACTGTGCGTGGAAATTATATTTTTAGCATTTGATAAAGCAAGCAATTAAGAATATTTTATTTTTAAATAATTAAACAATATTATTTGTATTGGATTCAGGAATTAACAGAACTGTTGGAAAAATATTATTTCTATTGTGAATCGAATTTTAGAACATAGGCTTATTTTACGTTTACGCAAAAATAAATATGTATAAAAAACTTCTCATTATTATACTTCTATCATAGAAATACCAAAATAAACTCCTTCTAAAGTTCTGTAAGGTATGCAGCGGCTAGTAGCAATAACGATTAGTTTTAAAATATAAATTGATACTACACAAACAAACACATTTACAGAAAAATAAACTATTTTGTAACAACAACTATATTATCTTATCTGATCATTTAAAAAAAATAAAACGTAAATTAATTTGGACCAAACTCGCAATCGTCAGGATGGCCGAGCGGTCTAAGGCGCCAGACTCAAGAGAAATCTTGCCTGTTAAACAGGTGGAGCTGTTCTGGTCCTCTCTGAGGGCGTGGGTTCGAATCCCACTTCTGACATATTCTTTTTATATTTTTAAGCTACTACCGACATATTTTTAATAGTATAAATGTTAATTTTTTAAAATTTATATTTCAATGAAATATTTTTCACAAATTTTGTTAATTAAATTTTCTACTGAAAATTTTCAACTGAAAAACATGGTCTCTGACATGAAAATATTATGTTTTGGTTAGGTATTATCATATATAATAGTAGTAACAAATTAATCGTTAGGTGTCTTTTCATACATTTTATATGCAGGAAGCTGACACTCTTATACATATTTTCAACTACCTATAAATGTACTACATTGTGAAATTGTATGAAATTATATGCACATTTTCCTCACTCACGATGAAATATAGATTAAAATATGTCCGTACAGTGCGTAACTCAAAAATTTTCCATTGTTAATTATTATAAACGCTCCAATTGTTTTGTTTATGCTCGCGTCCGAACCGAGTATCTCTAAATAGAGATCCAAAATAAATGTTTGGCTTGTAATTTACTAAATTTATTAATGACTATGAACAAAATATATATGTATTTTAAGCATAGTCAGCGAATATATTCTTCACTCACTGGCTATTATGAACAGTTGTTATAAAGTCGCATTTTTTTATTATTATTATTATTTCAGTTAATTGTGTGTTCAGAAGATTTACGAGTGGGATTTAACGTATATTTCATAGATTGAACATAAAACATCCTCATAACATCATTGAAAGTGACTTTATATTTACCATTTGCTTGCTTACATTCATTTTATAAAGGATACAAGAAATATTCGTTTTTACAGTGGCGTGTGCTTACAGGCTATTATAACATTCACAATGAATAAGAAAGATTCAAACATTGAATAATTTGTAACAAATGTATTTAAAAGTTAAAATATGTTGTGGTATGAGAGGAGGAACTGTGAATGTTTAGATCTAAATATATACTATGTTGCTGAGACCCAAAACGATTTATCTTAGATTAATTAACCAGCTAATTATGAATCTGAACTTCACTATTAACTCGAGTGCTTTGGCCTCAAACCCAAGATTGCAAAAGGGATTGTTTGCGACACAAGTGCGAACCGTTGCGTTAGCTTATTGTTAGAAAACGGTCGTACGACGAACTTAGACGTGAATGTATCTATAACTAATTCCTTAGCTATTATTTACTTAGAGTAGTAACTAACTAAAATCTATGAAATTTCTGTTTATAATGAGTATATAGTTAAATATTTAAAATTAATGATAATATATCAAACATAATATAATAACAATATTAATTTGAATTGCTCTCTTTTGAAAAGTGTCTTCAACGCAAACATTAGAGTCCAGCCTACTAGAGGCCAGTAGACCCATACACTAGAGGCCACTCGCCAGCTCGTTTGCCCGCCTAATTTATGAAAAAATGAATCCACAAAATTACTGTGAGTGTAAGATATTTCTACTAACATACGTTTGATATTTGTGATTCAATTAAAACTAATAGAACCTAGTTACTAGAATACAATACGAGATGATTCGTATTAGACGAGGATCAATACTGTGATTTTACATAAACAATTATGTTCAACATTGTTTAACGAATATGCACCATGTTTTTACTCATGTTCGGACATTATTCGCCAAACATCCCAGCAGTATGTAGTGTGACAAAGAAATAATCGTATTAATGTAATTGCGATGCAAGGCGGAAAGTTTGTCCATTAGAGCATTATTGATGGGTTTTAAATTGCACCCGGCCCGTGGGACGTCATGTTGACATGGGGAGACCATCATTACTATCATATCGATTGTGGGCAGGTACTAAGTATAGGTTCTATAAAAGGAGTTCGATGGACGCCTAGCGACGTCTAGTAAGGCTTTTTGTGAAATTTATATGTATGTGTAAATTTGAACTTGGTTTAATTGTGCAAACCGGAGAGATCGAAAAGAGAGCGGAGAGTTCCTTGCCAGTTTCACTCTAAGCCTGTGGGAACTGGCGTGTGTGATTTAGTTTTTTTGAATTTTAAATGTACACAGCTTCTTTAGATGATTAGTTAAATTATATTGTATAGACTAAATTTTAGGATTCATATTTCCTTTTAAGCAATTGTCCATAATGTTGTCCTGGCAACGCGCTTGCGGCGCCATTATATGTGCCAATGGTCGCTATCACATAAGATCAGATGAGCCTCCTGCCCGTTGCCCTTTCGTATTTTATAAAAAAAAACGCTTGAAAATTTCAATACAAATTTGACTAAATAATATAATATACAATTTGACGTGCATACCATGTTATAAGCTAATTAGATTTGGATATATTAGAAATAAAATGTCAAAGACGACTATAGATCTGGTACAAGGACCAAGAAGAAGAAGTTTTCCGTTCTTTGAGGTCTTAAAACAAGGCAGTATATAAGTATAGGTTTATATTGCAGTTTGAGATATACCTGTCAACTCTCTTTGAATTAATAATTATATTCGTTACTAAATATTTTAATGAAGTTTTATTGGTTTTTCTTAATTATTGTGTCGCAATGGTACATAGCCGCAGCCTCTTGTCCTAGATTCCTGATTGCGGACCTTGGCAACGTTTCAGTCGATGATATGGCCTCACGATTCCGGAGAAATTTTAAATTGAACCACGAACTATTTTTCAAAATACTTAAGAAACCTGTATATTTTGTACATATACAAATTGGAATGATCTCATCCGCCTAGTGATTAGTTCATATGTGCAGGAAGTCTTAAGGCTTCAATACAAAAGCGCATCGATACTTGAAAGGCCGGCAACGCACTTGAAAGCCCTTCCGCAATGTGACATTTGTGTCATATAAAAAATACTACATTTATCGATCGTAAGTTAATATATTCAAAGGGCATATTAAAAAAGGTGGAAACAGGATCGTGTCACTGCTATTTTATTACGTAGAATTCGTTCCGGGGTGTGCCGAATGTGCAAAGAAGTTTTTTGTTATATATTTGCCGACAGCCTGTCCCGCCGATCAAACAACATATCCGAGGGAATATTTGCTCGCCTCGACATTCTTATTGTGGTCTAAATAATACGAGATTTTATAACATTTATTCATATGATTAAAGAAAATTATGAAAAGTTAACCTTTAAGGGATAATTAAAGATATTTGTAGGAGAGAATGTAATGTAATAGACGACTGTCGTTTCATTTCGTTTTCCTTTGAAAGCTGAGAATGTACTTATATACGATAGACAACACTGTAATAACGTTATTCAATACGATTTATTAATACGAGTTATTCCGCACCTATATATTATAAAATTAATATTATATGATAGTCTTCATATTATTTTAGACCCATCTATCTTATAGATTCTAAGCTTCTATATTACATATAAAAGCTTTCTCTTCATGTAAGAATCCATTTCGCCATACACGGTTACGTACGTATGTCGTCTAATAGCAACACCTAATAGTTCCTATTAATAAGCTGGATGTGAATGAAAAATTTTTTTTTTATATATATAAATTAAAAAGAAGGTCGACTAAGCCGATAGTATTTATTACGTACTACATACACGACATACATTCTGTGTCATCTAACATTACCACATATAAAACAGGTGAAAATTGTTGTGTTCTAAACCGCTTTTTGATGTACAAAAACGAAACGTCAAAAACGAAACTTTGAGAAACGTCAAAAACAAATTTGTCGGGCTTATACAAAACGCTGTAAGCTTACTCTAAAGACATTACAAGATATACTCGTAGCAGTAGACTGTTTTCACTTTTCTACGTCGTTGAACCGAATACCATGAATATATACAGGAAACTTTTAAAATCACCTCCAAAGGTTGAAAATTTTAACGTCGCTTGAAAAATGATGTCTGCAAGTGTATGGAGCTTGTTTATTTTCATATTTTCAGTAGAAGCGTATTTTATTTCGCTTTTTCTATTCGCAAAGCGGCTGGCATATTTCCTCTATGTGAATGAATGTCATGTAGGTATTTGAATTTTTACCGAGACGTACTCGGAGCAATTGTACGCACATAGTAGGTACGTACGATCTCAGTATATTATGCTATACATTTTACGCTTATATTACTTATATTTTATATAAAGCAAGCAATATAAAAGTATATGGTAGTCTGAGTGCTGACACAAATGATGAAAGCACACACTCCACAGGTACTGACGACAGCCAATAAATGCTCATTAAAAACTGGTTGTTGTTACAAGAAACCAATGCATGACCAACTGCCCCCCAAAATTTTTTTTTTTTTTTTTTTTTCCTTTTTTTCCCCCCAATTTCCCCCCTTGGGTTTTTTTTTAAAAAAAACCCAAAAACTCCCAAAAAAAAAAAAAAAACCGCGGGGGGGGATTTTCCCCCCCGGGGAAGGGGGGGGGGGGGGGGGGGGGCCCCCCCTTTGCGGCGGGGGGGGGGGGGGGGGCCCCCCCCCCCCGGGGGGGGGGCCCCCCCCCCCCCCCCCCCCCCCCCCCCCCCCCCCCCCGGGGGGGGGCCCCCCCCCCCCCCCCCCCCCCCCCCCCCCCCCCCCCCCCCCCCCCCCCCCCCCCCCACCCCCCCCCCTCCCTTTTTTTTTTTTTTTTTTTTTTTTCCCCCCCCCCCCTCGGGGTTTTTTTTTTTTTTTTTTTTTTTTTTTTTTTTTTCCCCCCCCCCCCCCCGCTTTTTTATTTATAAAGTTAATCAATCTAATAATTTTTTAATTATTGAAACTCGAAGAACACGCGTGTTTATTCATTTTGCCGTCCAAATATAGCGAAGCCGGCCGCGTGCGTCCTCTTTGCCGCGCGACAAAAAACCCCCCCCCGGGGGCCCCCCCCGCGGGGGGGCCCCCCCCGCGGGCCCCCCCCCCAAGGGGCCCCCCCCCCGGGGGGGGGAGGGGGCCCCCCCCCCCCCCCACAACAGAAGCCCCCCCCCCCGGGGCCCCCCCCCCCCCCCCCCCCCCAAAAAAAAAAAAACCCCCCCCCCCCCCCCTTTTTTTTTTTTTTTTTTTTTAATTTTAATTAAAATAAATTAAATGTTTTTTTTTTTTTTTTTTTTTTTTGTTATATTTATATTTAACACTTCTAGAAGCTCTTTAATAAAATTGACAGAAATGCAATAAATTCAACATCAAAGCTGGACAGTTCCCTCAGCCAATTGAAAAGGACAAAGGGGTATATTGCCACATTAAAGAGGGCGAAGCTCCATTGCAGCCACTTACATAGTTCACTTTGTTCTTGCCTTTTAAATGCCATACATTAACACCGAACTGTAACAAACATTGAATAAATTTAGAAAGATTTTTCACTGTATTTAATAACTAATGACGCTATCTGTAATCATAATACAAGGTATATAAGGAAAAAAATAATTAATTTAATATTCAAACTTTCAGTTAAGTTCAAACAGAAACGAAGAAATTAAATAACGTAAAAATGGTAATACTTTACGAGTATTACGACTTTGACTTATTGAAATTTTCATTTGTTAACAAACAATAATTTATAGAATATTTTATTCTAGTACCATATGTGTGAACTAAAATCAATCTCGTAATGTAAAGGTTTTAGTATGAATGTAAATGGCCTATCCAAACACAACAGAGGAGAGACAAGATTATTCGTTATATATCTATTCGTATGGTCTGTACTTTTGAAACGTTACTGGTTTCGTTATACCAAAACATCTAAAAAGGCTACCCAGTTCTGTGTCTCTTACTCCTTTTTACTCAGAAGTAACATTTCTTCGAATGTATTAATCGTATGCTGTCGCACACCATTATCGCTCGCTCGAGTATTATACAAGATTTATCTACCTATCATCCCTGAAATCTACTTATAATGATTTTAACAGGCGCCGAACGGGCCTCCCTGATTGAAAGTGATACCGCCCATGGACACTCGCAATGTCAAAGGCCTTACATGCGGGTTGCCGCCCTTTTCTTGAAGGTTCCTAAGTCGTATTGGTTTTTATTTATAACAAAACCAATAATAATTTATAAGGCCTTTGTACAGCCACATGGTTTTTCATAAGCAGATTTTGAAATGAACAGCGCATAATCTCCGTTCAATAAATGTTTCAATAAAGCAACAATGTGGCTGAAAACCGCAGCATTGCACCATATTGCTACGCCACTTACCGTAAAATATGCAACTTACATAGCTGTCTAAACTTTTCAATTATATATATTCTAAATTTTGTTAGTCTGTAAATTGTTTGTTATTTACCAATTTTTTATTTATTAAATCAAGACCCCTCTTCCGTTAGCGGAAGAGTCCTTATTTGCACGTTTTATTTAAGTATTAACGCTTTTCTTACTAAATAAAATAGGTAAATCAAGCTTGAATGAAGGTTGGGGTTTTGTGTACGGTGTGATAGATTCCAACATTTCTAGTCGACAATTATTTAAGTTTCGTCTTATTCAAAAACTTAGTAGTTTTCGTATCGTACAAGTTCCCTTTAACATAACTAGTGCCTTCAAATTGTTGATTTGTTTTAATTTTTGCCTAACTTTCTTCAACCGAGATGGTAAGTCGAATTGTACGAGAAATTGCAGAACCATTTCTAAATGATTCTATGATTCTTTGTTATGATAGATAGATATTGTGAATATGTGCATAAGAGAAAATCTTATTATGGAAATCATTGCCGTAGTTCAAACATATCTTCTCCGTATTGAGTATTGCACTTCATGCATTATTATATACTAATTGATAGTAGACACTAAGGCCATTATATAATGTTTAGAAACCTTTTTATTCTCTATTAGAATATAAAAAGTTGACGGAAATGAGTCATAGCCAATATCGTTTTTTTGTTAAATTTTATGCTCATTAATTTAGGTTTCGCATTTTTACAAAGCCATATAGAAATTCGAAATTAAAACACCTACTCATTATCAAGTTTCTAGTCACACTGGCAGACATATGAAACTTGTATTTCACTGCTCCAGGCAATAATTTTCATTAGACTTAAATAACTTATTAAGAACATGTAAGCGTTGAAAAAGAATAACCATTATACGAGTATAGTAGCACAAAATTAAAAAAGAACCAATGACAAAGTTCCATAATCGTTCTGCCAGCATTTACTGGATCCACACTGTGCGCGAAAAGCACTCAATCTAGAGGTTTATTTATAGTGCTTAGCTACATTTAATATTATTTTACTAAAATAACCTTTCAATATTACGAACTTTCATAACAGTAGTGAGATACGTAATTTACAGAGATTACAAAAATCGCGAAAGCGTGGTTCCCTTTAGTTTTTTGGGTCGCACTAGTGGTATAACAAAATATCTTAGTATGTATAAATCTCCTGTCACGATGTTTGTCCCCAATGGACTCCTTAATTATTTAACCCATTTTAAATTAAATTTGCACACCGTGAGCAGTCTGGTCCAACTTAAGAGATAGCTTAGATAGAGAGCTTAGATCTTTAATTATAGTCGCAATTTTATTTTCTTGCAAATTATTTGTGTGTCACAATTGACTGTCACAATTATCTGTTAACTCCAAAAGATTCTAACAGATGTCGATACTTTTAGACAGGGTTGAGTAAGTAATCAATAGATGACACTGCTATGGTAAACCGACAAACGTGTCATATAAAGATTAATTTATTAACTTTCGATTAAAAACATATCCCCGCACACTTAAAGTTTTTATTTAACTAAAAAATGATTGCTATAAATTACATTTATGGCAAAACAACGGTAGTAGAGATATATAACAATATATACGAGAGCTATAATTTCAAGGTGAGTTTAGAAATATACGATTATTAAAAGCACTTATATTTTTTTTACAATTCACGAAAATGTCTCTATTAAGTGACGCTAAAGGCATAAAATAACGAGTTTATGTGTGAATATCATGCTAACTCGGTTATTTGCATGTCACTACGCAATTCTGATGGACTTATCCTCAACCAAACATGGTTTAGGCATTATGAACACCTGATATCAATATTTACTAATTAAAATTACCGTAAGACATATTAAGGTTATATATACGGCTAGGGGCTTCGATTTTCCGATGAATATTCTTCAGACAAGGCTGTATTTTTCATGTTACAATATAGAATTGTTTATTTGTTAATATATGAAATTTAACAAGAAGTACAATTGTTAGCAACTGATATTATAAGAATTAATATAAACTTGAAAAAAATAGTCGGATTCTTTGCCGGTTTTCATGGAAATGCTTGCTGTTTTTCTTTGTTCCCTTAGGAACCCACTTATTGAAACAGGTATATTTTTTGACGTATCATGAAATTATTATTACGAAATCATGGAAAATATATTACTAAAAGCATTCAAAGTGGTAGGTAGTAAATGTCTATAGTCTACCAATTATATAGTTAGAATACAGATAAGTGAAAAGAATCAGGCGTTACTTTGCGGAAGTCCATAGTACAAATCCCTAATAGACCAATATACAAGCAATACTCCGCGAAAAAAACACAATCGACGCACGTTTCACTCCGACACCGGAGCATCATCAGGATATTGCCTCTACGAACAGCGTCCGATGAAATTTAATTATAACATATGCGTTAAACTGTACTTGGAGACAGAGATAGTAAACGTAATATATACAAAAAATAATAATTATATACACTTATTAATTATCAATATTAAAACGTGTGTGTCGCATTCGTGGCTTATTATAATCAGTATATTAACGCAAGGTAGTCGTAGCTTTTCGACGTGGTAACGAGGCGCTAACCGGTGAATTATGTATGAGGGAATGTTACATTATTTATAAGTTCAATTTATAGGTCACGTTTAGGCCACTAGGTATTTATTTTTGTGAACAATTTTTTTTTATTAAAAACTTTTATATCATATAGGAAAATTATAGATTTATACTACTTCATCTAATGTGTTTTTACTAATACCCCTTGATTCTAACTAAATTAATGTAATTGTTCCTCATAGACAGTTTCTCCCTTTCTTTCAAATTATGCTGAAGCTATGATGAAAAGAGATAGGTGTAATATATCTGTGCCATTACACTATTATCCTTTTATGGGTATACGTGATTTATAAGCTTAAAACACATCTATAAAGCCTATTTTACGTACTTAAATAATATACTAACATCTTGTTTCAACACATTAATTACTGCATACAATGTTATATAAGCAAATGCACTTAACTGCACTTGACAGTCTAAAGCTCGATACACACACGATAAGGGAAATAACGAGCGAAAGGTGCCCCGGGGAAACTTTTAGCAAGTTGAGCTTTTCTTACAACCAACTATAGAGATTGTGTTAAGACATTTTTAGGATTGTATTATTTCGTATTCCTTATCTTAGGTTTTTATTTTCTTTAGAAAACATCTAACATAAATTAAGTACATTTATGTGAGATGTTTTGTTTATCAATCCACATTGTTCCGAAATTACGTCCGAATTTCTGATGTTGTTTTAATTTGGGTACGATGAAGGTATAAACTGATCAGGAGTATCATCTGAATGTGGTATATCTCGGGAGAAGAATTGTAATTCGGTTACTTTCATGTGGCTAAATATATCACTTGGCTTTTTATATAATAAAATGCTTATATAATGGGTTGTATGGCCAACGTCTTTTTTAAACAATTACGTTGTGCTGTGTGTATACAAACTTGTGATTTTGAGATTTTAAATCAATTATTTAAATCAAAATAAATTTAAGTCTAATATAATATAAAAATACTAGCGCGGCTGTTTATCCTTTCACTCTTGCTTCGCCTGTAAGTATCTCGGTTTTACAACATTTTACAATGATGCTCGCCCCCTCATTTAGCATATGTTAATGTGGACACTTTTTAACGGATCTAGTAATGTATCATATAATACATAACTAAATCCGTTAAAAAGTATTTCTTTAAACCTAATTATTTTTAAGTTTATATACACACACACACACACATATATATCGTTCCTATCAATAATAATTTTACTAAAGATATCAGGTGAAGTGGCCCTAACTTTGTTAAGCAGGGACGTTGATAGTACTCGTAACATGGTTTTGACACAACTCAGAAGTCAAAGAGGACAAATTGAGTCTATACAAGTTTGGAGGTGAAACAATTAAGATTATATCGAAGAGAGAGGAAAATAGTAGCTCCTACGCGCTTTTTTAGTTAGCTCTTTTTTTGATCACTCGAAGGATTGGAATTAGGAGTGACGTCACAAAGCCATCGATGCATTGTCAGACTAAATTTTCGTTGAAAATTTCAGCTCAATTGGTTGAAGAGATTTGCGTCACAACCAAGCAAGATCCCATGTACGATTATTTTGAGATAAATTTTAAAATTGTTCCATACTATATGAAAGTTGGTTTCCACAGAGATTGTGCAAACCGCGCAATCAACTGTTCTAAACTTCATGTATTATGGTTTCTTAAGATTGCAGAACTCTGAAGCTATAGGAGAAAGTTTGCGAAATTAAATTTATTCATTTGTTTTCTTCCATCACCTAGTAAAGGTACTACATCTTAATAAATAGGGGAAATGTAACATTAAAAGTCAAATAAACTACTTCCATATCATGTTCACATTACAAAGACTCAATTAATAATAGAGGAACTGTAGTTACCATCTTCTTAACCTCACTTACCATTCGTATTTGCTACGAGAGGTATTTTTTTACAATTCCTTGTAGTCCTTCTACTCATATGGTCCTAATAACTATTAGCAATTAGTTCTTCATTAAGACGCTGTTCAAGATTAGTAATTTGTTAGGAATAGCGCTTTATACGTACTCAATTTCATCTTTTCTATTTGTTATTCTAATTAAGTTATTGTTTTAACATTAGAAAACTTTAAGGCGTCCATAATCTCTGAGTAAATTCAATCAAGAAACTCTCTTCTACAGCGAAACTGTAAGGAACGGTTTCTACAGTAAGCGTATTTAAAAAATGCGTTTTTCATAGCTGTTTCAGAGTCATTAAAACTCAGCCATTAAGACTGCTATTTATAATGTAGACCCTAAAACGATTATTGTTACGACTTTGCATTTGCAACGATTGAGTTTATAACAAAACTTCCAAGCGCCCATAATCTATTAGCAATTTGAATCGGAACCAAACCAATTGCCAGCGAACGGAACAAAATATAAGGAAATTGACGCCGGCGTGGTCTTCACTCGCAAGCGGTTTACTAAATCACATTGCATTTTGCGGTAAAGCACTGCTTAAATGGAATAGCAGATGAGTTTTATAATTTGCATCTAGTTAACTTTGTGGTCGAGTTGGATAACTTTTCAGTTTGGGGTACTTTGTATGTTGTTTGAAAAATAATTCCTCCTTGTTTCATTTATATAACGAATACTCGGTGCGAAATAAAGAATTACTATGCTTTTAATTGCGCACGAGACCTGTTTCAGCATCATTAGAACACATTTTATTCTTATCGAACAAAATATTAACACTGGTACTGATCCGTATGTACCCGGGTAACTCGAGTGGGAGCAAAGTATCCGGGTTACATGCGATTTGGGGCTTCGGCAGGCAATATTTGCCCGGCCGAAATATGAGATAATGTATTTGGTTAGCGATAAAATCCGGTATTATTTACCTTCAGCTATATGTGATTATATGGTTTCTTTATTTTTGTTTGGTTAGTCCTTGAGAAATCGTTGAACGTGAAAATGAAGTGTTGAAGAATACAACCTTTGTTTTTCTATTACTGTAACAATTATTTTTATTTCAGTGTGGAAGTAATACTGAATTCGTAATTTAAACAATTGTAGTTAGTACAAAAGTAATTGCATGAACAGTACAATTTCGTCATACACAGGTGTTCAAATTTAGAATGATCCGAATAAACTTAGCTTCCATTTAACTCCGAATTTATACTTTCCTATATCGTTATAAAATACGGAAGCATAATAAAAATAGAATAAAGTTGAATTGATCATTTAAATAGGCTTTAAATTTATGATTTTGAAATATCTAAGCTGTAAGCTAATTTAATCCAATATCCGTTCGAGAATCCATATTTCTGGGAGATTACCATAAAACAACCCATCCGGAACTGCGGCCATGTTTGTGTACTCAACAGACGTGCTCCTTAATCAAAGCAAATAGATCGCAAAACGCCACTTCGCTCAATATTTATTGAGATAATGTTTTCAGGGAAATCGATTCGTTGTCTTACAAGAACAGTCATTTATTTTTACATTCCTTTTACAAATATAATTTGAGTGTACCTAATGTTTGTCTAAATCGATTTCCAGTTCATTATAAATTTTTACATTAAGATTTTTCATGTATTTTATATGCGTATGGTACTAGTATAATAAACTCATAATAACAGACTAACTATAAATCTTCTACCTCATACAAGATGTTAATTAAAACGACCAATAATACAAAAATGATACGCGAATTGTAAAATCTGAGTAGATTTTTATGCAGTGTTTCTTCTTCAAATTAATAGGGATGTATTAGCAAGCGGGGAAAATGTGTTTATTTTACATAAAATAGGAATAATGCAGCGCCAGGAAACAGTTTTGTATTTGACTAATTGGAGTTTTGGCATTTTTAAATAAATTAATAAACAATACACGATAAACTCATTCAAACTATATAAATAACAATCAGTCTTAATGTTTGCGATTGAACAACACACATTTGCAGTAAAAACAGTTTTTTTTCTCAACGATAACTTCTGTGAATTTTATATGAAAACTAAAAGGTGTATAAAAGTTAGCGACGAGCGAATATCTCCGCGCTTCGATGAGTTTCTAGAATTTTCCGATACACTGCACATTGAACGCTGTATCGCGAATATTATAATTGTCAATACAATTTTAAATTTTGTCGGCTTTTTCAAAATATAAGCTTTTTTATTAAGATCGTCGAAACTTGGAACGAACTTCGATTCAAAATTTTACTTATCCAGTGTTGAGGGTAAGGCTAATACGTAACGCATTATATATTAAAGTGACTGGACAAATTACATAAATAAACGTTTTTGCATATTAGTTGAAGTGTTATAGTAAGTTTGCGCTTATTAAGCAGGTTAATCCATCAGTGCCGCGATGCGGTTGTATTATTTATACATTCTTGTTAATCCACTCGGTGTTCTGTAACTTTTTGATTCATAGCACATTTACATTGCAAACTCTGTTTTGTTCTGGTCGATTGTAATAATTCTTAAGGGGTTTTTACTATAAAACAAATCTAATATATAACATTCTCGTGTCATAGTTTTCTTTCCCATACTCGTCTGAAACGGCTTGATCGATTCTCATGAAACTTTGAGAGCGTATTGAGTAGGTCTGAGAATCGGCTAATATCTATTTTTCATCCCCCTTAATATTAAGGGTAGTCCATCCCTAAATTTTTATTTTCATTTTGTAGACAAAATTTTTAAAAAGTTTCTATTTTTTTTATGATACAACATCCAAAAATAAAAACAACCCTACATTATTATCCCTCTACGATCAATCCCTATTTTTTTTATTAATTGAAAATTGAAATCACATGTAGGGCAGTTTTGTAAGACATTTACGTGCCTTTGTATTTTCTGTGGTTGATTTTCAGAAAGTGTACATGAGAAGTGTAAAAATTTATTTGTAGTAATATTATTATTAGGTGGTATTCATAATGGTCCCTTACTATGTATAAGTAATAATTAGTTACGGAGTAATCTACAAAAGTTGTCGTGGTTACTATGGCACAACTCGACAGTAACGTTATCATAATATAGACAATCATAATCTTCATAATTTTACATTATTTATAAAATTCAAAATAGCTTATTCATAATTGTGTTGTTAAAATACTGCAAAAATTCCTACCTGTTTAGTGAAAGAGAAGCCCTGACAAACAGAGACCTACCGTATTATCCTTTTCTCACACGTGTTGTGTGAACATATATATATTATAAGAATCTTTTTTATATAACAATCTCTTATAATTCTTAAAAGTATTATAATTATTTCTAGTGAATCCAAGCTGCAGCTTAATGTTATCTTCCAAAATTTTTAAGTATGTTTTTGGCTATAGGCTGTAATTAAATAAATAAATAAAAAATTGAATTTATGCAACCACACTTGGCTGACGTCTACTCAAAGACTCAAACATAAAGAAAAACACTTATTTGTTAATATTTACCAAACATAGTACCTGTAAATAATCAAAAACCCAATAGACCAGTATGGTAGCAGTACTCCGCGAAAAACCCTCAACCACTCAACGCACGTTTCGCAAATAAAAAAAAAATATATATATTCGTTTCGTAAATAATCTTCAATACACATAAATATTTTAAAACAGATATTGAGCCTCTATAAATGGAATAATGTTATTAGTGCCATACGAACAAGCCTAATGCGCGGAAGCGACGCTCCCCCGAGATAAACTCAATTAATTCACTTTATAAGTCTTCGATGAAAGCCTTTCAATTTTTAACACATTTACAGCGGAAGGGCAACTCAATGTATGTCTGATTCGATTTAATTACCCCACAAGACTGAAGGCAATGATTTATATGAAAGGCTTTTTTTGGTGTACGGTCGCACAACGTTTCACACACACATAAAGGGTTTAGTCTTTGAGTAACTTATACAGGAATATGATTTTTCTCTGCCTTAAACAGGTGTTTGAATTAAGATATTCCGAGCTATATATGTATGTGTTTCAAAGTTATGACGTTTATTTAAGATTCACAAAATTTCAATTGATTTGAATAATTGTTAAATCGGTAAAAACCCTTAGCTGTTGTGAGGTATATATTTAAGAAGTTGAAAATGTCTATATGAAGAAGCTCTCAATAAACTGTTTATTTTCATCTCCATTATATGCAGATACTTGCAGATCGGCTGATAAAATCACTCAAGGTGCTTTATAAAGCAAGTTCACACTTAGCAAGTGCGCATGACAGCGTAACTTGTTGTCTCTACGAGGCGAACACGGCAGTGCGGCGTGATACCGCGTTTGGCACGCGTGGATTTTCCTTCCGCGCTTGGTAGCCCGCGTTCGAAATTCGAAAATTAAAAACGCGCGGGATTTCTGTCGAAGTAATGTCAAAATTTTTCTTTTCATGAATAAGCTATATAAATATTTCGTTTTAGATTATGTTAATGTTATTTATAAGTTTGATTTATAAATATGTTAAAATAAGAATTATTGTTAAGTATTGTACAGGTATAACCGCTTTTCAGGAGAAAGGAATCGGAACGAACCGCGCGTTTTTCGTTTTCAATAATATGGATACGACGTAGAAGTTGAAATGTGTGTCAGAAAATGTATAGATCAGTGAACGTAAAAATGATAGAACAGTGAGTTTTTAGTAATGGCGAATAAAAGACTGATTTTCATTTGGGCGGTATGGCTCGCGTTGCCCCTGGCAACGGGCCACCTCAACGTACTTATCAGTCAAGCAGAAGTGATGAAACTTTTGGGTAAGTATGATAAAGTATAAATTAGTACATAACGATTATCTTACCACCTTGAATAAGCTTAGCTTTAGTACATACATATATCCTGTGTTTATAAGTTAAATAAAATAATAGCTATGTAATTATATAAACCTTAAACCTATCAAATGACTCGTGTCTAAAGTATAAAATAACTGAGAATATAATGAGCGCTATATTGAATAGGATTATTAATATGCTTATATATTTACTTTGATATATACCGATATTATATAAACAACAAATACTCTCATTAAATAATGTATGTATTATGTTATATATGTTAAGGTTTTGTTGTTTTGGTTTATTATTGAATTTTGTTTTATGAATATTCATTATTATTTGTGTTCTGGATATACTCATTTGCGTATATAATAATTTATAAATATCTATCAATCTTTTACGGTATCTTAATCCTACGCAGCAAGGTCAGTAGACTAGTCCGCGATTCGTGAATGATTAAAAATATATTATAAAGAAATTTGAATTAACTTGTTCATGATGCTTTAAAAAAAGCCATATTTGACCTGATTATGTTAATTTTACCTTGACTTTACAATACCGCAATACTTTTCTTCAAGTATTGATAATATGATTCTGAGCTGATCATATAACTGCAGCATTACAAGATACTCATCTCATCATGAAAAGAGACAAATAATTCATTTGTTAAAGCAGGTTTATGAATTTAATCATAAAAGTTTGAACCCCAGGGCACAAATATACTGCAAGTATGCTTTACCCTAAGCAATTATTTTTTCATTCGGTTTCGGGAGTGTTTTCGGAAAGACTCTGAGAGGACTATTAGATACCCATTACGTTAAACGAAATTCGTTATAACTTTTACGGTTTTAACATTTTTCAAAAATTTAAAGCTCTTCACATCACACTCAAATTAATATCCGAGCTTCAAGAAAGTGGGATCCCTTCCAATTTGTTACATAATGACGTATGTTAATATATAAGACAATATATCAATACATTTACCGAAGTTCAATATCAGTGACACTATCAAAACAACTATACACAAAGACCTGTCGCTTCAGCATCGCCGTCCCCATTTCCGAAGATCAAAAAATGTAATTATCTACCCCTGATCTACCCTCAACCATTTATATTTGTTCTACAAATTCGACGTATTTCGTACGCAATTTGATGTGTTTCCTTGCACAAACCTTCTACACGACTCTGCAAAGAGGAGTCATATTTTAAAGATTTTTTTTCTACTATAAAAGAAAACTTATGTGTTTTAATTTATGCGTAATATTTGTATCAGAGGGATTAAAGTTTTACTATATAAGAAATTACTTTTCGTTAATGTGAAGGATGCAAGAGTTTGGCTTTTAAAAAATCAATATTATATATAATCTTTTAAAAAACTAAATATTAATTGATAACAATAAACTTTAATTCAGATGGCAGCTACCTCGGATAGTCTGGCTCGTCAAACGGCGAAAGCTGCCAATCTCGGAAAATTGCCTAAAGGGATTATTTTTTATTAGGATTATTTTTAATATATTTTTGTTATTGTATTTTTTTAGGGTATATTTGTTTAGTTACTTATATAATTATTAAGCTAAAAGTTCTATTGCTAATTAGTAAACTGTATATATTTAAACATAGTCCATATCTATCGCTTCTACACTACCACTATCTGTTCAATCAAATTTCTAAATCTTTTGATTACGTAATTACCAATATCTAACGGCTAGAATATCGTTAGAAGTGATGCCACGTGAACAACTAAGGAAATAATACCATCACACTAGGTTTATTACTTGAGGGTTAGCTTCGGGATCTTATTAGAGATAAAACGAAACTTGCAACGACGCTATGCATACAGAATAACTAGGGACTTATAAACGATAAATGCAAGGAAATAAAAATAATAGCGCATACATGACGGTATGAAGTTATAAGTCATCGGGGTGTGCATAATTTGTTTGAAATGAATTTTAGTTTTAGTACGAATACCCGAAGCTTCAGTAGTATAATTCGATTCTCTTTCACTTGTTGCATTACAAAACATTATACGTAATTTATAAGAACACAATGTTAATAACTTCAATAAAATACTGGCCATAGTTTTTTTTCTTTTTCTAGATAACGCGGCAGTATAATCTGTGGCATATTAAAGTTTTGCCGCGTTATTGGCGCCGCCTATGCATTTTATTAATAACCAACGAGCAACATAACTGCAAAATATTTCGTTGACTCGTGCAACTCTATTCTTCATATATTATTTCTATTTTTAAATTCGCTGTTAGAGATGTTAAAGCGGTTGTTGTTAATACAATTGCATAACATAATGTTTCATGATCTAAAGTGTCAAATATTTCTGATTACGATGATAAAACCAAATAACAGAAAGACAATTGACAATGTGTATGTCAAAAATAATAGTTAAAAGTGACGCATGGCGGGGGGGATTAATGTGAGTTCAAACATCAATTTGGTTGAGTCTTATCGCATCGCAGCAGCTTGGGGTGGCCTGTACCCTGCATATGGTAAGATAATTGTACTTTTTGTAATTCTATTGAGCACAGCAGTTGTAGCGTGTTATAGTGGGTTAGAATTTTCACAACTTTTCCCCTAACATATTTGTATGAAACTTAAGTTACTGTATTAATACCACAACAGAAATTTATATTTCCAAAACTGAACAAATTTATTATATAGTATTTATTTTGTATTCACAACACACAAAGGACATCTATCATAGATATTAGAATGTATATATCCAAGATATGGGTACTCATACTTCAACATAGTTAAGACGGAATGACCCACTTGTTGCCGCCGCATGAACTAAACACATTACGGCCTCCTGTGGTGAAAACCTTATTGAGGGCAATATCAATAAAACTATGAACTTCGTGCCTTCCAGGTCAATTTATAGTTGCGAAAAGTGTTGGAGTATATGATGATATGACTTGTATCTTTACCAAAATAATTTCTTGCTTTAAATCTAAAGCTAATTTACTTCAACAATAAAAGCATTTAAGCTTTGTTAGCTAGTTGAAAATATTTCCATTTTAGACGTTGGGACATATTTGGATATATGTATGATATAAGTTAATTATGCTAACCATATAAAGTAAATCGGTAATGTATTTTTCTCTCTTTCTGCCAAACTTTGATTCCATTGTAATAAACCTGTGCGATTAGACTAATTGGTTGTTTATTAGACAAAATATTATTTATGGTGAAAAAATACTTTAATAAACCCTTTCTGTCGTATGTAATGTAACAAATGACAAACTATGTCTAGAGTTTCGTTATAATTGACATGGGTGTCCAAATTTTTCAACCGTCGGGGTGATTTGTTCATACAAACACTGCAGTTAATTATATCTAGTGATTAGTCTGGCTTCATGTTATGACAGTCATATTTATATCCGACATATTATTTCGGTAATACATTAATTTATTATAATAGTTTGTATTTTAAGATGAGTATTTTCAAGGAGATATTTTTTGAGCTGTGTTTAATCTATAAATTAGTTTATATATAGGACAGATACAAACAAAAAAAATACACGATAATTACAGGGTATTTAGTATCTTATAACTGCCATATACCAGTTTTAAATCACGCAAAATAAAAATAAACATATGTTTATTTTTGCGCGTAGTTTGCGCGGGATGCTTTACAAAAGTAACAGTCTTCAATAAAGCTAGAATGAGACAACAATATATATGACCATGGTACGTATCTGCTACATTAATAATAATAATTCATCGCACACAATTTACACGTTCATTAATCAGTCGAATAGCCGATAATATCTCCCAACGGTGGTTCGTTAGCGGAATGACTACATGATACACCATGGGTTTATCATTTTTGGCCCAATTTACCTTTATTTCGACCATTGGGAGCCATTTGATTCGGCATAACGAGTTATTTGCGTAATTTACTATCGTCTAGAGCATTTTTGTTTACTTAATATGTTATAACATTTCCCAGTAACATAATCCAGCAGTTACAACACTTGAAATGTATCATCATTGTATCAGATAGGAGCTCTTACATTTTTCTTTATATAAAAATATATCAGATTTGACATGATTGTTTAGAATGATTACCATTCGTTGTCGTATTTACCGCACAAACTAAACTTAAAATAAATTAAAATGTTCCAAATTGACTTGAGTGAATTCCAGTATATTTGACGTGATATAACAAATTAATATATATTTAAATAGTTTAATTTAGATATACTTAAAATATGATGCATGTTTGATATGTCTAAACTAAATTGAGATATATAAGATATGATTACTTTTTTCTTGTTTTTTTTTTTACTATGAATAACTAAAAAATGTATTGCATTGTCTTAACTAAAAAAAATGACTACCTACGTGAAAATCATATTAACTATTATAGTTTCTGGCAAACACTTCACCTTAGAATACGTTCGTCGGTGTATTCCTTCCGTACCCAGGGTGTATCGTGAAGCTATTTTTATGACATTCTTTTACGTCGTTATTCGCCACCTTGTCATAATATTTTCTAATACCTCGATAAGTGTTATTTTATGACCGTTCCGCTATTAACGAAGAAATGGCTCGGTACTTTGTTTACTTTACGCTTCGAATCTCAGCACCTAAATTTTGTTGCGCTATTTTGCTTTGAGGAATTTATTTTATGTTACACATGCAATTAGGTTTTAAATAGGAAAGCGATTGTAATAATTCTATCTGTAATTGCTATCTTTTGTTTACAGAAATTGGCAAATGTTTCAAGAAAGTACAATTATCATTTTAAATATTCTGATTAAAGAAACTCACGGCTAGAGATGTTCATTTACAATTTGTACCTAATCCTGACTTCTGGTTATTGATATCCCCAAAGGCCTTCAGAAGATATTAATCGGAGATACACAAGAATTACACAGTTCCTTGGTTCGATCAGTACGAGGTCAGATATCAATGATGTTCGAAATAGGGAATATTACGGATGGATTAATATAGAAATATAATGTATTATATTTACTTAATTAAAGGAAAGATAATGATTATTATTGAATTTACTGCCTCTGAAACATTTGAAACAAAACTTCGGTATTATATTTCATTGAAACAGCGTAGCTTCGGGCTTCGCAGGATAATTAGTATGGCTAATATGTATTATGCATCACATTATGAGATAATTGAAACTTGATTTTCATTTGAGAAATAATCAATAATGAAAATAATTCAATAATAAAACTTTAGATAATTAAATTCATATTCATAATATATACAGATTATCCCACCGTAAGATAAATTTCAATACTACAAGGGTTGTCAAAATTTTGGTATGAATCTCCCAAGCGGTAGGTTATATCTCGATATTTTGTTACAATATTTATTATAGATGATTGAAAAAAAAAAAAACAAAGACCTATTATAACGATATAGGCAAGATATTCTTATTTGATATTCATAGCGGGTTAGTATAGAGGTTTGTTTAAATTATTAGACAACAATGCAAGCGAAAAATTCTAATAAAAAATTAACATTGCGATGTTTGCGACGAGTATTTTTAAAAAAAGCTTGAAGGAGCTAATGCTAAGGAACGACACGTTTTCACTCCCAAGATTTGACTAATAGCTCTCGTGTCGCTAACATACCGAGGTTCCCACGGGCCCTCCCAACACCAATTTCGTGTGGTTTTGTCGCTCACTCGTTCCATGAATTATACACTTAAAATTTCAAATCGATTCCAACTTTTCACGTGCCGTTATTAATGAGTGTTTTAAGATAAATATCAAAGATAAAAAAATATAATATAAAGTGTAGTTAACAAAGTGTGTACAAGGTACAATAACTTCGTTTTAACAATTTTGTATCAATTTCATCTACACGTAATGTTGCGATTCAGTAATACACGGCTTTGTATTTGTAAATATGTAATGGCGTTCTCTAAGAATAGTTTCTTACTGGTCTATTTTTTTAATTATTAAAAAAGAGATACTGGAGTGAATCAAATACCTTGATATAAAAAATTGCAATCAATAATTAAATTTCAAACTGGTACGTCATTCCGCTATATTTATTATAATTAAAATACGTCAAGAAAGTGATGACTCACTATTTGAAATGAGAGTAATTACCGTTTTTACAAAATTCAGCTACAAGTATTCCTAATATATATCCAACTTTTCAATATTAAATCTATAAATAAATACAGGAAAAAAGTAAAGGATAATAAGATCTTGAAATAAAGTTGATAACACTTAGAATGGTTTGAAGGGAAATTTATTTATATATAAATTTCTCAAAGGAAGATAAAAGAGCTTCTAGTACGGACAAATATATACGTAACAAATGTATAATGTATGAATACGTAAAACTATTAGAACTGAAATTGATTGATGACATTCTCATAGTGGATGGCTCTGGGAGAGATGAAATTCTTTTTGGGAATTGTTGACGAGAAAAGATTTAGTTTGATTAGACTTTTTTATATATGGATAAAACAATAAAAGGAGATTAGCTTATACCAAAAAAATCCTCAGAAACGGATGGAAATTATTAAATAGTAATTTTGATTGAGAGTTAGTTTCGATTACTTAATTACGACATCAAAGTAATCAGTCGACACTAATTAAAAAAGATTAATCTGATCCTAAAAACTGATTGTAAATAAATGAATAACAAACAACATAAATTTTACATGCGAAACTTGTAATTTTTAATTACGCTGAGACGTAACAAAATAAGGATATCCGAGAATTAGGCCAACTCAAAATTAATATTTATTGCTATCATAATGTAACTTTGGAGATGTATTTTACACGTTTCTACGAAATTTGTTAAGAATTATTTCGCCTTTGGTTGTACAGACAGTAGAAATATGATATAGTCCTCATTTATGTTCAAAACCCCACATTTTCGTGCTTCCACAAATTTACATAACTATGTGGTGAAATTTATCAAGAAGCTATGATAAAACAAATTTTAAAGTTCTTAAATTAAAATCGAAAATAATGTTGCAAAAATGGGCGGTAAAACTTAAAAAAAGTATATGAAACTCTGCTAAAAGTAACCCCAAAATTCTCAAACAGTTAAATACCGAAAGTTACGCAACGAAATATTTAATTATGTATAACGCATTGTATCAATGTACAAATGGGCGGTCAAAACCAGTAGTGTATCTTACGCTTGCAAACAAAGAGACAATAAATACCCCATTATCGCAATTACCATAAAGGTACATTACGCTGGAATAAACTTGCACAGCATATAAGTCACAATAGATGAAGCTGCATGTGGATAGAGATTTACAAAATCAGAAGCTTAAACGTTACAATACAAAGTTGAAAATATCATGATAAATACCCTTTATCGCATTTTTAATAGATGGTCATTGTTATGTGACTAGAATAGGAACATAGCAAAATTTAGTTGATATATATATGGATTCGACGTGGATTGTAAACATTTTGCAAGATAAGCTAAGATTACAAATCGTTTTGAATTAGATTTTATATTACCAGTAGAAAATTTCAACAATCAGATGAACTTGATAGTAAGCATTGAGAATATAATGTTAGTAATAAGAAACATAAGACAATTCAATTAATTGCAAGTTTACATTTATTTTGTAAATTACTTAATAATCCAGTAAAATACTCGAAATATCCAGCTCATTATTTACATCAATTAGCCAGTCATGTTACTGAGTATATACAAAGGATGGGCTACTAATTTAATGATGACTGAAGGGAGAAGCGAAACCTATTTAAATCTGTATTTATTTATATATTATTAGGAAACAAATAAATATGATTATATAAAGGAATAGGTAAGAATAAAATAAATAAGTTAAGGTTTATTAATAGATATAGTTGACAGTAGAGTACAATATATGCAGCACATGGATAAACTTAATATACTATTAATGTATACTTAGATGCGATGTTTCGTACAGTAATAATTGCTTATATTTATACGATTTATGACCTAAACTTTAAAATATATATTAACATGTAAGCTCATATAAAACGAAGAATAAATTGAACTACCATTGAGCTAAATACGTATGAAATGTGGTCTGATAATATGTGGTATAATCTTTATATATATATCATACTTCTGTGAGTGTGTTGTCACAGAACTTCTCTCAAACGACTGGACCGATTTTGATGAAATTGTTTGTGTGTGTTCAAGGGGATCTGGGAATGGTTTAGATTCACAATTTTGTCCGTTGGACAATGTTTTTTTAATTAATTTTTAATTTATTAGTAGTTGTTGATTTTGGAACGTTTTACATTGGATCCGACAGACGTCGCTACCATCGCAGTGTCAAATTTTAAATAATATTCGAATAATTAATTGTAAATTGAAATCACATGTATGGCAAAACAACGTTTGCCGGATCAGCTAGTGTATTAATAAGTTAAAACTTGTTCAATTAAAAGCTGTAAAATTTTTGTAAAACTTACCCAAACGAACGTATAACAGTATATAACCCAGGTATCGTTACACGCTCCAGTTTCCATAATGGCCCATTTCAGTGTAATTACAAAATGATACCGCATTATTCCCCTCATTTACTTTATTCTAGACCACTAGCGAATTACTTTTGATGGCCACTAAACGAACTAGATTCCGTCTAGCTTGTTATTAGCATCGGGGGAATGGAGATGATACTGGTACAGTTTAACAGAATGTATATTGCTTAATTGAAACTCAAATATTAAAACGTTCGGGCAGTCAAATTATTGATCTGATAAGTGAGGAAAAATGTATAGAATACGGTACGAAAGCGAAATAATATATTTAATTATAGGAAAATGGTGCGAATGTATAATGGTAAAAGAAAATCCATGCGTCTAACTGTCATATTGTATTATTTTCATAATCCTAATATTATCATTATACGTCTCTCCATTGTTATTCTTGGTATGATGTACTACCAAGCAGCAACAGAAACCCCCCAGCTCATTAACGGCTAGTTAATACTAACACTAAAGGAAGTGTATAACAAGATGGGTTCATATTAGCGCCTCCGAATACAAAGGATTGCTGCGGGCGTCACATACCTTCCCCTGTCATTAGTAAGTTTTAATAATGAGAAGCATTGTTACAAGAGACAAATTGTATTTGAAGCCTACATTAAGTAGGATTTGTTACCTCTGGCTGTTTCATGGGTGTTGTGTATTGTTTTAGATCTATTGTTTCGTATGAATTAAAAAAAAAACCTGCTGAGCCTGTAACGGCAGATAATTGTAAAATATTAAATGAATAGAATCTTTTAAAGAAAAACACTTTTTATCGGATGTGTATTATGTATTTTTTTTGCAAAATTTAAATATAATTACATTATTTAAAAAAAATCCGACGTTGCGCGTGCTTTACAGCGTGCGTGGTCACGGTAGACCTTACTCTTATAGAATATTACTCTTAACTCTTACATCTCCTAATTATTTCTACCACACCGTGATAAAAATAGCTAAGTAATTTTGTATGATTCCGCATTAAATCTTTTAATAAATGTTCAATTTATAATTATGTTGCAAACTAAAGTGTGTACGCCATTATCCTTCTAAACAAAAAACTACTAAATAAGGTGTCGTAGCGACAGTTGCCTGAATATGAAGCACCACTTCACAATTGACGAAACACCCCTACGATCCCCTCGGACTCGTCAGACGTCCTTTTCTTGTTACTCTTGTCACTTCAAGTGCTCTGTTTACCTCACACATATTCATTCAAACTGCTTTGTAATGGAATTGAGATGTTTTAATAGAGATTATATATCTTAAAAATAAATATATTTATACAAGTACTAAAGTGATCCGGCAAACGTTGTTCTGTCATACATGTGATTTCAATTTTCAATTAACAAATAAAAAATAAGGGTTGATGAGGGGTTAAAATGTAGGATTGTATGTATTTTTCTATTTCTATAATAAAAAAGTAGAAACTAAAAATATTTAGGGGTGGACTACCCTTAACATTTAGGCGTATGAAAAATAGATGTTGGTCGATTCTCAGACCTACTCAATACGCTCACAAAGTTTCATGAGAATCGGTCAAGCCGTTTCGCAGGAGTTCAAGTTCGAACATTGTGGTGACACGAGAATTTTATTTATTAGAAGCATCTTCAATGACAACAACTTCAACCAAAATAGAAGATTGTTAATTTTTTACGTTAAAACATTGTCACATTCCATTAGGGTACTCTCATAAGCGATTGAAGCCGCAGTCGCTTTAGAATATATTTTAACAAATTAAATTTTAAAACACCTTTTAAGAGTAAATTTTAAAGTTTGTAACTAAACTTTCAAAATATTTACACGTTGTAACACAGGATTAAGAATACAATCACCGTTTTAGGAAATAAATTCATATTACTAAATAATCCCTTTCAAAATTTGCATTGAAGTATTGGTGATTAGATTTGTATTCTATTCAGGTGTAGGTTTTTCGATTTTCGGAATAAATTCGGAGTAATTGAAATTATTATTTTAGTTACTTCGAGCTTTAAACATTTATAAATAAATGTATGGTTGACAAAATAATACTTACACGACCTCGAGTGATTTTAAATTTTAAACGCATTATATACTTACATATTGAAGCGAGTATAACAAAAATTGAAATTCTTTCCATTCCTATTGAAAATGGAATTGGAAAATTTCATCACCGCTTGCACCATTTGAGAAAAAGCATCAAAAGCGTTCGGGCGAATTGCACCTCTTCGTAAAAGCAAATAGAGTTAGTTGGATAATTTGACGCACTCACCCCCGCGGGAATCGAACTAACTCTGGGGACACACATTTGCCCAATGCAGTTCTGTGTACCGAACACAGAACATGTGATTTGGAACCTTAAGAAGGGAAACTTAAGGTAACATTTACGAATTGAGGTCTAAACGCCATTTTAAAATTAGAATAATGAGATTTTTTGTTCGAATGCATTTGAAATATTGATGAACTTAATGCATTTAGGCAGCGGGAGTTTGAATTTTAAAATATATAGCTACATTTTATTTATTCAAAATAATTTTATTTACATCGTGAATTGTTAAATACGTTTTGATGAGTGTTATGTATTTATGTGAAGATTTTTTGAAAATACTGGAAACTTAACAGTATGGATTGTTGAAAAAAAAACGATGCTTTCACAACAACTGAATCGTTTGGTACATAATATGGCATTAACGTTATAAACAATAACAGGAGGTATAAACAGAACCCCTACAGCAATGAGCAGCCACATATTAAAGCTGAAAATAATTTGTATAAAATGTATTTTTAACATTAATATTAAACTCTTAGTGTTTTTTCCAGTAAATACGATAGCGTATTAGTAATGAACTCTAAAGATCTTACGTACGAAGAACTTACGTATCGAAAATAAATAAATAAATCTCCACTTAAAATTAAGTAGAACTCAGTATTTGTCCCTACCCCATGTTCATCCAACATGTTACCATCCGATGTAATATTTATTTTTAAATACAAATTAGAAAACATCTCCTAGATATAATGTACTAGGTAGACTAGATACATAACTAAAATCAAATTTATATGTTTGTAGGTAATGTAGTTTTTATATTAAATACGTGTTTTATTTTTAAATAATAAATAAATAAAAGCAGACCGCTTTTATTTTATTTTAAAAGCCAACGACGAACAATGCTTCAATAAAATATGATTATAGTGAAGAATTATATTGTTATAATTTTTTTCAGGTCTGGATGCGGAGCTTTATTACGTAAGGGACGGTGTCGTGAACAACTATGCTACGGGGTTCGTTGTGCCTATACCAGCGCATATTGCAGACTTAGAGTTTATGTGGCAGGCTTTAGGGAGAAAACCGGTAATTAGCAATTTTTTATTGTTTGTTAGATTTTTACATAGTTTAACCTCGGTCTGTGTCGATTACCATTCATTCGTTGTTTTGAAACGATTGAAATGTAAAGGATTCAAAAATAATGAGGTTTCAATACTTCTGAAATTAACCTTTTACTCCTATATCCCCTACCAAACCATCATGAGACCTTCATCGGCTGCTATTCCCTCTCGAAAGGGTTCCACCCTGAATCGGATACTAGGCGATTTTAATGCCCACCACGCCGAATGGCTTGGCTCAACTACATCACCGGGAAGAACCTTTCACACTTTCCTTGGCCTACACCTACACAACTGGTCCTGCGTTTACCGAATACCAGATGTGGAAGGTCATAATCCCTCTTTGTTGGACCTTCTGCTGACCTCACATCCGGAGAATTACCAAGTCTCCGTCGACCCTCCTCTGGGTTCGTCGGACCATTGTGTGGTCCGGAGCACTGTGCCAGCCATGCGCCCTCCTCGGCCTCGCTTTGCGGGCTGCCGCCGTTTGGCACTATGGGTCGGCAGATTGGGATGGGATGCGGTATTCTTTCATCCTATCCATGGGGGTCTATTTCTTTTCGTCAGGCTGTCCAATGTCGCTGCCAACACCATCGCCGAATGGTCCTCAGGGTATGGAACTCTTCATTCCATTCTCTAAGGTGCCGATCGGTGGTAGGTCCAGCCCTTTAGGCCTCTTCAAATCGGCTTCGCGTCGGAAGCAGAGTCTTTCAGCCTGGGTAAATGCAGTGTCATCTCTACAATTCCGGCAATCAAAAAATACAACTCACCTCCAGTCTAAAACGGGAGATTCTAGGCAAAGTCTAACATTCAGTTTTGGCGAGAGATTAGCTCCACGAGTTCCCAAAGCTCTCCTCTCCTGGACATACATAAGAGGGGCCCATGGGATCCCCCATAGTCTCTACTTTCTCCTGAGTTGGCTCCGGTCCTAACCGCCTTTTCCGCTTTCGTACTCACTCGGCATTGTCCCAAAGCTGGAAGATCTCAAACCCGATCCCTAAAAAAGGTGATCGCTCATCCTCCAATTATCGCCCAATTGCAATAATTCCTTGTTCTCCAAAATAATGGAAACATTATTAATGGCCAGCTCATGGGTACCTAGAGGGTCACCAGCTATAGCGACTCCATACGGTTTTGTCTCCTCTCTGGTATCTTCTTCATACCTTACTCATAGATGGGCAGAGCAATTGAGTCCAAGGGGAGGCTCGGTAAGTTGGAATTGCGAAACTTCATCGGGTGTGGCATAAACCTTCTTTCTAAGCTTCCACATATGGGCTTCCCAGAAATTATGCAATTGGATTCAGTTTCCTGGCGGATCGGAAATCAAGGTGTGTCATGGAGCTTTCTACCTTAAATTTTGAATTTGGGGTTCCACAAGGCTTTCCTATCCCCACCCTATTTCTTCTCATATCAATGACATGCTACAGCTTAAATTCATTTTATGCGGATGATAGCACTGGGGATCAATTTACACTGGCCGTGCAATATTTCTCGGGTCATTGTCGACAGTGCCGGAACAATCTTTGTCTGAAGTCGAGGCATTACTTTGTAATGTCGCGAATGGGGTCACTAAATTTTCAATTTAATCCCAAAAAGACACAGGTTCTTTTCCCTAAAAAAATCCTTTGTTACTCCTCTTTTTGTTGACACTCCTCTTAAAGCCTCACCAGATCGGAGTTCTTGGTGATATATCGAATGATGTTCAATTTCGCGATCATTTGGAGGGTAAGCTAAAATTGCCTCCAAAAGCTTGTGTCTCATAAGCGAGACGGTATTTCACACCGGTCACCGCTTGCAACTTTATAAAGCGCAAATTCGGCCCCACATGGATACTGTTCTCACCTCTGGGCGGGAGCTCCCCAGTACCAGCTCCTTCCCCTTTAAAGAAGAGCACTTCGAATCGTCGACACCAATCCTTTCTGAGCGGCTTGACCCTTTGGCGCTGCGTAGAGATGTAGGGTCTCTCTCCATCTTCTATCAATTTATCACGGAAGTGTTCGGAGGAGCTGTTCGATGATACCTGCACTGAATTCCTCATCGACTCGAGGCAATCGAATTTCATCCTACCACCTCATTCCCTCCCAACTAGCTTCAGAAGGCACTCTCCCGCACCACCGCTATGTGGAACAGCTCCAAAAGAGGTATTTCCGAACAATTACGACTTAGGGACCTTCAAAAAAGAGCGTATAAACATCTCAAAGGCCGGCAACCACTTGAGCCTCTCTTCGCGAGTGTCCATGGGCGGCGGTGTCACTTGGCATCAGTGAGCCTCCTGCTGTTTGCCCCCTGTTCTAAAAAAAAAAAAAAAAAAAGGAGTGAACTTTTTTACATTCACATTTCATATGAAATGTTTAGAAATAAATAAATATAGATATATATATGTGGGTGTTCATAGTATTACTATATATTACTATTATGAAAGTCTAATTACTAAAGCGCTCTGTGGGACTCCATAAATCTCACAGATTCGAGGAAAAACAGCTTCAAAACACAGTTTAAATTGTCTACGTTGTTCCCGCGCTTTTCAATTTAGCTTTTAAGAGATTTAATTTTACGAAACAAAGGCGCGCGTTTAGCTATCGTTTTTCAAAGGGATTCTCAGACGACACCTTTTTTTGCACTCTAATACTTTTTTTTAATAATTCTATTTGAATTTACCCATGTATGTATGAAAAGCTATAATAATATTTTTGTCGTTGTTAGATTTGTAATTACTATATACTGTACTATATACTAATACGATAAACATACATCTATTAAGTACGCGCTATCTAACAGACAGATACAGTCTTATGATATTAATACAAGTACTTAAATGTTTAACTTCAGAAGGAACAAATATTTATTAGAAGTTAGTAGGACTAAGGAAATACTCTTGTATTCTTCAACACAAAGTTCTTTAGTCAAACTAAGTTTAATAGATTTTTAACACTATAATTGTCTATCAATGCCTTGACCTGCTGCTCTTCTTTGTAAGGACTAATGGAAAATATGCTAATATGTGTTGGTTGAACAGCTGCCGTATGTGATGGGTATAGACTATGACGTAAGAGCAGCGAGAACCGCCATGTTGCCGCCACAAGTTAATATATCTGAGAGGGGATTCGTTCCTACAACACTGCAAACATTTCGGTATGTGCTAATTATATGAACGCCTTCAAATTAAAATAGGAAAACAATATTAACGTTATTTATATCTGTCATGTATATTATGTCAATCATTGACATAATATACATTGCGCGGGAGACATGTGAAATTGTTGGATTTGTTGATGATACACTCGTATATGAACATCAAATGTGTTTATTTCCTTTTAGTATACGTCTGCCATGCACGGGTGCTGTTAATCAAGAGATTTTAGTATTAATACAATTAAATATATCGTCAGCTGATCGCTCGAATAAGGATATTCGCCTACTCTTCAAGAGGAATAAAATTTGTTTGGCCGGTAAGTTTAATGAATGGAGAATTTACTAGTTTAATTATATCTATTCTCTTCAAATAAAAAATACTAGTGAAAAATTACTTATATGTCAATTAGTCTCGATTTAGAAGTAAAACAAGTTGTAACCGTACGTTACGGTTACGTCATCCACAACACGCTCCGTCTGGTTCACTCAGTACGTGGTCCCACTCCGTTCAAATTATACCTAAATACTTTTAAAAATGTCCAATCCAAATACTAGGAAATCCTAAATGTAAAAATACAAGTACTAGTTCTCCGGAAAAGTTGTTTTTTATAGTTCCAAAGTGTTTTCCATTGTGTTTCTTCGCGACTTCCTTTTCTAATATTTTTTCTTTCTTATAGCATTCGTTTCATTAAAAAGTTTCAGTACCAAATATTTCTTCAATAAAGGCCAGCTTTTGTTGTACACTGACACTCTTGCATTTTTGAAGCTGTTATATGTCCTTAGCGCATTTCAAACCACAAATTTGATTCTGATTGAGCTCTTTTACTTTAAGATCTTGATTCCGTCATTTCGTTCTTACAAAATGTTTTAAAACTTTCGATGTCAAAATCAACAGGATTTTTTGATAAGATTAATTACATAATGATAAAATCTTTGTAACTTCTTTTTTTACACATTAAATGTGAAAGAGAATACTCTTTTTGAAGGTCTCTAAGCTTTAATACTACTTTTCAAAAGAAAAATGCTTCTGACGATCTAAATAAGTGCTTTACAACTTATACCAATCTAAATTATCATTTTCATGCTGTACCAATCCTAAGCTTAGATTTTTTCCAATAAACTTCTACAGTCGTTGAAGCTTCAATATTAGCCACATTAAAAATGCTATAGTATATTTACACCACCGCCATTCCACAATCATAGAAAGTTACATTTAAAATTTCTTGATCCTTTTCATTAGGAAACGGGGGCGAAGATGCCGAATAGTTTGCAATAATAATGTTATTAATTTGTATTCATTTAAATTAAGAATAGCATACCTACTTATATACCTTGCAATAATACAAATTTACATATTTGTAGTCTTTAACGTCAAAAGTTAATGATAGGTAGGTACTTCTACTTTTGGGTTCATTCTTCCATTACGACTTTAGTTGGATATTTTGTTTAGATAAAACATTTAGAAGATAAATGTTCAAGTAGTAAGTAGGTAAAGTTCGTTACCCTTTTTCGAATCCTCAATAATTTTACTTTATTAGACTATTAACTTAATACCGAACAAACAAGAAAATACTTACTTTTTTACACCTACTTTAAACGGTCACCGTTGGCGATTCATACTAGGGCGTTGTGAAATGAGTCACTTGACTGTAGGGGACTCGGTATTTTTCGAAATTTTAAATCCTATAAAATCAAAAGGTTTTTTGACTTCAACAAAAATAGTATGTTTGTAAACGTACAGGCTTTACTGAGACAACGTTTCAAGGATTTGGCAGACCTAGTAACATTCTCCTCAATTCGAAATTTGAATTTCCTCTCGCTTGGATTGTGAAATAAAAACAAACGAATACTTCTAAATAATTTTGAGTTTTAACGAAGTACTTTTCTATTTAACGTAACTTTTGTATGTAAGATCGATTTTTATTAAATTTTAATTTAATTGAGTTCAACAAATTGAAAAAATATAATATTTGAGTTTTCGTAAAACTTAAATTTTATTCAAAAATACAATTTGTTTTCTATTTTCGTATAAAGTAATATGTCTCAAGCAATACATAGAAATTCTAAATAGTATACAAAATATATACCCTTAGGAATAAGAAGAAAAGTTCTTAGCTGAATTTCCATAATAAAATTAATCACATAATGAAAACCAATGCTTTCACATTGAAATACTTCGTTCCCCTCTAACAAATCACTTTTACAACCTACTGCGACACTAAAAACACATAATAAAACTAAACTTTTCCCGAACACTTTGTCAATAATAAACTACTTTGAATAAGGGTGATTTTATAGGGCATATTTATTATTACTCGCGTTATGATGGCTATAAAACCTATATAATTCTTAACTCTTTCAATTATTAGTATAAGAAGAAATTTATCTGTTATCAAAAGTTAAAAGCTCGCTTATACAAACGGACGCAGGCATCTCCAGGTACTCGCGAACTACAATTAGTTTGAGTTGAATTGTCTGTATCATATTATATGATATTTTATGAAAAAATTACGTTGTATGGGATGGCTTACTTAAATATTTATTGTATTCTGTTTTTAATGTTTGTTGTTAGAAAAATATATGAGAAAATTTCAACTTTCTAAACATCATGGTCACGACAGACGTACGTTTTTTTGTACATAACCATTAAAACAATAATTCTTCAGACAAGCGCATTCAGACTAACTTTGAATCCACATTACCCTATATTCGTAGATTATAAATTTTTTATTATTATTCTTGAATAGATTAAGGCACATACATATTTTTTATTAGGCACCAAAAAACCAGAGGAATTTAAGCTTACACCTGCATATCGAAATAGTCTTTTCAAATTTTTTGATAAATCGTTGTCGTGATTTATCTGATAACGTTTTGTCGATGTCAAACCCTTGCTTCAGCAGTTTGCTCGTTCAGATCTTGATTACAGTGTCGCAACAACAAAAGCGCTATTTCGTTGCAAGTTTATAATAATTTCATGCAAAATTTTGCCATTCTCATTTTCTCCGGCGTAATATTCAACACAACGGAATCTGATTTGTGATGTTTGAGTTTTGTGCAAATAAAATTAGCGCTACTTAGTTTTAATTCAGGTATACAAAACTTTAAGTAGTAAATAATAGTAATAGCAAACCTATTATACTATTTTTACATAATATTCGGAGCTAAAATGACGCGATATAGAGCAGCTAGTCTTAGTAATATAAAGCGAGTTAAATTAGGGCTTTAGCGCCTACCCTCATTCGACGAGAATATTTGTACTATATTATCCTATCTCATAATCCTTTTAAGCGTGATATCTCAAAGATTTCGTATAATTTTTGTAAAAGGCGAAAAATCCTATGTAATCCTGATTCTATGTAAACAAACATTATTTTACCGCAGTCCTAAAACGGATTGCAATCTAGCAGTTTGCTTAGCCAAACGGGCATCTTCATATACTTAAGATTTCTACCTGCGTCTTGCACATCCAGGAAGGAAGTAAACAGAGTTAAATAAAAGTGCGCATAAGTGCGCATTGAGAAGAGACTTAATTAAACAGAATCTGAATGTCGGTGATATGCTAGGATTATTGGCTCCAGGTTCCATTTAAACACGTAATCACTTGGTTAAGCGTAAGTTGCGATCCATTTTAAACTAATCGTCATTCAACTGAATGTTTAAAAACTGTAACGATGTTATTTAAATAACTGTAGAATTAATTATAAAATAAAGTTAAATAATTAATATTAATATCGTAATGAATTTTACACTATAGAACCAAACGATTTCTTCTACATAAATCAATTTTAATAACCAAACGCGACTTTACAAAGTTCGTCTTCAGGTGACGCTTATAAGATGATAAAAGGATACGTGTAACGATGTTTACAACATTAAAGTTCTAAGGTTTTTGATCACCAATTGTTATTTAAATATCAATATTATATATTATTAATACTTTAATGTTTGAGGCGATAAGTTTATGAGGTATTTCGTGGAATATTGATAATAAATGGTCTGATAATATACAATGTGTGTAGTATGTGTACAGCCGCAACACTGATCAAATAACATAATTTTAGGACCTATATTTTATATATACAATCAACAATAATTTATTCATCAAACAACGCTGATTGTTGCAGAAGTTATAACTGATATCCATCCAAAGTAAAGATAAATCACTTTATTTGAGGAGTATTTTATGTTTGTATCCCGAAGCGCTCGCTTATATTTTTCGCTCAGATCAACTTTACTTTCCACAAATCACTCCCTTTATTAGCATGTAGACGCAACAGGATATTTTGGGGGATGAAGACGTTATGAAGGGCCCTCGCATCCCCATTTTAATGTGTTTACAAGGAAGGATCGATTGTTCTATTGTACGGTTATTTGACTTGTAAATTTCTTACCCCCGAGCCGCGTTTTGTACTTATATTTTTATTATAGTACGTCGATATGGTGATTGTACACATATATGTAAATACTTTCTACCTTTGTTATTTGATCATAGATTATCCTCTGAAAAAAGAAGTTTGGCTCTTTTTCTTCGTGACGTTTCGATCTCTTTAACGCTTTAGAGATTATATAGAGTATAGATTTATATATAAATTGAAAAATCCACGTAACTTTAAGCGTTAAGTAGAGTTTACAACGATGTTACAATTACTATAATAAATAAACCAGTCAATATTGTTTGTAAAGTTTAGAAGTAAAACCTGAAATATTTAATTTCGCTCCTACGACTTGATTGCCGCCATGAAATGAATGCAATGGAAATATTTGAAAGTAGACATATGTTTTGTGTTTAATGAGAATAAATACTTGAATGAATGTTCTTTGAACGTTAAATCAAATCAAATCCTCGAGATTACCGACGCTCGACTCAACTACTTAATCCTGACAAATCCATCGATAATATCTGTTTCGAAGTTTAATCGTTGAAACAACTGTTATGTTAGAGATAAGTTTTAAACAAACCTAGAACAAGTTTCCTTTGTAGTCTTTAAGAAGTTATGTCAATCCATTCTGATATTGAAAATAGTGTTTTAATTTTTAATTAAAACACGGTTTTTACTAATAACTAATTATCTTTTTAATTAAATGTGTTTTGTTTGAATTGTTAGGTTATAATTATAATGATTTGTAGTTTTATGAGCCTAATGCTCTCTAATGTCTCTATATTTAATTTTGAATTTCATCATAGTTTATGCACACTGCAACTTACATTCTATAAAAGATACAGAAGTAATAATACTTTTATATACATGTTATCCAACAAAGTGTTATATAAAGCAATTGTTTGTATAATAAAACTTTTAAGTCATTATTTGCCAATATTTATTCCCCCATGCGTAGTTCGGTAATGATTTTTCTTAAAAGTATTGAATTTTATTATTATATTAGTCAATTAGCCATTATATACTTACAAATAGGCTTTTATTTTATAACCAATCATACTGCTCATATTACCTTTTTCGGTTACAATAAATGATTGATATATGAATATTATTTTACAGTCAGGGTGCTTTAAAATGTCTAATTGATTTTCCATCAGCGTTCATAAGTGATTACGGGAAATATGTATTTTTTTACTAACCCGTTATTAAAATTTTATTAAATCTCAAATATCTTCCACGTGAAATCATCGCGAATTTTAAATTTAGGGTCCTATTAATACCCATACCTGGTTTTATAAAACCTCCCTATTCGCTCAAAGTTTTTCTATTATCCCTAATATTTCATTTAGGTGGCTTCACAGTAATACCATTATGACGGTAAAAGTGCTTTTAAAGTGAATATAATTTGTTTTCGTAACATGATACGGTAAAGCTGTGTGAGTAATTGGCATTCTGATTTCTGTTTTCAACTCGGGTAATCGATCCGCGTGAAATAATATACTGTATAATATCTAGAATTTGAGAACAGTATCAAAGAATGTTTTATAATCTAAAAAAATGGAATCCTTTAAAGTTCCATACCTAAAGGGTATCTTAAGGTATACACATACTATTACTACGCTGTCTACTGATGACTCACGCATCAGTTTATATCTCATTAAGTGTAGACAGTAGAATATTTTCTACTATACACGAATGTTATAATATTAAACTACGTGACTATTTTTTCTAAAAAAGGTTGGGAAATATTTGTGTACGAGTTCGATCCGTCAAAGTCAGTTGATATTATAACTACTGAGTATAGTTAATAAGTAATAAGTACTATAATTCTTTCTTCACTTCATATAATTACGACAGTTTTAGCCTATTTGGTTGGGCCCAATTCCGAAGCCATGCGTTCTATTTTTTCTTTGAGCGTAATTAACGCACATGGCATTAATATAATATGTATTATGGCATAAAGGAGATGAAACTTTAATAAATATGGGCTATATTATTTATTGTTTCTAACTAAATATTTTTTTATCCTACTCAAACTATTTTCACCTGACTAATTAGACTATCACGTGACGATCACCGAATCACGAGCCGAAATACTACCATTATTTATTTATTACATCATCCTATCAGGTTCGCAAACTTAACACTAATTCATAAAATCTTCGTATTAACCACAAGAGCGGTGAAATATTTTTCATAGTTGACGTTAACATGTTAAGGTAGCGAACCAAACTATGCCAAACACTTGACACTATTAAAAAATAATAAAATTTGGAAACACCCTGCGTTAATAATTTCCAAAAAAACGCTGATATTTGAAATTGAATTTCGAGAGGAGCTACTAAACTATGCAATTTTTAAAATATGTATTAATTAAAATTTCTACTATAGGTGTATCAACTATAGTCACACGCAACGAAACTGCAAGATTAGCAGGGGACGCGGGACGTGATGCAGGCGGAGTACTATTTGCTGCTGGAGGTTGCGCCGCAGCAGCGTTGCTGTTATTGGCCGGAGCAGCAGCTGCAGGGACATTATATAAGCGAGGCAACAAATCTAGGCATCATGATTCCATACAGTAAGTTTATTATTGAATTCACTTGGAGCTGTGACATATTCAATAATATTTTTTTATTGTATGTTCCTTAGACGTGCAATATTATATGGATAATGGAACAAGGCTGTAACTCTCCATATTATAACTTACTTTGACATCATAGAGAGGCTTAGAACCATCATAGTATTCTTCTGCAGTAACATTCTTCGAGTACATCTCAGTAATGAGTTTACAATAAAATTATTTTTAATTTAGTATAAAAACTGCGTGTTAATGGAATATTAATGTCGTCTTCAGAAAGTTTATTTTGTTTTATGGGCAACATTCAAAAATCGGTTCGTTGATCTGCAATAAATTGAACAATATTAAACTAGAATGACCAGAAGCCGAAATTCAACTAACTATGAGTTGTACATTGTCAATGAGTTTTAATTGTACTGCGTAGTATACATAACAATATTTATTCATAATGAAATTTTACATAAATTACCACAATGACTTGCTTTTTTCTCTTAAATATAAACGTTTTTATAGTTACAATTATTGTAATAAGTTTACTTCTCTTATTTTCAAACTAATAAAACTTAGATAATGTGTTTCATGTTATAGACATATATGCGTACAATAAAAACCATACATATTAATGTATCGTGGAAGGAAACTTCTCAACTTTTCATTCAAAGAGAAAAATTACTTACTAAAAGAAACAGTCTCACGATTTCGTCTAATTACCTTATATCAGGACCCCAAACCTACCATCCCGCATTCGCTATTCATCAAAATTTTTCCAAAAGGATTTCAAGGATTATTTCCCTCATATCCAAAGTCAAGTGGCCACCATTCCTCCAATTTACTAAGAATCTCTTGATTGGCTCCTACTTACACGCTCTTTCTCTCTCTAAGATCTGTTATCCTACTCATGAAAATCTCAATCACCCTATTCAAAAAGGCGACCCTCAACCCATCCATACCGCCTATTCAATACTTCTTGCTTTCCAAATTGATGGAATCCGTTATTAATACCAGCTTCTCATTTCTAGAGAACAGTTATTAGCATCGTAATAGGCTTTCGACGGGTCCTCTTATCTTCTAGCTTTCCTCACGCATAAATGGGCTGATGCTATCGAAAGTAAAGGAGAGGCTTTGGCCGCTAGCTTGGATATAGCAAAGGCGTTCGATAGGGTTTGGCACAGGGCTCTACTATCGAAACTACCCTCATATGGATTGCCCAAGGAGTTATGCTCATGGCTGGGTAACTTCCTTGTGGGACTAGATTAAGGTTCTGGTTGATGGAGCTTCTCAAGTCCTAAGATTATTAATAGGTGTTCCCCAAGGGTGTGTTCTCTCGCCACCCTTTATTTCATATCAAATTTCAAGTCGCGGATTATTCTATCAGATACATAATCATAATTATACGCACCAAATATGTCTCGATCTAAGTGGATGAGAGTCGTACAAGCTTTTAAATAAATATATGGAGAAGGTTTCGATGTGGGTAAAAGAAACCTTTTGAGTTTAACCTAGAAGATAGGTTTGCTCTTTTTCCCAAGAAAGATCTTCTGTATCTCCTGGTTGATGGCACTCTCCTTAGTACCTCACAAGCCTCAGTATTCTGTTTGGATTTCGAAAGATTACAATTCCCATCATCTGAAACAAGGCCAAGCTGGCTTCTAAAAATGTTTTGTGGCAAAGTACTTCACTATTCAATTTGCAGCTCTAAAGCCAATAGTCTCATATGATACTTCCTATTCTTCAAATAATTCTTCCTGACAATCCAGCAGAGCTGTCGGATTTCAATCTCCCTCCTTATGATCGGCTTGATTCTCTCTCCTTACGCAGAGACCTTCGTCACTCTCGTTTTCTACAAAATTTACTATGTGAGTTTCATCCAATTTGGTGATCCCCGCTATCTTTCATCATCCACGCATAACTCGGCCTTCCACCCACACCATCTTGATGCATGGAAGTCTTCCACAGTTCGCTTTACAAGGACTTTCTATTCGAACATGTGAACTGTGGAATCGTCTTCAGCGGAGGTCTTCCCCACGGATACGACCTACAATTCTATAAAAAGAGAGCTACTCTTTCCTCAAGGGCCGGCAACGCATCCATTGATGGGTGCTTATGGGCTGCGGCTGTTCCCGCTTCACAATCAGCCCCCCTATTTTATAAAAAAAAAAAAAAAAAAAAAGTAATATAATATAGACTGACCGAGAAAGTAACCTATTTTACTTTGTACCAATATAGGTTTAGATTTACCCAGAAGTTGTGGTGCAAGTTTTATGAAAAAGCGGAATGACAAGAACCTAGTTAAAACAGTTTTCCTTGATATTAATTTCCTGTGCGTGAATTGTCAATTACACTTAATATACAAGTTGAACAATCAATCTCCATTATAATTTACCTTTTTAACTTTTTACAGTTTATATTAGACACCTTATACCAAAATATATTACACAATGATATTATTAAACCAAATCTATTATCCTTAATTACAATTCAAATTGTCCATAGTACAAACCTCCAATAGACCAATATACAAGCAACACTCCGAGAAATACCCACAACCACTCGACGCACGTTTCGCTTCGACACAAGGATCATCAGGATATTGCCTCTACGAACAGCGTTCGATGAGATCTCATCTAATTCTAGTTCGATGAGGTCTATTAGGGTTTTGTATATCGTATAAACAATAAATAAATTGAATTAACAAAAAATTTAAGTCCTGCTCAATCTCTCATGACTTGTTAATATTTGTATAGTTCGGTAGAAGCTACCCTTGTCTCTGGCTTGATGGATGATAGCGGAGGCTTTATCGATACATAATAAATAACCCAGCGACGTTTAATTGCGACTCGCTTTATGCTCCACAATGAAAAATTGCCCCACAACGTTTGGTTTAGACAAACGCTTTTGTTTGAAAGGGCACTGTCATTATTTTGTAGAATATCAAATACGGCTTAAAAAAATATTTTACAAAGCTGTATTTAGTTGCGCACAGGCCTGTCCACAGTGTCTGTATGTTATTTTTTTTATTGAGACTCTGTTGAGTGATGACTTTGAAGGTGAAATTTTTGAAGTGTATACTTTTGCTTATTATCGTATGATTTGAAAATCATACATTTTTGAGTGGGCCATTACAAGTATAAAATGTAGAAAGTATCGTTAGTTATTAAGTAAGTAATATATTTAGTTAAATAATATATTTGTGCATCTATTTTCCAAATAATTATATAATAAAAATGCTTGGTAGGTGATTCACTGACAAAAATAAAAATTTCTTAGTTCTAGTGAAAATTATATTTCTTCCCAGCGGGATCTATTGAAACGAATCAATAACGTTTTAACACAATTTCTTTTTATTTTCACGAGTTATATACCACAATATATAAAAGAATGTATAGTAGTCAAAATAATATGAATTTACTGACGAAACTCACAAAATGATTATTTTACTATAACACATATATTTATAATTTCTCCCTTGCCCAGCACATCGTACACGACGGCAGCATATCAGTATGGCAGCCATCAAAATGTTCTTCTCCGCTTGGACACCCTCGGCCGCCCGCCCAGTTCCACCGGATCCTACGCTACTATAGCTAGCCTGCATAAGTTTCCATTTGGTAAGAAAAATTTACGATTTATTACCGATTTTATAAAAAAAAAAATTTTATAGTATACCTATATCATTTTATATAGCCCGTTATATATAAGAAATAATTTTTATTATTATTTTTGTGTCAATTAGAATGGGTTTAAATAATATTTCATTTCTTAAATATATAGCACAAATTTTAAACAGTACTTATGTACTTGGAGCATAAAGTATTCATATCATTTTTATAATAGAAAATGAAATACAAATAAATAATATTCATTATTGCGATATATAAAACACGTCACTCTTGTGAAGGCATTAATATTGAAATGCAATTCGAAGTTGTACTAATCAAACACAAAACGTATCGATTGGAAATTGGTTAGTCACTGCGACATACGACGGCAGCAACGAAGAATGAACTCATTCCATTCAACTTATATAGCGTATTATTCCATTATTTCTCTTATCATACAGGCGAAAGTTTATGAGTTTACCTCTTTACGCTCAAACGGCTAGACCAATTTTGTTTATTTGGTATTCACGAATCTACCTGGATTACATAGTACTTTATTTGTGTGAAATTATAGTTTTAATAAATAATATTTTAAGAGACATTCATAGTTTATTTCTGCTCATCTAGTATAATTCAGGCGGGATTAAGCGTATAAAAACTTACCTAGGATTTACTTAATTTAAGTATTGTCCATTATAGAAATAATGTAGCATACGTGGCCTGGGAATAAGATGATTCTGGATAATTTTTGTAATAACAGACAGATGATCTACTATATCTCTTAATGGTTTAATTTTTACTGTATATATATTTTTAGAGCAGTATTGTGAAATCTTTTAGTAGCATTGTTTTTGAACCTGTGGGTCGCGACCCCCTGGGGGCCCCATCAGAGGTCTAGTAAATGATAACATAAAAAAAAAAATAGAAATTAATATTGTTAAGGATACTGTAACATACACCTATATATTAAAAAGCCGAAGGTCAAAGGGGTCCGAAATATTTTTTTTACCAAGGGGGTCGCATCATGCAAAAGGTTGAAAAAACTGATCTAGTATGATAAAAGTGAAAATTTGATTCAATATATATTTTTTGTTTGTCTATAACATAATATAGAACAACTAGAATTAGTTTATCAATCTTAGTAGCTAATAATAACTGTGTTACTACTGTATACTGTAAACCACGCGATGCATAGTTTACGCTAATTGCATTTAATCAAGAGCATTAAGGAACTTAAAGACTTCTCCGTTGTTTGTAGCATACAGTATTCATAAAGCTGAATATCTAGATTTTAGCTCCTTCACCGATTCTAAGCCCTAAAGCTTAGATTAATCATAGTCAAGAACGAGAAATTATAATCATGTTTGCATGTAAATAGATATGAAGGGAACGAGATCAAAAACAACATTGTAGCGTTATATCTTGTTTAGATTAATAGTGTGTTAGAAAAAACTTCATTATCAACTGACCGGTATAAATACATTTATAACTTTATAACTTATTAGGAACATAAGGTTGTCCTATATCTACCCCGAAAGGGACGTATTCGCAATGGTTAACCGCACCCCGAAGGAAGAGTACGACTACTAGTACTTGTACTCAACCTAACCCCTAGAGGGAAGAAAATCTTTAGCTTAAGAAACCAGGTTTTAACATTCGCACTCCCAGATATGCGAATTACGTCGCTATTAGGAACGAGTCGCGTATGTATATCTCCGGTAAGTCATTCTTCTGAGCCCTTTGTGGGGTCTGCGGTCTTACTGCTCGAGGCAGTAGCAATCAATAGCAAACACCCGAATTGCAATAGCTGCAAAAATATTCCTAAAGAATTAATTCTAAACAGTCTATCACGTTGATGTTCTCAACGTATACGTCTTAGCCCCGATACCACCTACGCGCTCCGGAATAGAGTTAAGCTGTCAAGGCTCTAATGTTATTACTCACATTTAAAATACACGTTAACAAATTATAAAGAGTCCGTATACAATATATTCACTCGTAAGTAAGACTGAACACTTCAAAAAAGAAAAAAATCATGTGCTAACTCTGTTTCTTAACTTTCATTTGTTCATTAATCCAAGTAATAGCGTTTATAACAGAATGTAAATATTATGAAAAAAAATTGTATTGCTTTTCTTATTTCAAAAAACCTACCGAGTTCTGATACCAAAATCTACAGAAAATAGCGAAGTAAAGCTGTACCATCCGTTCACGCGATGACCATTCACCCTATATCTAGGTTAAATACAATTTTGAATAATCTGGAATAATTCACTCATGGCGGTTAAAATGATGTGTCCAATAAATGTACTGACGGCTAAAATTTTAATTTTACACGTCCTGATTACAATTTGTAGCAAATTTGCTGTATAATCTCAGTTCAAAGCTGAATATATTTTTATTTAAAAGAGATTGGTAGACAGTGTAATCAATGTGTGTTATCGGATTAATAATTATAGTAAATTTCCATATAAATTTTCGAGATTTTATAAAAACTGTTATACTATTGCAAAAATTAATAATGACGGCGGCGGTATCTTCGTATCACATTAACATCAAACGAGTCTCAAGGCCATGTGCGTATACATTAAAATTCTGCAAACGTCTTAAAACATAACAACTCAATATTTTGTTGATGCCAGGAGGCGGTTATATTACGCTTTTGTATATAATATGTGTACGGCTGGCTTAATTTGCTTGTCTCCGGCATATTTCAAAATAATATTACAGTAAAAGATTTTAAAGTACCAAAACTTTTAAACGATTGCATTACGCATTAGCGGAATTTAACGAAAATGTAATTAAACATTCCCGCACTTTATTTTACAAATTCGTAGTTATTAAAGCAATCGCAAAAGCGATTTAACTCGTACACAAAACGAAGTTGTTAATAATTTTGCATTTAAATCTGAAAGTTTTTGAAGCAAATTTCATGTATTGCGGTGTTTCGCGCCTGCGGTAATGTAATTTAATGCGAGTATGTGATATTATAGTATTAATAAATAATATTTTAAGAGAAATTCACAGTTTATTTCTGCTCATCTAGTATTATTCAGGCGGGATTAAGCGTACAAAGACTTACCTCGGACTTACTTTATTTGCCAAAGTGCAAAATCTATTAACCGTAATTTTGGATTAAATTTATAATAGACATTCTGCACTAACTTTCTCAATGAGAAATTCATTGGCACTACGATCATGTGGTCTGGGTGAGATGTTTTAGGATTTTTGTAATAACAGACGAATGATCTAATGTATCTGTCAATCCTCTTAAATTTGGGAGGGAAAGTTTCCTCACGATGTTTTCCTTCATCATTTTTAGTACAGATAGTGAATCGCATGCAAGCAATGATGCTTGGTATTTAAAATGATCTTTGGTGTCTGTGGAATGTACTGTACATCCACAGTCTAATGAATGTTTATAGTACTTAGTAGTGTACTTATTGCATAAGCTCTAAATTAAAAATGATCTAACACACGTTATTTACGCTACTATACACTACTGTAGTGGTTAATTATAAACATATATTAATATTTTTTTCTCAGGGAGTCGAAGATCACCATCTCCGTACGCAACAACACACATCAGCGAGCACGTGTACGCGAAGCCGGAGTCACGGGTGTCGTACTACGCTGCGTCCAATTTAACTCAGGTCTCACAGGTACATATATTATATTATATTATATTATATTATATTATATTATATTATATTATATTATATTATATTATATTATATTATATTATATTATATTTATATTATATTATATTTTTATTTTTTTATTATATTATTTATATTATATTATATTATATTATATTATTTATTAGTAGTCACTCTTTAAAAGTAGAGAACCTTTAATTGTCCCTGAACGGGAATTCATAGCCCTAGTGTTAATGAAATTCAACATTTTAGAAGTATTACCATATTACATATTCATAATTTAATATTGAATAAATCTAACTGCGTATAAGTCGGTTATAGATCCTCATCAAAATGTCAATAATTCAAATTAAACTTTTGGGAATAATTAATAAATCCTTCTTCATTAATTTTAACTTTAAAAGTATCATCCAAAAACTTTTTAAGTAACTCGAAGAGTTATGCCTTTAATTAATACCTCTTAAACTGAGTTGAGTTAGGTCTAAAATTTAATTTGGTTAATAACAGGAAGTCTGTCGTAAACCCCGAAAGTATACTCACGAAAAATAAACAATTATAATCACCATCACAACAGCCGATAATTTCAATTCAGATATCTCGATATCTAATGAAATAAAATAAAATAACATTATCGTAGCTTTATAAGTTGTAAGTCTTTTCTACAGAACTGTTAATGACAAATATAAAACTACAATTAGTAGTAGTAGGTAACTGTTTCTTGTTCACAAACTGACAAAAATTTCAAAACACAGAACGTCTATTATGTCATGAGTTGTATAAAAAGGTTTCTTTACCAACAGCTTTCAATGCCAATATTCTTGACTACAAAATATATAAAAAATTTCAAGACAGACGTCGAATGCGCGGGAAATGAGCCCTTTACCTCATTAGAGATCCAATTTGAACTGCAACACCCCTTCAGGTGATACAAACGTAATATAATTAGCAATATTCTTCGTCCAAGAGCTTCCATAGTCTAGAAGGGGCCCGTTGAAACACTTCATTATAAAAGATCGAAAGATACAACATTTTTTCCTTGTCGTGTCCTTTGAGTGTCGTAAAATTCGTTATAGAAATAAATCGTTCATCTGGAAAATGTAACCTGATGTAGCTTAATACAATTCCGTCAGATTGTATACACTAATCATAATCTATTTATGTCCATTTGAAGTCATAAATTTTTCAAATAATATGGAAAATCGATTTCTTAAGAAATGGGTAATGGTTAGTGTAATTACCGTTTTTTGTTAGTAGGAATGTATGAAAAATCAAATGAAATATGTTATCGTGTTTTTGTATTAGGTAAATAAAATTTTTAAAGTGTTACTAATTTAGTATTGGAATTGCAAACATAATTTCATTATACCTCTATGAAACCAATCATATATATATTTAAGCTATTTCCGCAGCCCCTGTATTCAAATAATAACATGTCGCATCCAGTAATCTATGTTTATTATCACGCTTGGCACGAAGCAAAATTTTTAATTTGCAACCCTCTTTGTTCGTAAATTTCACGCTAGGTTGAAATTCTTGAAAGGAAATATGAATTAGTGCTCAGAGGAGACCATAGCAAGGGTAAGAAACGGGCGTATTTTCAAAACCAAGTGCTAGAAGATTTAGATGACGGGTTATAACACATCGAGTAAACGGAAAATTTGCGCTTTCGCTTATGATTTAATTTCGTAAGATCATCGTCCTTTTTCTTATTCCTTCGTGTTATTGGTTTGAATATGAAATTGTAGCAAATATAAAATTACTATTAACTAAGGCAAAAGAATTCGTTGCCGACCAGTCTCTATTATTATTAGTAACTACTCGTTTAAAATTATTTCGTTACCGTATGTAATTTTTTGTAGTCCAAAAAGTCGCAACATTTTAAAATTCATCTGAAATATTTATTATAGCTTATTATTGTCTTATAAAAACATTTTTTTATTAAAGTGAATTAAGATAATGTATAGCTATTCAATTATAATAATATTATTTATTGTATATTATCTACTACTGTGTTTTATAATTTTAGAATAAAATAAATATCTAATAAAATTTATATTCCATTCAATTTTTAACGTAAGCCACGTGTAAATGGATCAGTGTCAGTACATAGAAATTGAATTGGGTGGTATATCTAAAGCTTGGAAGATTTACGGCTGCATCTTCGAGGCGATTGCATGATGTCACACGGGATATTGCATAGACATGCTAGGCTTTGCTATAAACCTTTCCGCATCCGGTTTTTACTGTTGCAGGAAATACCACAGTAATAAGGACATATAAAGGTTCTTTTTAATGCACGATAATGAAAATATATGACCGCCTACGTAGAGACTTTTTGATGTTATTAGTGATAAAAGATACTGCAAATTTAAAAGCTTGTTTGGGCTTACTGAATTTATATGAATAATAGAGACGTGTGCGTAAGCATTTTTTAAATTAGTTATAGTTATTTTTGTAATATACTAGATTTTATATTATTTTCTCATTGTGTTGTATAGATGTTGGTACCCGCTTCCTCGATTATCAGTGAATAATGTAGTATGAAGTCGGCGACACTTGTGTCATGGCTACGACACCAAAAAAGGTTTAAGGTTTAGTTTTCCCATGCTGTATTATTGTATTCCATAATTCACATACATAATACTTGTGATTTATACGAATAGGAACGAAATTCTTGATATAATAAATATAATTGATTTTTGTTCCGTTATTTTACCCGCAATTCTTAAAGAGACTGAGATAGGTACCTACATTGTCAATGCGCGTGAGGCGCTATATAAATCCTTACTCGTTAAATGCAGTAACACAAAATCCATTTATCATTTAATACTAGCAGCTTTTAAGAATAAATAAACCGTTTGCCATTTGTAGTATTAAAAGCAATATCTTAAACTTTATAATAAATTTAAATATTGTTAATGTAAATGTAATTTTAGAACTTGATTATTAAGCAAGTTATAGTAAAACATATGGCCTCCCAGTAAATTCACTTCTCTATTTGGAGCATTTATTCTGGCCGTGTTTTATAAAAATGGTTATACGTTTTAATTTAGGCGATAATTATAAAATGCAATTTTACCTTGGTTAATCAAAAAACTGCCAGTGCAGAGCAATTTCTGAAGACAATCATTAATATTGCAATGTAATTGAAATGTCAGCACGGCAACCACAACGATTTGGAAGAGCGTTTGCAGAAATCTAATCTTTTGAAAATTGAGATCTAAACTACTGTACAGGCGTTGATTTGAGTTGAAAATGGGTTTTCTTACTTTAACAATAACAATTGTTATTTGCTGTATTTGTTTGTAACAGTTAAACTCGCAATTAGCAATGTAAAGACAGAATGCATAATTTGTGATAGTTACAAATGAAATTAAATGTTATTAAATATCTGGGCACATTTGATACTACGGGTCGTTATCCTCTAAGTTACCTTATTATACTAAAAGTTAAGTAAAACAATTCTTAATACTTAGATATAAACACATATTATTTACATAACTTGAAGTTACAAGTGAAGTGTTAGCATTTTGAAACAATATTTAAAAATAAAATTATAGCTTAAACTATCTCCGGTACGTTTGACAGTAAACAAGTTTTTAATAAATTTGAAATAAGTATAAATAAGATACCTGCCATTTATATTGGTATATACGTTGGTTATTGGTATATAAGTTGAATATACAAAACATGTACACACACGTTATGTCTACAAAAATTATACAAAATGTACACAAAAAGGATACGCTTTGACAAGAGATATCTTTTCTTGTGTATGAAGTTCTTTAATAATAGCATATTCTACTTATGAATATTGACAGATGCCTTTATCTATTAGATTAATTTAATTTAAATTCATATTAGATTTATTTCTAATTAAGCTTAATTTTTGATGCCAGCAAACAGTAACAAAAGATCGTGTAACGGATCCGGCGGAGCAGCTGCGTTTACTGACTACACCACGTTCAAATATTCGTCTTGAAATACTGGTCCAAGAAGGCACCTTTGGCCGAATTTATAAGGGTGTTTTCAAGAGAGGAGATACGTATGAAGAGGTGCTGGTTAAAACTGTGTCAGGTGAGTACAAAACATTATTACTCGTTTTTCGAACTAGTCGCTTAAATACCTCTAGCTCTCTCTAACCTCTCGAGATGGCTAATTTTATAACACGACATATTTAAAGAGTTTTTGCACAAATATTGCAATATTGAAAATATCTTTGTTGTTCAAAGATCACTTATGCCACAAATTTGAACAGATGGCACTGAATGTCAAAAAAAAAAAAACATTTAACACAACATAGTATTGTTGAAAACTATCTTCAAAATAATTTAATAAACTGTATTTTTATACAGTAGTTTGTTTAAATTTGTAAAGATGCGTGAAATGATAACAACATTCAGAATATTTCGATACTAACGCTATAATATTTTTACCATTTATCAGACTCCTATGATACGTTAATATTAATTAACTCTTTAATTAAATTTTTTTTATTAAAAAGTATAGTAGAAGAAAGTTTTATTATATGCTCGTAGATGCTGCATCAGCCATGCAAGCTGCTTTATTAGTAGCTGAGGGATTACGCTTTTTCGGTCTGGCCCATACAAATGTGCTTTCCCCGATGGCAGCCTGCGCAGAAGAAGCTAGAAAACCTCATTTGGTATATTGTTGCGTTTCACATTCTTCTAACCTTAAGAGGTCAGTATTAGTTAAGTAATGCTTTCTGACTTTCATACAGAATGATAATAATAGAATATATTTAAATTCAAATATTTCTATAAGCATTCTAATTAACTCAAAAAATGTGTGTATAGTTTAGCATAATTAGTACTCATGAAATGTTGTAAGCTAGTTTATTAGTGAATTAATATAAACATGAGAGAAAATAATAATAGTACATCGATTAGTTGTCAGACTCACAAAGATTCATGTGTAAGTAGTAATCCAATATCTTATAAAACTGTTAGTACTTTGTAGAAAAATATAAATATTGATAGAAAATATTTCTCGATATATACTATATTTTTTATTGTTTGAATACTTAGATCGTACCTTTGTTAACAAAGACAATAAAGATCATTTAATTCCAGATATCTAACGTCATGTCGATTGGGACAGCAAACTACACCAGCAACGCGAGAATTGGTGGATTTAGGAGCTCAGCTCGCGTGTGGCCTCTCATACTTACACGTGCAAAGGGTTGTCCATGCTGACGTTGCATCCAGGAACTGCATGTAAGTTTGTCATGAGAACTCTTTAATAGAATCGTTCTTTTAGAAACTGTAATATTGTAGTAATCAGATAACAACACTGCTATATCCCAATAGACCAATATACAAGCAATACTCCGCGAAAAACGAACGCTGTTCGTATAGGCAATATCCTGATGATGATCCGGTGTCGGAGCGAAACGTGCGTCGGTCGAGTGGTTGTCGGTTTTTCGCGGGGTATTGCTTGTATATTGTTCTATTCTCTATTGGGATTTTGTACTATGGACTTCCGCAAAGTAACGCCTGATTCTATTAATTATAACGACATTGCTGTTTCTGCAACGTTGATGCTGTTTTCTATTGTTTTATACAGAATGCATACTTAAACGAATAATGAATTAAAATTTTTATCGTATGTTATATAAAAATGTAATTGAACTAAATAAAAAAATATATTGCACTTTATTGATTACGGAACATGCTAAAAATTTAGATCAATTTATATTAAATAAAAAACCTTTTCCTCATTAATATAACAAAATAATTTTGTGTACAGAGTGGATGAGAAATTAAGACTGAAGTTAACAGACACGGGTCTATCGCGGGATCTCTTCCCCGATGACTATCACTGTTTGGGTGACAATGAGAACCGACCAGTGAAATGGATGGCCCCAGAGGCGCTTCTTCATAACCAGTATACCACGGCTGCTGATGTGGTGGGTACATTTGGTAACTCTCACACTTAAAGAAAAACACTTTATTAACGGATTTAAGTTATGTATTATTGCAAAATTTAATTAAATTTTATATTATTTCCGACGTTTCGCGTACTTTACAGCGTGCATGGTCACTGCAGACTTTCCACTTTTTTGGCAAATTTCATCCGTCTATCACATTTCATGAGATTCAGCCTCGTGACAGAAGCACATACAAACAGACAGGATTTTAGTTGTACCCTTTGGAATTCAAAATCAATTTCAATCGGGCTCTTGGACTACGAAAATATACTCTAGCTATGAGTTGTTTTTAGCTTAAGATTGTATCTTAAGCTAAAAAACATATATAGATAGGTTCATATGTTTTTAGCTAGGACACTACGATATCTCGATATTTGATTTTCAATAATACCCGTTTCCCCACGTGAATCTTCCTTATCCTCATTCAGTGAAATCTGAAAAAAATATCCGTTGATACACGCCCGTGACGAGGATATCAATTACTATTATAGTATTTCTTACTCATCTGAAAATTTGTTTATTTGGGAACAAAATTTTACTTTTTATTTTTCATCATATATAACAGAAACGCACAATCACATAGATTAATCTTATAATTAAATATTGCCATTTTGTTTATCAGTGGTCATTAGGTGTAACCTTGTGGGAGCTGGCAACACTGGGATCCTCGCCCCTGGCTGAGTTAGATCCGGCCGACGTCGGAGCTTTTCTTACTGGCGGGTACCGTCCAGCACAACCTCACAACTGTCCTGACGAATTGTAAGTCAAATTCTCATATATTTACTCACGTTCAGAATTATAGCTACCGTTTAAAAAACAATAAAATTACAATCAGTATTTAATTCGTTATTTAATTAAGAAAGCTTCACGTAAAAGCTTCTAGTCCGGTCAATTTAGACATTTGAAGTTACATAAATTCCCACCAAGCTGAAAATCGGTAAGGTTGCTAAAAATATTATAAAAAAAAAAATTTAAAATTCCCCCTTTCCCCCCCTGAAAAAAAATATTTTTTTCCGGGCAAAGAAAAAAAAAAATTTTTTTTTCTTTTTCCCCCCCAAAAAAATTTTTTTTTCTCTAAAAACCCCCCCCAAATTTAATTTT